>CAJQZJ010032307.1:95449-113507 GCA_907164525.1 Lophiomys imhausi
AACTTACCAAATTATTTTCTTGGGATGCTAGTGAAAGAAAGACACATAGATACCATGCACAAAATAAGGATTCCTTTGAAAATAATGCTGGTGGATAAAATATAAGACAGTCAATACCAAGCGTTGACAAGGCTGTTATCTGTTGGTGGTAGAATATAAATAGTAAATAGATCACTCTGTAAAATCATTTGGCAGTGTGAAACTGAACTTGTGCATACTGTTATCCAGAAACTCCATTTTTGTATGTCAATAGTTATGTGCATATAGGCACACCACAAATATTAGAATAGTCAAGGCAGTACCACTCATAGTACCCAGACTCTGAACACCACACAAAAGTAATGGAAATGATAAACTGCATTATGTTCGCATAAACACTACACAGAGACAGTAACCAATAACATAAAATATAGTTGATAAAAAACCCACACAGTATTGTGGCAGCAACAGAAGAGCCTAGACTATATGATCCATCTATAGTAATGTACACAAACAGGCAGAACTTACATCAGTGATAGAAGGCAGCACACTTGTCACTCTTCCGTGACTGTAATAGATAGCTCAGACAACTTGCAAAGTGAAGAGTTTTGTCTTGGCTCATAGTTTTGGAAGTTTCACTCCATGATTAATTAGCACTGTTGTTTTTTTAACCCATGCAGGACAACACACCCTTGTAGGGCCATGTTGTGGAGCAAGGCTTTTTCACTTAATGTTCAAGATGTACCAGGGCCTCACATTTGAGTGTACTCTCAATGATTAGAAGATGGTCAGTAGGTCCATCTCCCAAAGACTCCATCACTCCCTGGTAGCACCAAGCTGGGGACTGAGCCTTTAGCACAGGGGCTTTGGGAGCTATCCAAGAGCTAAACAGAGCAATTAGGATGATAGCAGGTCTCAGGTATTGGTAACTGCTACTTTGGATGCTAATTGCATCAAATTATTCACTAGTATGAATTCATTCAAGCTGTCAATTTTTAATATAAGTAATGTGCCCATTCTAATTAAAAATTAAACATGAAATCAACACATTCTGCTATCATGGTAGACCCAGACACATCGGCCCCTGTCTGCTTCCTACCTCTTGACACCTCTGGGCAACAGCCTGGGGTAGAAGACTATGCCATGGGCAGGGCTACTTCACATCCAGATGGACAGGTACATGGTGGAGCATCTGGGCCATGTGCTTGTGATTGTGTATTCCACAGCCCACCTATGTGCAATTCTGATGGATGACACACATTTGTCCTAAAAGCAGTGTAACACAGTTGGTCCCAAGGACATAGCTGCTGTTAGCCCCTGCTCCATTACAGATTGAACACTGAAGGCTCAGAGGCCTGATGTCTTACCCAGAGAACAAAGTGAACCATTTAGCACAAAGCTGCATCTGGGCCAAGGTCTCCCAAGGTCCACAGCATGGCTTCTAAAGGATGTGTCCCTTTAGCCGGAAGGGGAACTAAGCAAGCAGTGCTCCCATGAGGATGCAGCCTAGCACAACCTGAGCTGCCCACAGCTGAGGGAAGCCCTCACTCAGCATGTGCAGTGCTCTGCCGGAGTACCCATCTTAAATGCAAATGAGCTCTTCCATCTGCCCTGAATTGCAAACCATTCATTTCAGAAGGTTCTCAGAGGCCAGTAACACAAACTCCCTCATAAACATCCTAAGTTCCAGCCTGTGAGGGATAGAGACAGCGCCATGGTGAGGAAGACACATCATATGTGTCGTATGTGGGTGTTCCTATTACTGCATGAAGACTAGGCTAGGCCTGTTTCCCGACTTCCACTCTACATTTTAATCAAAGATGCATTAATGCACAACTTTGCCTTTGATTCACTTCATTTTCAAAATTATCCTCAGCAACAGAAAGGAAATTGAGGGGAGAGAGAGAAACAAAACATCGATGCTGTTTCCACCCTTTACTGGACAGTCCTTCGAGATTTGTCACACTCACCAAAGACCAATTACAAGGATTAAGGAAAAGAGAATCTATTTTAATAACATGTCGCTTTAAGTGGATTTACAATATATGGGCTTTCGGGCAATTTAAAAACTAATGTTCTCCCCTGCTCCATCCTGTTCCTTGGGAGAAAACCTTCCAAAATCATCCTCATTAGGAACTGGGGAGGCAGGTGAAGACTTGGAAGGCAGTTCCTTTAAAAACCTCATGCACATGCAGCTCACATGTTCTTCTGATTTAGAAGCAGCTTTCTGCTCTACACTTCCTTTATAGGGAGCACATTTTGCTTAAACCTTTCAGGCTAAACCCTGTGATGGAATCCTTTTATACAGCAAAGAACAGCCTGTGTGAAAGATTTTACAATAATAGCAGTACTCAAGCTCCCCCAAGCTCCTGCCTTCAGAGTATGTGCTGGAGCTGCTTTGAAGACCCAGGATTCCCAGCTCACTTTTTGTGCTCTGGAAAATGTGTCTCCTGCCCCACCCATCCTGGCAATTCTGGCTTCTCTCTCCTTCCTTTTGGCCTTTTAAGGCAAATTAAAACTTTAAGACTTTTTGTTTTAATTATGAGTGTGTGTGTGTGTGTGTGTGTGTGTGTGTGTGTGTCTATATGTGTGCCCATGCACACTCACACATATCTGTTTGTGCACATGTGAGGGCCCACTGAATCCAGAAGAGAATGTCAGATACTCTGGAGTTGGAGTTACAAGCAGTTTTAAGCTGCAGCTTCAGGGAACTGAACTTCAGTCCTATATAAGAGGAACAATTATTGTTCTCAACCATGGAACCATGGAGCTATCTCTCCAGTCTCCAAGTTTGAACTTTAAAAAGTATCTGCCTAATGGCAGTACCTTCCTCATCACCACCCAGACCCTTACCAGTGATTGAATTCACTTACTCACAAGTTCCAAGAGGGGTGTGAATGCCCTCATCTGTGTTCCTGGTCTCTCTGCAGCCAGTACCACAGACCCCTAGCATCATGGATTTAGGAAGGCTCTCAGTATACACTGTGAGACTGCATTTGTTACTTACAGAAGGCCTCCATTCATTTTTTAATATGATCTGAGTTAGTTGGGTTTTTTAAAAATTTTTGCTTGTTTTAATTTGATCAGAGACCAGGTGTGCTTCCCACTGCTGCTATCGATCCTGCGTTGAGCCTCCCACACTCTCTCACCTCTGAGATCAGCAGTGGCATCATGCCCTGTGGTGTATGTACCATGCTTAGGCTGCTGGGTTTGCCTGTGGGTTCAGGGAACAAAAATAGAAGGAGGAAAGACCCTCCATTACTGCTTCCCAACAGTATACATCATGATAGAGATCCAAGCCTACACCAGTACCATATGAGAATCCAAGAGACAACTCCCAGCAAAGCATCTGCCAATTGATAATTAACAACATCATAGTAATGGGGATATTCATGCTGCCACCTGCGACCAGGTGAAAGGAGACATGGAGAAAAGAAAGAGATGAGGATCAGGAAGTATCCAAACACAGTGCCCAGAAAAAGAAACATACCATAGCAGGTGTAGAACATAGAAACCAGAGTGAAAATTTCCCCCCAGACTATTCAGAAACTCTAGGGATATGAAGTCTGAAGACTATGCTTCTAGGTGTTTATTAAATACTGAAAATATATTCAGTAGTTCCATTTATTCCCAGTTTCACTTCCTGAGTTATTCAAGGACATTTATGATCCAAAAATATGAGCTGGAAACATTAACTATTTGCTGCACCAACAAGTTATGAGGTATAAATATAAGGGTTCTTACAGCATATGAAAAATCTGGAGCCATACCACTGCATCCTACTAGGGACCTGAATCAACTATGCAGTGGATGTACTCTGTATGTGTTACCCACCTATTAGAACTTAGCCTTCTTGGTTAGCAGATGGAACACCTTGTTACCTCAGTGTTTATGTTCAAGACTCTCCATTTTAATGTCCCCAAAGTAAAAGGTGAGTGAAGCTAGTGATTTGGCTTCATCAAAAGAAAGCCATAAAGTGCTTACATTAAGTAAGAAAGGTAAATGTTCTTAGCTTCAATAGTGAACACAAGGATGATTCTGGCAGGGATTGACAGGTGGTGAACGAAGTCACCTGTGAGACCAGCCTTTTTAAAAGACAAGTTCACTGAGCACACTGCTAGAACACAATGCCTGCATCAACTGATGGGTTGTGGCTGCTTTCATGTGAGAAATGTCTTCTTTGGGTTAGGGTGTCCTGCTATGCAGTTCCCAACAGCAGAGGGAGGCGGGGCTAAATGACCAACATTTACTTCTGCTTTGAGACTGGGTTTGCTGGACAGTAGCTCTGTGGTACCAAATCCTGGTTCATTTGGATTGGCTGCCCTCAGTTGCATTATACATTGTTGATGTTCCCTGAGAGGGACTTTGCTATCTTTTTAGTTTCTCAGTCCAGCGTTCTTTCTGCATTCCCCTATCCAGAAGTTGGTTGGAAGTCTTTTCCTCAGTAGCTTCTTCAGATTTAGTAAAAGTGACACACAGGTACCGCCTACCTGTCATTTGCCATTGTACTAAGGGCTGGGATGGGAAAGAGGGTGCCATGAAAAGAACTGTACTTAGAAGTGATTTGGGTAGAAATTCTATTACTTATTCTAGGAGATTGATGGAATTGGGGCTTCTGGTGGTAGAGACTGAAAGCTTTGCTGAAGCATCATTTGGTGTTGGAACTATTAAAACTTAGGGGGAAAGATGTGATGAGTAGATCAAAATGTAAGAAACAAATAAATGCAAAAAGTTTACAGGTGGCTGGCTGTGGTCCCAGAAAGCAGTGTAACAAGATTACCACATTGACACATTTGATTTAAAATCCCATCAGTCAAATCCTCCCTTTGTTCCTTTTCCCCCAAATCCTCCACATGGTTGGTGATACTTTGGAGACCTGACTGTGCTTTTCCAGACTTGTTGATGTAAAAGCAGCATTCTAGCTTTCAAATGGCACAGGTTCCACTGTGAGCAGCATTCAGCAGATCAGAGCTGGCGAATCTGAGCTAAAACCCCCGTTGTAAGTGAATTAACCACTCCCATGTAATTGAAAGTTCTTTGGGTGGGGTGGTAAGATGCCTCCATGGATAAAGTACTTGCTGTGCAAATGTGAGGACCTCAGTTTTGATCACTAGAAGCCATGTAAAAACCAGACATTGTGACATGCAGCTATAATACTGGTACTTGGAGGATAGTCATAGGCAGATGCTGAGGGCTTACTGGTTAGTCACTCAGCCAAAGTAGCAAGCTTCAGGTCCAATGACAGAACTGCCTCAGAAGATAAAATAGCCTGCCCCTAGAGGCATTGCAGATGTGGCTGCTATGTCACATGTGCATCAGTAGGTGGCAGAGAGGTGAGAGGCTATATCTACATTCAGTGTTCTGACCTATGAACATCTGAATGAATAGTAGCCTAACATTCCTGGAAAAAAGCAAGCTGGATACCAACACAGCATTGGTGCCATGGGAAAGCCTGTAATGACTACCAGAACAGTACCAGGGAATTTTCAGATGGGCTCCCATGACAGGAAACAAGCCAGAAACTAAAAGAACTCTGCCTGACCCTGGATGTGGGGGTTGTGGAGATCCAGCCCTGGGGTGAGATCTGGCACAGATGGGGTCACAAACACAGGAGAACTTTCCCTGCCCCTCACATGCTACAGTGTTGAGGAGAGCAGGCCCTGTACCTTGCCTGGGTAGCACACTACAGCTGGTCCTGGATATGGAGGATGTGGGTGAACCAGTCCTGAGGCATTGAGTGTGGGAGAGGCAGCCCTGCCTTCTGTCTGCTATGTGGTGGTGTTGACTACAGAGAGATGCCCTCCCCTCCCTTTTGCCCTCACCACCATTGGCCAACAGGAAATCTGGCCCAGATGTGGTCACAAGAGAAGGAAAGCTGTCCCTGCCCCTCACATGCTGCATTACTCAGGAGAGCAGGCTCTGTACCTTTCCATAGTAGTACTGACCATGCAAGTGGGGGTTGCTGGTCCAGATCTAGGGCCTTTATTGGCATACCCCAACATCTACCCCATGGATGAACTACTGGAGTTCAAGGTCAGTTCCACAACCCAGGACTGCAGGATCTCCATGACAAAGGACAGTTACAGCATATCTGAGAGGAGTTCCAGTGAGGTTCCAGTACTGATGGAGTAGTGGAAACTGGACCTCATACCAGACCAAGGAGTCATTATGATGAACATTTGCAAGCATAATGTGTGAATAAACGGGAATATTGTGGGACATACTGAGATACATTGCAGCTTCCACAATGAGCTGTTATTTTTTATGCTGGGACAGATTGCAAGGGAGGAGGGTGTCTGAGGGGAGGGAGATGAGAGGAAACAGGGTATATATGTGAAATTCACATAATAAAAAATTTTCAATTAAGAAAAAGAAAAGAAAATAGATAATCAATTGAGGAATAGATCCTAAAGTCAACCTCTGGTCTCTCCACAGAACAACATGGACTATTATCACACACACACACACACACACACACACACACACACACACACGCACACGCACACGCACACGCACATGCACACGTACATGCTCGCACATGCTCGCACACACACATGAGTATAACACACACAATTGAAAGAAAAAGAAAGTTTATTCTTGGGTTAGTATAGTTACTTGGTTTGTGAGTTCCAAAGATGGTCTTGAGGCAGAAAAAAATTGCTTCATAAACTCCCATTCATGCATCTCTAATGAAGGTAAGGCCCAAGGCTACCAACAGTCAAATAAATACTGTTCTTTTAGTTCAGGACAGACAGAAATATAGTGATATGAATGTTAAATATGATTTGGGGAAGGATATCTGCCAGAACGTATGTTTTTGTCCAGTCACCTTGAGGGCAGAAACAGGTCTATGTACATATGGTCCTCAGGATTTAACTAGGCAACAAAAGCAAGATTGAACTATAGGATGCTTTCAATAACCCAGAAAACCAGGTCCGTTGATGCCCCCTTAGAGGCTTAAGGAACCTGTAAAAGAGAAGTGAGTTGAAAGAGTTTCTGCCCAGATGAGCAGTTGAGCAGTTTTAATAGGGTCCCAACCCAAATCTCCATGGGATGTATCCTAATCATTTCATGCTAGATCTGGTTAACTGTGGAAGAAGTAAACATGACTAATCATTAGAGAAGCCAAAGATCAGAATAAACAGACCTATGAGATGGACAGGAGTGACCAACCATGGTCACACCCACTAAATAATGATGGAAAAGGTTGGTAATGAGAAGTAAACACAGAATGGAAGACTTGTGATCAAGAAAATGTTCTGCCTATCAGGGAAGACAACAGCTTGTTGTATCTTGGAGTAAAAAATTTAGATTCCTGAAAGCCACTATGAGACAAGAAAGAATCAAGATGAGAGAAAGATATGGTACTCTGGGAGTCCTCTATGACCCGATACCTATAAGAGAGCTGTGTTTTCAGGTGACAATTTCCTGAACAGAACACCAATAGCTCAGTCCCTAAGACCAACAATCAATAAATGGGATCTCATGAAACTGAAAAGCTTCTGTAAGGCAAAGGACACTGTCACTAGAACAAAACAGCAACCTACAGATTTGGAAAAAGATATTTACCAATCCAAAATCTGACAGAGGGTTAATATCCAAAATTTATAAAGAAATCAACAAATTAAACACCAAAAACCAAATAACCCAATAAAAAATGGGATATAGAGCTAAACCGAGAATTCACAAAAGAGGAATCTCTAATGGCTGAGAAACACTTGAAGATACACAACTCAAGACGACTCTGAGATTCCATCTCACACCTGTCAGAATGGCTAAGATCAAAAACTCAAATGACACCACATGCTGATGAGGTTGTGAAGAAAGGGGAACACTCCTCCATTGCTGGTGGGAATGCAAACTTGTACAACCACTATGCAAATCAGTCTGGCGACATCTTAGAAAACTTGGAAGAGCTCTACCTCAAGACCCAGCCATACCACTCCTGGATATACATCCAAACAATTCCCCACCAAACCATAAGGACATCTCCTCAACTATGTCCATAGCAGCTTTATTTGTAATAGCTAGAAACTGGAAACATCGCTGATGTCCCTCAACCAAGGAATGGATAAAAAAGCTGTGGTGCATTTACACAACGGAATACTACTCAGCCACAGAAACAAGGAAATCCTGCAATTTGCAGCCAAATGGATGGAATTAGAGAAGCTCATCCTGAGTGAGCTAACCCAGACTCAGAGAGATGCACATGGCATCTATTCACTTATAATTGGATTTTAGCCATATAGTGCAGGACAACTATCCTACAACCAACAGCCCAAAAGAAACAGGAACATAGACTTGGTTACCTGTTAGTGGGACAGTTTGCCCTAGTGGTGCTGCCATGTAGGCCCCTGGTGCAAGAGGAAGCTCTTAGCCCTCATATGGCTGCTGAACTGAAAGGGGCTGATATGTAGAGGCACCCCACTCCAGAGGAGTAGGATAGGTGGGTGAAGGGGTAGAGGGTGGGAAGGTGACACCAGGAGAGGTGGAGGAAGGGGACTATGGTGGAGTGTAAACTGAAGTAATAAATGAACATAAAAAAAAATTTTAAAGAGAGCTGTGTTTTAAAGGGATGAATTTTATTGTTTTGAAGATGGTAAAGTACAGTATAGATGGAGCCTAAGGTTGAGTGTGACAGACCCAACTATGATAGAGATGCTTCCAGTAATAAAAGAAGAGACACTAAAGAGAGAATTGGATTTTTATTTATTCAGAGGCAGAAAAATTCGTTTCAACAGAATGCCTTTAAAGGAGTTTGATTGTAGTCAGGAGAGGGTTTGTGTGGTGGGGCCTTGTAGAAAGAAAAGTTAATTAAATGATTTAGCCAGTATTTATATTATATTTAATTGATTTGGCAGTGTTAATCCTTAACCCGCCATTATAAATGAATACACAGACAGCGGGTAGATCTTTACAAGCCTAGGCCTGGGTTGTGCAATCATAGCCTATCTAAGCTAACTCATAATTCTATTACCCAAATATAACCCCATATATATACATACTTCCCTTTGGACTATTATTCTCCACACTAATCCGATGTTCCAGGCCACATGGAAGGATCTTCTTTAATCTACCCCATGGCATGTCTTCCTTGTTTACTCCTGGCTTCTTCCTAGCCTTCTTTCCTCAAGATGCTCTGTATCTCTAAAAAGCCCGTGAACCTTAGTCCTGCTTACTCTGTCTTTGCCCAATCTCCAGGCCTCAGCATTTATTTAACCAATCAGAAACAAAGTAAGTAACATACAGCAAACAGGACCAATTAACATTTAGAATGCTTAACAATACCCCATCAGGGCCTGGGTAGGGTGAGTCTAAGTGTCACTGAGTCACTTCATGTGAGAAAAAGTCAGAAGAAGGAACAGAAGCTCCAAGTCCTGGGTTTATAGATTTACATCCCTAAATCTGACCCTGGAGACTCCAACTCTGCAAGTGCCTTCAGAAGAGAAACTGTAAGTTCTTAACTAGTTTTTGTTTCTTGTTTATTTGTGTTTGGTTTTTATTTTGCTTTGTAAGATAGAGCTTTATCTCAGTCATATAAACCCAGTAAATAATTGCTTGGAATTTGATAGTCATTGGAATACCTAATAAGACCATGTGTGGTCCTTTCTATGAGCTAAACTTGACTACTGAATTGACAGCCTTTGAGGTCTTTAGAAGTGCTGGGTGCCCCAGCTGGACCACATCAGGATGAGAACCCTAGTTTGAGACTGATAGAAATCTGTCCTTAACAACTAATTATTTTACTATTTTTTATAATTTTTGATGAACATTTCAAGTCATGTAAGTGGCCAAAAATTAACCTGTTTTTTTTTTTTCATGCTTTAGATCATTTAGGGAGTTTTAAGGGTAGACTTGGGACCCTTGGCTCTTTTCAGTTTTTTTTTTCTACCACTTATGTCACCTGAAGGGATGGCTCAGCTTTTTGTTTACCATGCTGTTGCATTTTAAACTCTGAAGACATTTCCTCTGTAATGACCCTATTCTTTGGAGAATGTACACTTTGGAGAATCTAACTTCTAGGATCTCCATTGTCTCTCTGATTGAGAGGACAGATTATTTTCTAGACTTGTAAGGCCCTTTATATGTGTTTCATTGTTCCCTGTAATCTGGCTGGCCTGAGTCAGTGAACAAAATATTGGCTGTCCTCTTAGCCCCTTACTCTCCTTGGCTTTGGCCTGCAAGTATGGCTGTCAAACACCCAGAAGGTCAATTACACCAGTCGGTCGGAATGAATAGTGATTTAAAACTTATCTGTTCAAGAACATTTAGACAAAATAAATAAATCGAAATCTGTTTAGACTCATTTCTCTATGAACTTTAAAGGCTGACAACTTTGCAGAAAAAAAAGTGACATCTTGATAAAATACAAATCTTATCTTTTTAAGTTTATCCTTGTACATGCTATCAAAAGCAGATCAATAACTTGATGTTTTCATGAAAACTCAGGAATCTGTATTTAAAAAATAAAAGCAGATGGTGTCTTAAATATCTAACAACAACATAGGCAAAATGTGTTAACGTTCCTAAAGACATTTTAGAAAACAACAAACTTAAAATAATAACTAATTTATTAGATTTGTTTAAGTCCTATGAATTAAAAGGAACTTGTACTGAGTTTACATGCATATGTATAAACCACCTTGAATCTAGCTCCTTTGGGGGAGATATTTTATCATGTAAACATAGTACATAACACATACATACATACTTACATACATACATACATACATACATACATACATACAAACATATATATATATGAGGAATGTTTACAGAAGCATATATATGATAAGCCAAGATGAAGTAGGGTTTAAAATTTATACAAGACTGAAATGAATTAAGATAACCTGTTTATATTGTCAAATTAAATCTAAAACTTGTTACTGTTGTTGTATTAAGTGAATTTCATTGCTGCTTAAAGTTGAAAATGTTTTTTTCTTTTGTTTTTTCTTAGTCCCAATCAGTTTGATCATTAACTCCTGGATGTGTGCACCCAGGTTAGGATAGGGTTAGAACAGACATCTTGAATAGCTGTTTTCTTTAAAGCAACAACAGAAGAAAAAAAAGTAAGACTGAGAGGTAGAAACCTCACATTGCAGACTCACACATAAAATATATAAAAAAACTAAATAAAAGTATTAAATCATAGACACAGACTAACAACTGGACCAGCAGACAAAAGTTTCATAGTTACATGAAAATGTCCATGTACACTACAACAAGAAACTCCAAAAACATGTAACATAACTATATATAATATGAGTGCACTACAAAAAATTATTTACATCTCAAAGACATAGAGTTTAACCTAAACATTGAGTAGGGGACTATCAATCTGTACTTCCTATGTAGACATTGGTTAAAGAAGAAAGCCTCTTAGTTTTGGTAGGAGGTGATGAGGCAGAATTGGGGCCCATTTATATAGGGGGGAGAGAACTGCTGTTATTTTAAGGACCCTAAGACTCTCTGGGTCTATCTGTAGAATTTACACTAATTCTTCAGGACTCATTCAAATGGTGAGTCTGAAGGGATACATGGGGCCTGTTCCATGTTGAGATACATCTTTGATCCTAGTTCCTAATGAGTTATCCTTTTGGAAGAGAGGACCAAGGTATCCATAGGGACTCAGGGAACAGTTTTCAAAAGAGAACATCCCACTTTTTTGAAAGAACCTCCTGACAAGGCATGCCTAGGGGACTCAAAATACAACTTTTAAAGGGGTATATCTCATCTTTTGAAAGGAGCTCGTGGTACTAGGACAAGAACATTGTGTGTATTGTTCAGATTTGGAACAATCTGAACAATACACACAATCTGATGCTGTAGGAAGGTCCTCCGGTGAATGAAATTAATTTTTGGAGTAGTAGCCTAAAAAGAAGGAAAATACACAGACGTTGTGTTTATGGATGCTGCTGCTTGCTGTAAGCTGGGAATAAGGTTTGAGCTAAGAAAAATTAAACAGTCCTTTCTCCCTTGTGGCTAAACAGCTCAGCCACCCAGTCCCAGACATTCATATCCTGCCAAAGTGTTGCCTTGGTCAGAGATCCTTGGTTGCCAGGGAATGAGGAGCCTTCCGCTGAAAGGTCTGTTAAAGAAGTGGGTCTCTTGTCTCCGAGAGCTGTGGGAGTTTATGCAAGAACATGGAAGGCACTCAGGGTCTCACTGAAGAAGGTTCTGGTTCTTTCAACTTACTCTGGAGGAATGAGACCTAAGGACAGTGATTCTCCATTAGGGATGCTGAACTGATTAGAAACCAGGCCAAGGGCCTCCAGGTAAGAGCACCAGTGTTTGGTGAGGTTGGTTGGTTGGTTGGTTTGTGGTGGTGCTGCTGCTGCTGCTGATATTTTTTGAGGCTGCATAAGTTTGCTTCTTTCTATTTTTTTCTGTTGATCCTTATGACTACAAGATGAGCCTGAAAATTTGGATAAGATCTGACTGAGTTTAGGACTTCATAGTCACTCCAGGAGGTGGGCTGCCTACCAAAATGAGAGTGAGAGAAGTGTTTGAGTAAATAGATGTTAGTCATGCCTTCATTGCTATGATTGTGTGGGAGTTCTGCCCAGGCTCAGGCTATGTCTGAAGAAAAATAAATGAAATATGCCCAAGAGATGGCTATTGATTGAACTCAATCAATCAATCACTATATATCAATATAAATCAATCACTATAGATGTATGTATGTATGTATGTGTAACAAAATACCTGACAAGCCATTCAAACAAAACGGCAACCTACAGATTGGGAAAAGATCTTTGCCAACCCCATATCTGACAGAGGGCTAATATCCATAATTTACAAAGAACACAAGAAATTAAATGCCAAGAAACCAAATAATCCAATCAAAAAATGGGGAATACAACTAAACAGAGAATTCACAAAGGAGGAATCCCTAATGGCTGAAAGACACTTGAAGAAATGCTCAGCATCCTTAATCATCAGAGAAATGCAACTCAAGACAACTCTAAGATTCCATCTCACACCTGTCAGAATCAAAAACTCAAATGACAGCATATGCTGGTGAGGTTGTGAAGAAAGGGGAACATTCCTCCATTGCTGGTGGGAGTGCAAGCTTGTACAACCACTATGGAAATCAGTCTGGCAATATCTTAGAAAATTTGGAATACCTCTACCTCAAGACCCAGCTATACCACTTCTTGGTACACATCCAAATAATTCCTCACAAAGCCATAAGGATGTTTCCTCATCTATGTTCATAGCAGCCTTATTTGTAATAGCTAGAAACTGAAAACAACCCAGATGTCCCTCAACTGAGGAATGGATTAAAAAAACTGTGGTACATCTACACAATGGAATACTACTCAGCCATCAGAAACAACAAAATCATGCAATTTGCAGCCAAATGGATGGAACTAGAAAAACTCATCCTGACTGAGCTAACCCAGATTCAGAAAGATGCACGTGGCATCTATTCACTTATAATCGGATTTTAGCCATATAGTACAGGATAACTCTATACTGCAACCAATGCACCAAAAGGAACAGGAACATAGACTTTGTTACCTGTCAATGAGACACTTTGCCCTAGTGATGCTGCCTTGTCGGCCCCCAGTAAATGAGGAAGCTCTTAGCCCTCATATGACTGCTGAACTGGGGTGGGGGACTGTTATGTAGGGACACTCCACTCCAAAGGAGTAGGATAGAAGGGATAGGGGGTAGAGGGTGGGAGAGTGGGACTGGGAGGGGTGGAAAGAGGGCACTGTGATGCAGATGTAACTTGAAGCAATAAATAAAGATTTTTTTAAAAACTGACAGGCTACTTAGGAGGTGAAGAGGCTCTACTTCTCAGATTCTAATCCAAGACTGGCCAGCCTTATAGTGTTGGGCCATTGGGGAGAATGGCACACCACATCAAGAGCACATTGGGAAGGGGTACTCACATCCCAGGAAGCAGAGAAAGCCGATCTCCCCTGAACACAGCCTCCAATGACCTACGGACCTTCCACAAAATCCCTCTTCTTAAAATCCATGTCATATCTCAATATTGTTGTCCTGTGGACCAGGCCTTTACATCTAGAATTTTAATGAACTCTGTCTATATTCAAGCTATAGCAGAGAGGAGATGGAGTACAAAGGAGTCCTTCATAATTAGCCTGGGGAGATAAGAACAGATTCACCTTGGAATACCAACCTATGACAGGAGTAGGGCAGTGTGTAAAATGAAACAGATTCAGTCTGACTGTGTCATCCACAGCAGGGTAATCCGTGAGAGTTCCTGAGGTCCCACAGGTTCAGTTTTCCTAATCTATGGAAAGGGGATAATGGTAGCTATTGCCAGCCTTAAAGGATCGAGGGAAAATGTGTATATAAGTTATTTAGCACCATGCTTGAGATAAAGTAAGTGCTAGATACATGGGATTTTTATTATAATTATCCTGGTCCTATTCTTCAAATGAGCTGTCAAAGTTTATTCTCACTCTCACCATTACATGGGTTAAAAAGCAAAAGTTGTGTTAGATGAACTCTAGTCTTCAGGCTCATGCATAGAGGGCATAACAATAGGAAGATGTTGTGAATAGGCGCCTCAATCTTACGTTATGTGTCCTCCTCTGAGAGGTGGTCTAACACAAAGAGTGAGAATGGTGCGTAATGGCGGCTTTTCCAGAGAGTAGGAGTTCTATTTTGAAATACTGTATCACAAACAAGGCTGAAGTAGTCAGGGATGCTGGGCTAAGACTTTGAGCCTCTAGCAGGACCCAGACCATGTGTCCCTCATCCTATGAGTATTTATTAGAGTCCTATGAGGAGCCAAACTGTAACAGTGTTAGGGATACAAAGGCCAATGAAACTCCAGGTTGAGCCAGAGTGCTGTTGACATAGGAGGCTATATTGACAGATGGCTTTTGCAGGACCACGGGGAGGGAATGATCTAACCTGATTGGATGGATGATAATTCTTCATCCAGGAAGTAAGAGGAAGCATGGCACACTACATTCTAGATGGTACTTGAATTGCTTACAGTCCAGATATCCTGAAGGTTATACATGTGCTCTTTGCAAAGAGTGTAGCAGAACTCTGAACACCACAATCAGTTCCTGCCAGGTATAGCTGATAACCATTTGGAATGAGTTCATGTTGAACTGGACAGCCTCCATGCTGCCCCCAGAGGTCACAAGTTTGCTCCTTCATTGTCTCCATCCAGCACACCTCTGTGGCTCTTCATTATCAAGTCAAGAATTCTGATATCTCTGAGACATCTTCAGAAAGTCAAACTCACTATGCTGTGGCGGCCATGCTTCATTTCCAACCAAAGAAAATCTCATCACTCATCTCAGCCACCCACATGAGTTAAGTCCTTTACCTCCAAAGGGATCGGGGCTCCTTCCCAAAATCAAAGCAACTTTAAACATCAAGTTTTTCATGTCTGAACTTGTTAGAATGTATAAGCAGGGACCTGAAGCAAAGTGGCAATATCAGCAAGGACCTCTGAGACACCTCAGTTCGCACAGTGTGACCAAGCCAAGAGTCCCATAGGAGATAAGAAATGGACCAGTTGGGATAAAGTACTTTTCATCCTCTGTCTTGATTTTGGGAGTCTGCCATCTGATGTGGCACCACAGTAGAATCAATAGACAGCTTGAAGGGAAACACAAAGGAAACATGAAAGGGTCTGCTGAAATTCTAATACTTCTGTATGGGAGCAGGAAGGCCAGTCTCCAAGAACTCTCACACTAGACTAAAATTCATAGGGTTAAAGGCAGCAGGAAGAAGGTAAGAATCACATCTGATCCTCCAAATGTGGGGCATTTCTCAGCAAAGGCTTATAGTATACTTTGAAATTAGGCGAGATTCTGATGTGCATCAGTGCAAAACATTAGTAAAAGCTGGATCAGTGTGCCCAAGCCAAGGTTCAGATGTGGCCTCCTCTCTCCCCCGCTATATCCAAACAGTCAGCAAAATGAACCTTGAGTACAAAATTACAAATGAGGGTGATTTCAAGGAAGCACTATGCATTTGAACTCTGACCTCAGATTCACTTCCTTGGGGTCCCTAATAAGGGGACTTAACTGGAGAATAGAAGCAGACGAGTGGGAAAGAGATGTAGCTGCTGCTTCTTAGCACCAGCTCCAAGGATTAAGATGAAGTAAAAAACCGATGGGTGCTTCAGGATTTTTTTTTTTTCAAAGATATGATGGAAGAAATAGCATGTGGGGCTTAGGACAATGGTGCCCTGTTGTTTGACTATTTCTGCTTACTAGGTTCCAAGGGCTGAGAAGTGGGAAATACTTATGGGAAATGCAGGCAGAAGCTTTTAACTTGGGGAAGCTTACAGTGTAGATGGGAAAAAGCTCTGTAATGAGAGGGAACTCTGTAGGAACAGATCCTGAGTTAGCAAGCAGTGGAGTGAACTCATGTGAACACATGCAAGTAGGAAGAAAGGAATTCCCAGAGCCCGTGTGGATAAGTGAGTACTCAGCTCCTGGCCTCTGTGGGGCTCCTCTTCAGAGGCCCTCCCCCTGGAGGAGGGGAAGCTGGCCTGGCTTCCCCATTTGTTCAGGGTCACTATCCCCTATGCAGATCTTATTTAGTTAAGATCAGATAAAATGGCTGGTTTTTTGTTTGTTTGTTTTTGTTTTTTGGTTTGGTTTTTTTTTTGGCTCTTGCTCCCGTGTGGTATTGAAAGAAATCAAATAACTAGGTCAACCATGCTCCTGGGCCCTGAAAGGAGAATAATGTCAGCAGGTCTCCCTGAGACAGAGGAATGGGGTAAGGGTCTGAGTCACAATGCTATGCCAACCCTCCCCCACCCGTCTTATATTTATTTATAAGACCCCTTAGTCCCTGCTGGGGTATATTACACAATATTTCTGTGGCTCTGGGCCAAGAGCAATGACAGATAGACTGGAGGGCATGTGCCTTTCAGGGTCAGGGAGGAGACTTGAACTGTGTGACTTTCATTCTCACTATCACCAATACAACTTGGTCATTAGTGGAGAGCTTTCCAACCCTTCAGTGCTTCCCACCGTCATCTTGTTTTTGTCATTGGTGTTTTAAAGTAGTAGGTTACAAGCCAAATTTCATCAATGTGTCAAACAAAACTCTCAGCCAGGACAAGAGACATGCTCTCCACACCTCATTCCTTTTCACCTCTACCACCATCCCCCATCGAGGAAACTTCATGGAATGTTAAGTATGGGTGATGATAGTTTGAAAATCCTGCCTTGATATTCTGGAATGTCAGACTAATGACTAATTTATTGTGCTGGGATTATAAGCATGCCTTGCACCACCCAGCCGTACTAATGGTTTTTAAGGTACGTTCCAACTTGACAGTTCCCTGATGATCTGTCATAATTGCACAACACTCATACCATCTGCCCACTAGCCTGGTCCCTTTGCAGCTTCTCCTTGCTCTGAAATTGGAGCCTCCCATCCTGCAGCCACAGACCCTAAAAACCTGGTTACCATCTGCAATGTCAACATCTGTCTTCCTTAGTCTACCAGTGGGCTTTCTCAGTGTGGCTCCAGGACTGCTGATTTGCACATTACCTGAGTGCTAAATAGAATACAAAATTTCAGGCCCCACCCTGATCCTCAGCACAATCTCAAGGAAACCTGCATGCATGTGACACTGTGAGAGCCAAGTGGCTCTTAGCTCTCTCTCTCTCTCTTCTGCTGTCCAAATCATAGGGGCTCTTGCTGAGTCTGCTGGAGTCACCCCATTTCCAGGTGGTTCATAGACATTCCAGAATCTACCAGGGGTTCAGGTTAAGGCAGCATTTCCCACCTCTTCTCTCTCCAGTTACCTGCTGTGCCTCAAAGATCAGCACCCCCAATCTTCTATTTCTTCTAATATTCATTCTTTCTAAAATATTATCCACTTCTCATTTCTAAGATCTTAGCTGAGAGGGAACCCTCTCCATGCTGCTCCCTTTGACCATCCAAGTCAACCAACCAAACCCCTTATTGGTACGAGCTGGTAGCATTCTGTACCTTTCCTGTGGTGACGGTGATTACTATGTGAAATTATACAGGTTTTGTAGGATTTTTTGACTGATAGCTCTCTCATTCTCTCTCTCTCTCTCTCTCTCTCTCTCTCTCTCTCTCTCTCTCTCTC
>CAJQZJ010032307.1:113517-135824 GCA_907164525.1 Lophiomys imhausi
CTCTCTCTCTCTCTCTCTCTCTCTCTCTCTCTCTCTCTCTCTCTCTCCCCCAGTAGTCTTAATTTCCTTAATAACATGGACCATATCAGTTTCATTCAGGATTCCATGCCTTCAGTCTGCCTGGAAGCCTGACACATCATATGTGGATGCCCAATAAGCTTTGAACTCATGAAAGAAACTAAGTGCAAAGATCTACATGACTCTGCTGATGAAAAATGTTTCTAGAAGAGTACCAAGAGCAAGCATTTCAGTGGTTACTGGAAGGTAGGACTAGGAGTGAGGATATGGGGAAATTGGGGAATATTCTAGGACTGTGGTCACAGTTTCATCATGGTATAACTTCATTAAAAGTCATAACTGGATAGTTACAGCTGTAGCATGTAAACTATAACTTAGTGAAGCTGCTAGAAAATGATTCAGTGTGATACAAGGGGCCAGGGTCTCATGGGTGACTGCAGCCACGTGGCCATTGTCACATTCACCATTCTTTTATTTCCAGTGAAGCGTTGCCTGGGTAAATGACCAGGCCAGGAAACAATGACCTCACCGGCCTCCCCCTTCCCTGAGCCTGTAGCAGATGGAGATGCTGAAAGTGCAATTCCTTTGATGATGTCCCAGAGCCAAGGCAAGAGAAAAATTCATGATTTCTAATAACCATCAGCCCTGGCTACAGCTCTCAACTGTCTCTAATTAGAGTGGTCTCCTTTGGGCTCAGCCTAGAATCGGGGCATCTTTGTAGCTTTCACTGAAGACTTTAACAAAATAACCAACTACTGGAATTATGCCATAGTTCATCCCCGACCCTCCCAACACCATAAAAAAAGGAATTCTGAGCTACGTTTGGTACTTTAGAATTGTTCTTCCTTCATTCTTTTATCCTCTGATGGTAGTTTCAGGTCAAGGCGATGGGGTTAGTTCACTACTGTAGCACTTTTAATCATTTTCTGAGTCCTTTTAGACAGCTATTAGGAGTAAAGCATGAGCGTATATGACATTAAAGATCTCTTTATGAACCAAACCTGAGAATGTCACCCATCACTTCTGCTAGCTCATTTTTGACTGGTTATAATTCAGTCACATGGCATTTCCTAACTTCAGGGGATGCTGAAATATCTTTTATGTGTCTGGGTAACCACTTCTAACTGAGATCTTTATTTCATCTTTAAGGACACACAAGAACTTGTTAGATAAATAAAAAAGTCTCTACCTCAACTGGATTTCTAGTTAACAATCCAGAATGAATTCATCCAAATGAAGCATATTATTCTCCTATGTCAGAAATTGACAAAGTAGAACTAACACATTGATCATGACCAGAGGCATAATGTATTTACTAAATTCAACCTCAAAGCCTTTTTGAAAGGTGTGTGTGTATATGTGTGTTTATGATGTGTGTGTATGTATGTATGTATGAGTGTATGAACATATGTATGTATGATATATGAGGAAATAGACATATGTGCTATGCCATGGTGTGGCAGTCAGAGTACAACCTCAAGCATCACTCCTTGCTTTTGACCTTGTTTGACACAGGGTCTTTCTCTTTTTTTATGTTTATTTATTACTTCAAGTTACATCTCCATCACAGTGCCCTCTTTCCACCCCTCCTACTCCTCCAGAGTGGGGTGTCCCTACATATTAGCCCCCCAAGTTCAGCCGTCATATGAGGGCTAAGAGCTTCCTCTTGAACTGGGGACCTACATGGCATCTCCACTAGGGCAAAAATGTACCACTAACAGGTAACAAAGTCTATGTTCCTGTTCCTTTTTGGCTGTTGGTTGTATTACAGTTATTCTGTACTATATGGCTAAAATCCAATTATAAGTGAATAGATGCCATATGTATCTTTCTGAGTCTCGGTTAGCTCACTCAGAATGAGCTTCTCTAGTTCCATCCATTTGGCTGCAAATTGCATGATTTCCTTGTTTCTGATAGCAGAGTAGTATTTCATTGTGTAGTTTTGGTTTTTTTTTTATCCATTCCTCAGTTGAGGGACATCTGGGTTGTTTCCAGTTTCTAGATATTGCAATTTGACACTGCGTACACAAGGCTAGCTGGCCTGCCAGCTTCTGGGACTTCTATCTTCAGGTTCTCTTGTCGTAGGTATGCTGGGATTGCATACCAGCATGTTCATGTCCACCTTTATGTAGGTTCTGGGAGCTTGAAGTCAGATCCTCATGCTTGCATAGCAATCATTTTACCCAGTGATCCATCCCCCTAGACCAACCTCAAAGCCACTGACTCCTAAAAATTCATTTCCCTTGCCAATCAATGAGGAGTTAGATGGCTAAGGTTGTTTCAGATGGTATGAGACAAGCCATCAAAATATGACTTCCAAACACATTTGAAAAATAATGGTCTGCGGAGATGGATGAGGTGGTAAAGTGCCTACTTCCCAAGCATGAAGACCCGAGTTTAGATGCCTAGCACTAACATGATACTATTGACAGAGGTGCACATGTCTGTCACCAAGGGCACAAAGACAGACCCCCCAGAGCTCACTGGTCTGCCAGTTTTAGCTAAATTGATGAGAATTGATGATCTCCAAGTTCAGTTAAAAGGCTATCTCCAAATAAGAGAGAAAAACAAGGTGGTAAGCAATAGAGGAAGACACTTAATATGGATCTCTAACCTCCACAGAGACCCTCTTGTACCCACATATGCACATACACTTAGATGCACATGAACACATATATTACATATGCCAAATACACAACACACAGAGAAAGAGCAAAGCAGGGAATGTGAGAAAACCTGAAGAACTTTCCAGACTGACTAGTTTGAATCAGGAGAGTCTTTTGAGATGTTGTTTGCAAGGTCTATCAAGAGAGCACTTAGACTCTTGACCTAAGACTGGTCCTCTTCCATGGAAGATGAGCGTCCTTTTCCGCTGAGTTCACAGCTTCGAAAGGGATGCATGCCAAGTGATGAGGAAGGAAGGGGACACCTGCCTCCCCAAATCAGCATGGCATGGCCATCAGTGTGGCAGAGATGCCACAGCCAGATTGCCCTCACATCTGTGACATTCACTTGGTATCTTCTTTCAAACATCTTATGTTGTTAGTCACAAATATTGTTTGTCCTACTTATCAAGAAAAAGTGTATTTGAGAGGAACACAAACAAAGCTTGGAATCACCAAGACAGCAATTACTGAATTTAGTCTTGAAATTTTTCTGAAAGTTAGTTCCCCATGCTATTCTAGATGGAATCCATGAGTTACAGAAATTTCCTTCCCTCCCTCCTCATTTTTTTCTTCCTTATGTATCTTCTTTTGGTTCTTTAAAAGCAATAGACATGCTGTGTGTTATGGAGCTTGCCTGTGATCCCTGGATTCAAGGGGATAAACCATGAGGATTAGCCTTTATTTGAGCTATCCTGGGCTATATTGCAAGTGCTGGGACAGCCAGAGCTACGGGGCAAGACCCTGTCTCTAAGTAAACAGGCAACAGACGGAATGTTTTCGAGGAAAACCATTTGTTTCACTCACAGTCATTTCAGAACACCAAGCAACACACATAGTGTCCGTGAGCTGAAATCTGGTGAGTGCAATAGAACTTGATGGGTCTTAAGAGGGAAGAAGGCTGAGTCTCCCTAGGAGACTGCAAAGCAGTAGTTTTGAAGTATTTTCTTTGGTTCATGAAATGAGGCCAGAAGGCAACTAGAAATGGAAAAAAAATTATACCTTCTTAGTGTGTGTCTCACAACAAAATCAGAACTGAAGAAAGATGAAGAGAGAGAGAGTCTGTGTCTATGTGTGTGTGTATGTGTGTGTGTGTGTGTATGTGTGTGTGTGTGTGTTAGAGATGAAGATATTCATGCACACAAGGAAAAGGAAAGATACATTTTTGCTT
This sequence comes from Lophiomys imhausi, assembly GCA_907164525.1. NCBI lineage: Eukaryota > Metazoa > Chordata > Mammalia > Rodentia > Muridae > Lophiomys > Lophiomys imhausi. The sequence goes on from CAJQZJ010032307.1 coordinate 117,370, forward strand.
TTAATTCTGTTTAAACCCTAGCAGAGTGCTGTCATATTGTAATTAGGTTTAGGGCCAATACAATGCCTTTACATAAGGTACAGCTACAGCCCTTCAATTTGTGTCCTGCTGGACCCTTCTGTTGCACCTGAGTAAGAAAAGTGCCTCTTAGTCTTTTTGAGAGAGGAAATGCCTTCATAGCTAGGACCAATTAAGGAGCAATATCGAAAAAATTAAAGTAAGATAGTAATTAAGAGAAGATGAGGCTGAGGGGAAAGGTGGAAAGTAAAGTGGCCCCAAGTGGTCTGTGAGGTCTGAGAGCAAGTAAGGAGTAGAGAGGACACACAGTGCTGACCAGACTCTGTCTTGAAAGCCTAGCAGGCTGTAGGTAACTGAAACCCCAACTAACAGTGGCCTCATCTCATAGGGGCATAGGAAGGGCGTCTGGAGGAGTCTGTTCAAGGGTCTGTACGTGGCCTCTGTGACTTCTTGGCTTCCCAGTTCTTGCATCTCTCCATTTGGCAAAGCTCCCCTTTGCTCTCTTGATTTCCAAATGGAGGGTAAAAAGATTATTTAAGTTGGAACATCAGACCCAGTAACGTGGGAAGGCAGGACCTTGCTCATCCTGCCTCAGACCCACACCTCATAGCCAGCAGATGCCACTGTAACAAAAGGTCCACCAGAGCAACTATATAAAGATTTATTTGGCTCAGGGTTGGTTGGCACTTTCAGTTTATGTCTGAAATAGCTCTGTGGTAATAGTTGCTTGACAGAGTTTCTCATACTGGGGTCAGTTCAGGAAGCAGAGCTTTGGGAAGCAAAGCTACTCAAAGTAGGTATATCCTTCAAGGCCCTCCTTCAGGGAGTGGTCCACCACCTGCAACCAGGCCCATCATCTCAACAATTCCACTGCCACTCAAACAGCATCACCACCTGGTTCTCAGGGTCCACATTTCTCTTCCTTCCATGGTTCTGACAAGAATCTTGTCACAGCAAGGAGAGCAGTAACTTAACATAAGGGCACAACAAGTATTAATGACAAGGTCTGCCAAGGTGTGCCTGTGGAAGTGACCATCTTAGGTATGATGAATGGCAAGATTCCTGTGGATGAAGAAACTGAAAATATCAATACCAAGAATATTGAAATCCTCAGAAATTAAAACAGAAGTATTTTTAAATTATCCTCATGTTTGCCCACCCTCCCCAACCCATACCCATATGGACTTCTGTTATGTTTGTGGTGGACATAGAAAAATTCCTTGGTGGAGTTGTTGTAATATGTCCTGAGTCTTTTGTGGTTTCCTCCCAGCCTCCTCTAGAGAATGCACATCCCCCTCTGCAGGAGGCACCTGAGAGAAGGTGTCCCTTTGGCTCCTGGGGACAGTACACATCCACCAAGGCTCTTCTGCTCCTCGCCTCCTGTGGGACATACTGTAGAATATCATCCTTCCCAAGCCCTAGAATCAATTTCAAAGGGCGCCCTCATTACCTTCATCCTACTTCCCTTCAATCCCCAGAGGACCAAGAAAGCTGAACTCAGCTTCCAGATCTGTTCCTGGGGCTCAAAAATATATCAAAATCTCTCCAAAGCCAACACATTTAAAAAATAAAATAAAAACAAAACTGTGGAAGTAGCCTTTTGCTGACTGTGCACAATGCCCCTCCTGTTCTGCTTGTACTTATATTTGCCTGCAAACTATTTTCAATTTCATTACCTCTTGCCTAAGAGATTTCCTTCCAAATCTGCCTCTAGGAAAAGTTTTTTGTTTTTGTTTTTGTTTTTTGTCCCTTTCTGGATCTTACCATTAGTCTGTTCCTAGGAATGTTCCTCTCCCTAGAAAACTAGTCAAGGCCAACCCATTCTCCAGCTTCAGCCAGGGTAGGAAGGTGAGTCAGTTCTTCTAAGCCAATTCGTCCTTCAGACAGAAGGAGTGAGGTGAGCATCTCTCTTCCCACATCCCTGGATCTCCACTGCCAGCCCTGCTTCTCTTGTTGTCTTAGTAGGTCAAGCCTACAAAGATCTATTTAAAAAGTAGAACCTGTTCTATTGCTGTTTACATATCCACCTGGGGGAACCATCAAACCCCATTCTGCTGTTGTGATGCCATTCGATCACCAAATTATCCAGGTTTTTAGACTTCAGTCCTCCTCAGAATGTCCTTGGCATCATGATACTCAGTAACTAATAACAGAGTGGTAGGAAGAATGTGTAAAACTAATGCCGACATAAGCATTTCAGTGTCTTTTCTGGCCTCAACACTTTCCATTCCTTCAGACCAGAGACTCCAGCCTTCTAAGTGGCATTATGAAATCAAAGACAATACCTGAGACTAAGTGGATGCATTGAAACATAAGTGTGTGACTGCAGCTGTTTTCAGAAATGTACACAGGGGGAATAAAAATACTGAATTTAAAAGGGGAGGTGAGCAGTCTGTTTGCCTTTGGGTGGAGTTTCAGAGAATGTGGAGTAAGGCTGACTGGTCTGAGAGCAGCGCAAAGTTCTCAGTACAAGGCAGTCGGCTTTAAGAAAAGATAAATATGACTCAAAAAAAGCAGAAAGCAACTCCAAGGCACTAAATGCAAAAATTAATGGTTTGAGTGACAGTAATACGGTCTAAAAGAAACAGTCCAGAGCCAGAATATTGGCTATCCTCTTTCCACTCTCCAGTATGGTTGTCCTGGAGCCCATGCAAGCAGCAAATCCAAAGTGAAAAATGCTAACTAGAACTTGTTTTATGTATCTTTGATGGGCTTGCTCTAGAAGTGCTCCTAGCAGAGTTTGGGGGAGGAGAAGGAGTAGTAGAGGAGGAAGAATACTGTAGTTCTAGAAGTCACATTGGTCTTTGAGTTCCCTTACTGGTGACTAGTGACATCATCTGAGCAAGTGACATTATCTCAGAAAGTTTCAGTCTCTCCATTTCTTTGAGAGTGCTTCTATTTAAAGGAACAGTTATTAAGCCTAAGAAGGCATGTATTCAAGGCCTCTAATGAATTACCTTACATGCAGCAAGAAGTTCTCAAAGGGTAGGTCTTTCCTTCCTTCCTTTCCCTTACCCAGGATAATGTCTCTAAGGTCCTAAGGGCAACAGGGGGGAAAATGATGTAAGTTTAGTAAGCACTGAATTGCACTTCCTCTTGCTGGGTGTTCTGAATGTCAGCCTATGGAGCAAGTGACAAAAGGAGTAGAGAGCCCAACAGAGAAACCAAATAGCTGAGCAAGAACAGCAGCCAGCCCACAGTGGCAAAACCATCCACCCAACTGACAGGAGGATGGAAGAGCAGGACAAAAGCACCCTACCCATGGTTGGCAGGACTTGGAGATACCTTCCCAGCTCCGCTAAGACGTTGCTCTTAGTTACTCTTGTATCTGTTCCTGTTAATAAAGGGGTGGGTTTTTAAAAACTTCTTTGCAGTTTTGTAAAACTGGCTTTGAGTTAACCATCACCTCAATAACCGACAGCACTAAGGGAATCCATCCCCCTCTCCCCCAAGAGTAGAACATTCCTGAGGAAAACAGTAAAACTCTTATTCTTCAGCTCGATAACTCATAAGAACCGTTATTTGCTACTCATAAATAAGTCACTTGCCAAAGAGACATCAAATAACAACGAATGTCCCAGGATCCCAGAGAGACTCCATGGTGGGAGCAAGAGCAGATTATTTCAGACACCCTGGAGGTGGTTTGACATTTCTTAAAGAAAAACAAAACCAGGGCGAATTGCATTAGCCACTTCCAATCCATTGAATTCATACTCAAAGAATAACCGTATTTCTTCCTCTGTTGGTTAGTCTCAACAACAGGAAAGAAAAATAGTTGGATGGCTAACTGAGGATGGCAGTAGATCACCCCCAAATTATTCTAGACAGAACTATAAAATCAACTGGTCTAGAGCTATAAGGAAACCTGCAATAGCTCCAATAATGTATTCCCTTCCCTTGGGAGTACCAAGCCCCTCCTCAGTGGGCCTCAGCTTCTCACTTATAAAATGAAGAGGATAGTGTGGGACAGGATGTCATAAAAACTAGTTCCTTTACTTTGTGCTTGGCATAATAATCTCCAAAATTGATCTTGTAAAGAACTGGAGGGAGATGATGAATGGCTCGGAGTGTTAAAGGACTTCTCCGTGACAAATGACATCACAACAAAAGTTTTAACAGCCCTGATCAAGAAGGTGCTAGGAATCACAGAGATGTGCAAAAAGGCTAGCCATGTGGCTTAGCCTGCTCATGTACGGTCACAAAATAGCTTAGATGGGTGTCTTATAAGTAACAACTTCAGTTCCCACAATGTGGAAACTGGGAAGTTAAAAATTAAGGTACCATCAAATTCTCTCTCTGCTGAGGGCTTCTGGACCATAAAGAACACATGGACACATGTGTTTTCATGTGGCAAAGAGGGCAAGGCAACTTCTGGAGTGCCTTTTTTAGCATTAAAAATCTTTTCAATTATTTATTTTTAGAATATAATATAATTTTTTGAGACAGAGTTTCTTTGTGTAGCTCTGGCTCTCCTGAACACACTTTGTAGACCAGGTTGGCCTTGAACTTGCAGAGATCCGCCTGCCTCTCAAGTGCTGGGATTAAAGGCGTATGCCACCATGCCCGGCAGTTACAGACAACTGTGAACTGCTATATGATGCTGGGATTTCAGCCTGGGTCCTTTGGAAGAACAGTCAGTTCTCTTAACTATTTGTTGTTATAAGAGAAAGAGCCATTTGTTGGACTGAAAAGGGGAGCTGTTGGGGTGGGGGGGGGGGAAGATATACCTTAAACTTAAAAAAAAAAAATGAAGCAGATGGGGGTTGAGGGGGAAGAGGGTGAGAGGGTGGGACCAGAGAGGGGAGTAGGGAGGGGATTGTGATTGAGATGTAACTTGAAGAAATAAAAAAAATATTAATTTTTTTAAAAAAGAATATAATATAATAACATCATTCCCTTCTTTTCTTTCCTCCCTGTTAACCCTCCCCTATATCTTTCCTTGTTCTCATTCAAATACATGGCCTCCTTTCTGTATTAGTTGTTGTTACATACATATATATTTATATATACAAATGCATTCCTAAGTACATAAATACAACCTGCTAAGTCCATATAATGTTACCTATATGTATGTTTTTAGGGCTGACCATTTGGTATTGGATACCAAGTGGTGTGCTCTTCTCTGGAGAAGACTCTTTCTCCAACATTCGGTACTTCTTAGTTGACTATAGTTCCTTGTGTACGGTTGAGGCCTCCTGCACTTTCCTAGTCTACTTTTGCATGTCTGTTGTTGTCCGTGCTTAGCTCATGTTCAGGCAGTCACGTTGGTGAGACTCTATTAGTGTATCCTCTGACATTATCAGAAGCACGGTCTTACAGCACACTCTGCTGCTCTGGTTTTTATGGTCTTTCTACCTACCTCTTCAGAAGTGATCCCTGAGCCTTAGATGCAGATGTGTTGTAAGATGTATCCATTGGGACTAGGCTTCACAACTCTGCATTTTATTTGGTAGTGGTTTTATGTCTCCATCTGTTGCAAAGCGACATTTTCTTGATGAAATGTCAAGACTATGCTTGTCTGTGGGCTTAAAGACAAATAGCTAGAATATAGTTAGAGATAATGTTGGTCTAATAAAGTGACAGTTTTAGGTTCTTCTCTAAGATCCATGACTTCACTAGCCCTGGGTTGTCAAGGTATCCAGCACTAGGCATGATTTACCTCTTGGTGAGCAGGTCTTAAGTCCAATTAAAGAGTTGTTGGTTATCATCAAGGTATACATACCACTAATTCACGCTTAGGGTTATTGAGCCATCCTGGTTGTTGATGGAGTTCATAGGTATCATAGCTGGGAGTGACTGTTGGTTGTTTCCCTCTTTTGGAAGATTGCATAATACCTTCTGGTACCATAAAAGCAGTCCTCAGGGAGGGAGCATTTGAGTCAGTTCTAGCTTTGGACCTCTGGGCCCTGCTTCTGAAGTGCATGTTATCTTCAGCATAGGGAATTACCTTGCATCTCTAGTTGGAGAGGGCAGCCAAGGACAATATCAATAGCCTGTAATGTTTTGGGAATCTTTTAGACAACCCTGGCCAGCAAATCAAAAGAGGGCTTCCTATGTCTGGTGTTTGGATTTTGTTAGGTAGAGAGAGCATTGTCAGCCCAGATGGGAGCAATTCATTTAAACTACATATGTATATTTATACACCAACTTATATGTATTATAGGTATTTTTTAATATATAGTTAATAGTGTGATTCCTTATGACTTTTTCAGGCATTTTTACAGTCATTTTACCCTCCTCTCTCTCTGCTCTGTATTTCTCTCCCTCCCCCTCCATAAGTAGAGCTTGTTCATTCTTTTATTTTTATAAGAACATTAGTCCTGCTCTGGAGGGATTCTCCCTTATGACATAATCACTTACTAAAGAGCCCATCACCAAATATTGTCACAATAGTGATTAGGGACACCAAAAGTTCCCTGTTGGGGCAAGAAATACAGCTCTCTATGGGAGAGTGTGTGTGCCTAGCATGCAGGCCTAGGTTTGATCCCCAGCACTGGAAAACAAAGAAAAAGCTTGTTACTTCTTGTCCTTTTTATTTTTGCTTTCTATTGCTGCAATAAATCATCTACACAATGGAATACTACTCAGCTATCAGAAACAACAAAACCATGCAATTTGTAGCCAAATGGATGGAACTAGAGAAGTTCATCCTGAGTGAGCTAACCCAGACCCAGAAGGATGCATATGGCATCTATTCACTTATAGTCGGATTTTAGCCATATAGTACAGGATAACTATTCTACAACAAATGCAACAAAGGGAACATGAACATAGACTTCTTTTCCTGTCAATGAGACACTTTGTCCTAGTGGTGCTGCCTTGTAGGCCCCCAGTGTATGAGGAGGCTCTTGGCCCTCATATGACTGCTGAACTGGGGCGGGGGACTGTTATGTAGGGACATTCCACTCCAGAGGAGTGGGATGGAAGGGATGGGGGTAGAGGATGGGAGGGCGGGACTGGGAGGGACGGAAAGAAGACACTGCAATGGAGATGTAACCTGAAGTAATAAGTAATAAATAATATTTTTTAAAAAGCAGTCTGGGGAGGAGAAAAAGTTTATTTGACTCTCACATTCCAGGACACAGTCTATCACTGAAGGGAGTCAGGACAGAAATCCAAGGGAGGTACCAAAGAGAAGCAGTGAAAGACCACGATTTACTGACTTGTTCCTCATGTATATAAAACATTATACAATTCTCATACAATCCAGAACAACTGCCTAAGAGTTGGAACCACCCACAGTGGGTTGGACCTTCCTATATCAATCATTAATCAAGGAAATGCCCTACACATTTGCCTACAGGCCAATCTCGGGAGGCAAATTCTCAATCCACTTTTGCTGACGTTCCTTCTTCCCAGTTGACTCTAACATGGGTCAAGTGGACAAAATGCTAACCAGTCACACTTGTATATTTCCAAATATGTTTTAGGAATAAAGAAAATCCAAAATAAAATTCATTGCTTGCTAACAAAGTGTCTACTGGGGAAATTGTTCATAGTGTTAATAATCAGTTTGTCTTATTAAATTGTCTTCTTCCTTACCCTGTCATCCAAACTAGTAGAGAATTCAGAGTCAGCTAAATAATTCCACCATTGAGTTAAGTAATTAAGTAAGTGTGGGTTTTCTTCTGGCAAGTCCCAAGTAATGATGTCAGATTGAGGAGGAGGCATTGTTATTAGCTAGAGTGTAAAAATACTGCTGTAGTAGCCAGTATGGCTTCATTTTAAGGCAATTTCTCCATTTAACAGCTCAGTAACTCACTTCTACAAGTAAGTTTCTACAAAGTTTATGATACAATACCCAGTTGGGACAACTTTTCATGGAGTTTTCAGTGACTAGTTTAGTATAATCCATGTCCAAGGAGTATTCTTCTCTCAATACACAGACAGTATGTGCTGTGTATTTGCTGCTCTCAAAAACCAAAGTTCTCTGAACGGTAGAGCAACCTGGAATGTTTTGGACTATAACACCATGGAAATTTTAAGAGCTGTTATGGTTAGTATTCCCCCTTTGTAACAAAGCCATAAGTGATACAGTACATGAGTGCATGTATAGCTAACATATTAGAATGGAACATGGGCAAAGTATCATGGGTAAGTGATGGAAGGTAGATGAGGAAGGAGCATGCAGAGTTTATCATTTCCCTTCCTCAGATGCTTTGACAACCCTCATGCTCTCTGAGCCAGTTTGAGAAACACTGACATACTAATTTCTGATCAGCTTAATTGAATAATAATTTCCTCCAAAATTCAGTTTTTAGAAACTATTTTTAAATAATGCATATTTATTGAAGATAGTACAGAGAATTCCTATATACCCTTCATTTACTCTCCCCTAATGCTAACATCTTAAATAACCATAGTTATTTAAGTTCATGATCAAAATCTTGAGCTGTTTGTTATACAGAAAATATTCAGCTCTCATCAGTTTCCCCATTGATATACCTTTCTATTCCAACCCAAAATTCCATAATGCATTTAAGTCACTGTGCTTCATTTATTTTAATCCATGACACATGGATTATTATAGACAGATGGACTATGTTTTTGTGATCTTAACAGTTTTGAAGACCCACTTGGTGTTTGTCCTCTGATTTCTTGTAGTTTTATTGATATTGTTTTTTAAGTGGAATATGATGTGACATCAAATTTTAGTGTTATCATACCATGAATATGTGACATGGATACATTTCCTTACTTTTGAGATCCAGTCATATAGTTGTGTGCATGTATTGTGTGGAATAGAAACAGCTTTTTATTGCTGAGCAGAGTTCAATTATATGGGTTTTGAAGTTTGCCTATTCATTTGCTAATTGGAAGCATCCTGATTATTAATAAAACTGCTGTGAACATTCATGTGCAGTATTGTCTACAAATGTTTTCCTGCCTTTGTGGTAAATACTGGGAGTGATATTTATGTATATGATGAATTTTACGAGAAGCTGCCAAACCTCTTCTTAACAATGTGACTAAACCTTTGTATGCTCAAATTAGTAACATACGAGAATTCAAATGGTCCCCATATCTCACCAATACTTGACATGATTATATGATTAGTATTTGTTTTTCATCAACATGTTTATTTGGGGATATTTGATTGTTTGTTTGAGACAATTTTATTAGTAGCCAGGCTACCCTCCAGCTCACAGTCCTGCATGTGCTGTCATACCTCAGCCTTATTAGTCTTGTTGATGTTCCCTGAGTCTCTACCAGTAGCCATGTGTGGTTTTTATCTGCATTTCCTTGATGACTGATGATGCTGAATGTGTCTTTGTGAACTTCTTACTCATTCATTTGTCTTCTTTCAGGAAGTGTCTGCTGAAATGTCTGCTCACTTTTTATTGTGTTGTTTTCTTCTTCTTTTGGACTCGTCAGTGGTCTTCGTGTATAGAGAATATGAGTGTTTAATAAGAAATATATTTCACGACTATTTTCTCCCACATATGGCCTTCTTTATCATTTTCTTAAGATCTTCTGAAAAGTAAAGATTTTCATTTTGTTTTATTGTTCCACTTTGCATGATGTGATTTGTCTTATCAATCATTTTTTCTTTTGTTTTTAATAATCTAATAAGTTCTTGTGCAGCTCAAAGTCACAAATGTTTTCTTTTGGAATGATGCTCTAGTGGCAAGAACTCCTAACATCTATCTCTTCTTTTTAATTTATCTCCTCACTCACTTAATTCTAAATCAAAGAACCAACAATCTTCCACAGCCAGGTGCACTTAGAATCATTCATCTTTAGCCCATGAAAAAAAGCGTTTGTAATACTCCTGGAATCTTCTAATTCTCTCCTGGAAAATTACTCCACTTGCTCTGATCACTCTTAATTTGCAAACTCTAAACAAGGACTTGGATAAAGACAGTAGTGTGCTAGTAAATGCATAAGTACTAGCTCTCCTTTAAAAGCTGATACTTTCATGAAAGTTCCAATTATAAATGCTTATAAATTTCCAGGATATAAACACAGCATGCCACTTTCAAGGTACTAGTGTTATCCCATGTAACAAAAGTTTTGAAAATTTAGCAATTGACTCTCATGAACTGATCCAAGCCTGCTCCAGAAAAGCACCACAAAAAGTTTGTTTATTTAAACTAATTTTCATAAAACAAAAAGGGGAGAGTAAGGGAAACACGGAAACACGGCAAAGAAAGAAAAAGAGAAGGAAGGGAGGGAGGGAGGGAGGGAAAGAAAGAAAGAAAGAAAGAAAGAAAGAAAGAAAGAAAGAAAGAAAGAGGAAGCCAAAAAGGGGAAAGGGGAAATTAAATAGCTGGCTAACTATAGGCAACTGGATTCATTTGCACTGAAGACTCTGTGGTTCACACTGCACATCACAACTTGGAACTTACCCATGAAGACAGAGGTCACACTACTGATTCCCTGATCCCGACTTCTCTTTAGCAGATCAATTGACCCTGGGTGGTTAAGACATGGGCACTTTTGGACCTCCCTAGAGATGAGCTGTTGGACACTCTAGAGCAATAATAGAAGCCTTAGGCAGAAAGCTAGAACCACAGATGAGGTGAAGAGCTATCCATTGTCTGAAATGGGCCAAGAGGTACATCTATTTCACACAGCACACAACTTTTCAAGCCTTGGATTCTGTGACCAATACTTCCCAAGAGTCACAGTCAAAAACATCAGTCCCTGTCAATACAAACATGCTGAGAAAATGTAATTGAAAAGAAGCACCTGGTGCTTGGTGTCCATTAAATAACACAGAGGCATCAAGAACCTAATAAAATTAATACCCCTCCAGTAGGCATGACGATCATTCTTCTCCCATCAATTAATAGACTGTTTCAAAGAAGGGAGATTCTTAATTTTTAAGTAGTATTAGTATCAGTAATAGAATATAATGAAGTAATTTCCCCCACCTAAGCTCCATGATTATCAAAATATGTAATAAGGGGATAGATAGGATAAGGAGCATGTTACAAACTGGTAGGCAAGCATATTCACACACTTTCGTCCCTCACTGTCAGTGTCTTGAGCTGTAGTAATGATTTGTTTTCCACTGACTTTTCTTTGCTTATACATCTGTTTTTTGAGGTTATGTAGATTAGGGAAAATCTTATCATGACCAGGAAGATGGTTTCTTCAGTGCAATAGTCCAATCTTACTGGGAACAAAATAGAAATTGGCCACAGCTCTGTCTTCTCCTCTGGGAAAACATCCCACAGATGTGGGGCAGATGGATCTGGATCGAGACACCATCTGTTTCTCAGTTGCAATTAACATTGAATCCAAGATGGGTTGGATTTTACCATTGAGTTGGCCATCTCCATTGACCACTGGGGACTCTTAAACCATGTGTTTGTTGGAATGTGAAACTTGGGCTGGATTTCTTTGGATGGGCCTGAACTCTTATGTGACAAAGGAGGAAAAGGAAACCAAATTCTTTGGCAAACCATTCATGTGTGGTTGCTTCTATGGAAGTAGCCACCACATTCAGGAAGCAATGAGCTTCTTGGTCTTTCCTTGTGAGGAAAGGGAGTGTAAAGGAGAATATGAGCATGTCTCCAAGTCCTTTCTAGTCTGTTGGCTCCAGTTTTCTAAAATATTGATTAAGATCTTAATGACTTTCCCCATCAACAATACTGTCTAGCACTTTTTGAATGCTTGCAGCATTCTATCTATTATACTAAGAATTATACATGCACTATCTGGTTTCAAAACCACCAAATAAGGCAAATAATATTGTTTCTATCATTTTACAGACAAGGAAAAAGTAAAAGCCAATTTAGGTTAAAATATTCACCTACTATCACGCACCTGGAGAATGACCCAGTCTGCTGCCTCCATCTTTGTGACTGCAGGATCCTCCTGCTTCATAATTGTGGTATCCTCAATGCCTCCTCACACTTTCTTGCAATGAGGAAGAGCAGTAATCGGCCAACAAGTTCCCTCTATTCTCATTTTGTAAAGCATAAACAAGAACTGTAAACATTCAAAGAGAGAGCCCTCTTCCAATAGGCTTCATAACCTTTCAAGCCTCAGCATTCCTTTCCCTTGTGTGCTCTGCCTAAGAGTGCCTCCGGATGATTTCCTGGGTTCCTATTTTCAGTACTGATTCTTGCTTCCTCTAAACCCTGGAGAGGGTAACTGAATACCTAACTAAATTTTAGTGTTCCCCCTTGCAGCCATGTCTCCTAATGCTGATGTCAGCATTTGCAAACTAGACCAAGTCCATCCTTCTTGATAACCATGAGAAACCTCAAAGTGCTTCTCTAACAACAGTGTTTAAGTACAGAGGTCTAGGACCATTTTTCTCTTGAACCTTGATTGCTTCTTAAGGTCACATCAGCCGAACAGATTTCAAGGACTTAGTGAGAGCAGGAGTCATGTACTGACTTCCTAGTTTCCCTTGACTCTCCCTGAATTTTAAGCTAGCTAGCATCAACCAAAGGAGAAACAGGAGTCCATGTGCCCAGCCAAGCTAATTGCCTAACAAGAGAGGTTTTGAATCTCCTACTTAAAAGTCCACAGTAATTATCTGGTGATTACTCTAATGCATTGTCATTGAAGTGTAAAGTTGGAAGTACTGTAAGAGGAAGTGTGGGTCTGGTTTAATTTGATAGACTAGATGCTAAACAACAAAGTGAAAGTGAGAGTTTATGCCCCACACAAACCAGACCAGTTGACTTTATTCATTTACACACACGGCTCGAGACTGGACCCCCTGCCAACATTTCCAGTTTGTTAGATCTTTGTACCCATCTTAGGAAGGATCCAGACATATTCCCAAAGTGATCCAATGTAGCCCTTCAACACTACTACAAACATATCCTATGGGACTAGATTGGAGATACTAAAGACAGGAGGTGGTTCTATCCTGAAAAAGTTCTCATGGCTTCTAACTAGCTGCCCAAACATACATTCAGGGTTCCAGTCTACTGGGGCATTTAGTCATCATTATATTGATGCCAATTAAGTTGGGTTCCAAGTCATTACACAGTGAAAGACAGGATGGGAAGAGGGAGATGGAAAAAAGTGTTGGACATTTTATCCATGCTCCCTCTTGGCTCTTTGGGGTCTGGTAGCACCATGGCAGGGATAATGGAACCAGCAGAAATTGTTTGGATGTGCAGAACTTTGCAGTAGTGGGGAACTCTTACCTTGTCCTGAACCATGTGCAAGCAGCAAGAAGGGAGTTGCTCCAATAGGGTAAGTGCCAGGAAGGAGATTCACAGCAGATCTTTAATCACAGAGGAAAAAGAGAGTCCTAGGATCCTATAGAAGCAGAGCATGCACTATGTTCCCTGGGACTATAGCATATCTAACTTCTGCTGGTTAGAAATGTACATTCCTAGTTTTCAGGCCAGGCTACACAAATAAGATCTTCTAGAACCTGCTAAGGAGCCCATATTTCATAGATATGTTCTGGTGACTCTTTTTTTTAATAAATTTATTTATTTATTGCTTCAGGTTACATCTCCCTCATGGTGTCCTCTTTCCACTCTTCCCACCTCTACCCCCTAACACTTCCATCCCACTCCTCCGGAGTGGAGTGTCCCTACATAACAGTCCCCTGCCCCAGTTCAGCCGTCATATGAGGGCCAAGAGCCTCCTCATACACTGGGGGCCTACAAGGCAGTACCACCAGGGAAGAGAAAACAAAACAAAAAAAGTCTATGTCCCTGTTCCCTTTGGTGCATTGGATGTAGTATAGATATCCTATACTATATAGCTAAAATCCAACTTTATAAGTGAATAGATGCCATGTGCATCCTTCTGAGTCTGGGTTAGCTCACTCAGGATGAGCTTCTCTAGTTCCATCCATTTGGCTGCAAATTGCATAATTTCATTGTTTCTGATAGCTGAGTAATATTCCATTGTGTAGATGTACCACAGTTTTTTAATCCATTCTTCAGTTGTGGGACATCAGGGTTGTTTCCAGTTTCTAGCTATTACAAATAAGGCTGCTATGAACATAGGTGAGGAAACTTCCCTGTGATTCGATGAAGAGTCATTTGGATGTATACCCAGAAGTGTTATGGCTTGGTCCTGAGGCAGAGCTATTCCAAGTTTTCTAAGATATTGCCAGACTGACCTCCATAGTGGTTGCACAAGCCTGCACTCCCACCAGCAATGGAGGAGGGTTCCCCTTTCTCCACACCCTTGCCAGAATGTGCTGTCATTTGAGCTTTTGATCTTAGCCATTCTGACAGGTGTGAGATGGAATCTCAGAGTTGCATTTCTCTGATGATTAAGGATGCTGAGCATTTCTTCAAGTGTCTCTCAGCCTTTAGGAATTCCGCCTTTGTGAATTCTCTGTTTAGCTCTTTTCCCCATTTTTTAATTGGATTATTTGGTTTCTTGGAATTTAATTTCTTGAGTTCCTTGTAAATTTTGGATATTAGCCCTCTGTCAGATGTGGGGTTGGTGAAGATTTTTTTTCCCAATCTGTAGGCTGCCGTTTTGTTCGAATGACAATGTCTTTTGCCTTACAGAAGCTTTTCAGTTTCATGAGGTTTCGTTTATTGATTGTTGGTCTTAGATCCTGAGCTGTTGGTGTTCTGTTCAGGAAGTTGTCACCTGTGCCAATGAGTTCGAGGGTTTTCCCCACTTTCTCTTTTAGTAGATTTAGTGTGACGGGCCTTATGTTAAGGTCTTTGATCCACTTGAACTCAAGTTTTGTACAAGGTGATAAGTATGGGTCTGATTTCATTGTTTTACAAGTGGACATCCAGTTGGACCAGCACCATTTGTTGAAGATGCTGTCGTTTTTCCATTGTGCGGTTTTGGCTTCTTTGTCAAAAATTAGGTGACCATAGGTGTGTGGGTTCATTTCTGCATCTTCAATTTGATTCCATTGATCCACTGGTCTGTATCTATACCAGTACCATGCTGTTTTACTACTATTGCTCTGTAGTATAGCTTGAAATCTGGAATGGTGATACCTCCAGGTTTTTTTTATTGTACAGGATTGATTTAGCTATTCTGGGTTTTTTGTTGTTCCATATAAAATTTAGAATACCTTTTTCCGGATCTATAAAGAATTGTGTTAGTATTTTGATAGGAATTGCATTGAATCTGTATATTGCTTTTGGTAGGATGGCCATTGTTATTATGTTGATCCTACCTATCCATGAGCATGGGAGATCTCTCCATTTTCTAATGGCCTCTTCAATTTCTTTCTTCAAGGGCTTGAAGTTCTTGCTGTATAGGTCCTTCACTTGCTTGGTTAGAGTTACCCCCAGGTGTTTTATATTGTTTGTAGCTATTGTGAAGGGAGTTGTTTCCCTGATTTCTTTCTCAGCCCATTTATTTGTTGTATAAAGAAGGGCTTCTGATTTTTTTTGAATTAATTTTGTATCCACCACCTTGCTGAAGGTGTTTATCAGCTGTCAGAATTCTCTGGTGGAATTTTTGGGGTCACTTATATATACTATCATATCATCTGGAAATAGGGATAATTTGACTTCTTCGTTTCCAATTTGTATCCCCTTGATCTCCTTTAGTTGTCTTATTACTCTAGCAAGAACTTCAAGTACTCTATTGAAGAGATATGATGAAAGTGGGCATCCTTGTCTTGTCCCTGAATTTAGAGGAAATGCTTCAAGTTTCTCTCAATTTAATTTGATGTTGGCTACTGGCTTGCTCTATATTGCCTTTATTATTTCTAGATATGGTCCTTGTATGCCCATTCTCTCCAGAACTTTTAGCATGAAGGGGTGTTGGATTTTGTCAAATGCTTTTTCCACATCTGGCAAGATAATCATGTGGGTTTTTTTCTTTCATCTTATTTATATGGTGAATTACATTGGTGGATTTTCATATGTTGAACCATCCCTGCATTCCAGGTATGAAGCCTATTTGATCATGGTGTATGATACTTTTGATGTGTTCTTAGATTCAGTTTGCTAGTATTTTATTAAGTATTTTGCATCTATGTTCATGAGGGAGATTGGTCTGAAGTACTCTTTCTTGGTTGGGTCTTTGTGTGGTTTAGGAATCAGGGTGACTGTGGCCTCATAGAATGAGTTTGGCAATGTTCTTTCTGATTCTATTTTGTGAAAGAGTTTGAAGAGTATTGGTATTAGCTCTTCTTTGAAGGTCTGGTAGAATTCTGTGCTGAAACCATCTGGCCCTGCGCTTTTTTTGGTTGGGAGATTTTTAATGATTATTTCTATTTCCCTAGGGGTTATAGAGCTGTTTAATCTGTTAAATTGATATTGATTTAGCTTCGCTTAAGTTTTCATATTTGGCAGAGTATAGATTTTTAAAGTAGGACCTAAATATTCTCTGGATTTCCTCAATGTCTGTTGTTATTTCTCCCTTTTCATTTCTGATTTTGTTGATTTGGGTTTTTTTTCCCTCTGTCTTTTAGTTAATTTGGCTAAGTGTTTATCTATTTTGTTGATTTTCTCGAAGAACCAACTCTTGGTTTCATTGATTCTTTGTATCATTCTTTTTTATTCTAAGTTGATTTCAGCCCTAAGTTTGATGATTTCCTGCCTTTTGTTCCCCTTCGGAGTGTTTGCTTCTTTTTTTTACAATTCATCCAGTTTAGCTGATAATTCACTAATATGAGCTGTCACAATTTTCTTTTTGAAGGCACTTAGTGCTATGAACTTTCCTCGTAGCACAGCTTTCATTGTGTCCCATAGGTTTGGGTATGTTGTGCCTTCATTTTCATTGGAGTTTAAGAAGTCTTTGATTTCCTTCTTTATTTCTTCCCTGACCCAGTAGTCATCCAGTAAAGAGTTATTCAATTTCCATGTGTGTTTAGGCTTTCTGTTGATTCTGTTTGCTGTTGAAGTCCAACTTTATTCCATGGTGGTCTGATAAGATGCAAGGGGTTCTTTCAATTTTCTTGTATTTGTTGAGGCTATCTTCGTGTCCGACTATATGGTCGATTTTGGAGAGGGTTCCATGTGGTGCTGAGAATAAGGTGTACTCATTTGTGTTTGGGTGAAACGTTCTGTAGAGATCTGTTAGGTCCATTTGGTTCATGAGTTCTGTTAGACTCATTATTTATCTGTTTGGCTTCTGTCTTGATGATCTTTCCATTGTTGTGAGTGGGGTATTGAAGTCTCCCACTACTAATGTGTGGGGATCAATGTGCAATTTACATTTTAGAAGAGTTTCTTTTACAAATGTAGGTGCCTTTGTGTTTGGGGCATAGATGTTCAATATTGAGATGAACTCTTGGTGGATATTTCCTTTAACGAGTATGTAATGCCCTTCTCTGTCTTTTTTCATTAACTTCAGTTGGAAGTCTGTTTTGCTTGATATTAGGATGGCTACTCCAGCTTGCTTCCTGGGTCCATTTGCTTGGAAAATCTTTTCCCAGTCCTTTACTCTGAGATAGTGTCTATCTTTGTTAGTGAGATGTGTTTCTTGTATGCAACAAAATGATGGGTCTTGTTTACGGATCCAATCTGTAAGCCTGTGTCTTTTTATTGGGGATTTGAATCCATTGATGTTGATGGATATTAGTGACCAGATGTTGTTTTTTCCCATTATTTTGGTATAGGTGGTGGTCCTGTGTTTCTTTTGGTTTATTGCCATGGAGTTTTCTATTTCCTCTGTTTTCTTGGGTGTAGTTATTCTCTGGGTTGGAATTTTCTTTCTAGGGTCTTCTGTAGGGCTGGGTTTGTGGGCAGATATTGCTTAAATTTGATTTTGTCATGGAATATCTTGTTTTCTCCATCTATGTTGATAGAGAGTTTTGCTGGGTATAGTAGTCTGGCTGGGCACCTATGTTTTCTCAGGGCTTTTAGGACATCTGTCCAGGCCCTTCTAGCTTTTAACATTTCTGAAGAGAAGTCAGATGTAATTCTGATGGGTCTGCCATTATATATTACTTGACCTTTTTATCTTACTTTTAATATTCTTTCTTTGTTCTGTACATTTGGAGTTTCAATTATTATGTGGCGAGAGGAGTTTCTTTTCTGATCTAATCTGTTTAGTGTTCTGTTAGCCTCTTGGATTTTTGTTGGCATCTCTTTCTTTTTTTTTTTTAATAAGTACTTTATTTTTTTTTCAAGTTACATCTCAGTCGCAAACCCTTCCCTATTCCCCCTTCTTGTCCCACCCTTCCACCCTCTCCCCCCCCCAAACAGCTTCTCTTTTCAGTCCAACAAATGGTTCTTTCTCTTATAACAGTAAATTCTATACAAAACATCAGAATTAAATATGCCACATTTATGAGAGTTAAATGGCCCGGTGTACCTTCCCAATGTCCAGTTCATACATATTTGGCCCCTGACTTTAACCTTCTACCTTCTTTTTTTTTTTGGTTTTTCGAGACAGGGTTTCTCTGTGTATCCTTGGCTGTCCTGGACTCACTTTGTAGACCAGGCTGGCCTCGAACTCACAAAGATCCGCCTGCCTCTGCCTCCCAAGTGCTGGGATTAAAGGCGTGCGCCACCACCGCCCGGCAACCTTCTACCTTCTAACCATCTCCATGAGTTTAAAGTTCTATAACT
>CAJQZJ010032307.1:141279-171756 GCA_907164525.1 Lophiomys imhausi
CCTATGTGGCCTGAGCCAAGTCCCTGAACTTCCCTGTGCCTCAGTTCCCCATCATGAGACTGGAAGATGTCTCGTGTCCCTTCCTACAAGTTGTGAAAGGGTATGGCTAACACACAGAGAGAACACTGAAAGTCCCTATTACCATCTGTAGCAGTTCAGCCTTACCCACCTGTTACCAGACATCCTTCAGCAGATGTCCAGCAGGGGCAGTAGGAGAAGTGAATGCCTTCCTCAAGGACACAAGAGTCAATAGTTCAGGGAGTAGACAACATGAAAAAGCCATGTGGACTAGGAAGTGCAGAAAGAGAAGACAGAAGGAAGCACAAGAATACCAAGGCATTTGGCAGGTATTCTTCCTCTTCCTCTTCCTCTACTGAACTATCTCTTCAGAGATAGCAAATCACTCATCCGCAGAATCCACAACAAATGACCTCTGATGCTGTGACTCTGAACAGCCTCAAATACAACTGAGCATATTGTTGTTTGTCTATTCAGTCACTCATTTATCATAGTGCGTTTATCCATTCATTTGTTGGAGTACTGCGGATTCAAACCAGAGCCTTGTACATCCCAAGAAAGTTCTCTACCCTTAACATGTCCCAGCCAATGCCTAGGACATCTAGCTAGGCCTACTAAAATTTCTTCAGAAGAAATTGTCATAGAATTTGTGTTAGTGAAGCAAGTGCCTTAACCTATAATCCTTCCCATTATAATCACACACACACACACACACACACACACACACACACACACACACACCTTTTTATTTACCTTATAGGTCTTTTACTTAAATATTATGGTTTCTAATATAATGTTTTTATGGAATTTCTTGTGTGTGTACAGATGCATAATATTTCTGCCTCTGTGTGTATTTCTTATGCTTTTCCTTTTGCTCTTTTGTTTTGTTTTGTCCTATTTTTGCTTGTTTTTTTGCCTGTTTTCTAATGAAAGAAAGAAAAGGAATGAATTTGTGTGGGTGGGGACATGGGAAGAATCTGGGAGAAGTTGAGGTAGGGAAAACTGTGGAAAAAAATCTATTTTCAATGAAAATTAAAATTAAAAAAAGCCCAAAGCCCTAAAATGACCCTAACAATCTGCCCAATGCCAGGTGACTAATAATTATTGAGTGATGGTCAGAAGAGTCCGCTAGACTTTAGGGAGGCCGTGCTTTCTGAAAGTGGCCCTTTTTGATTTCACCTTGGATTTTATTCCTCCCACATTCTTCCTTTTGCTTTAATTTGGCGTGTTGGGGAAAACAACCTTGAGACAAAGATTTGAATATAAATGGTTATTGTGGTAGAAGTTGATGTCACTGAGAACTAAGAAGTGGGACAAGGAAAGGATGTTGATAAATGGTACACCAAACATGCATGAATATGCATACAACGCTCTGGGCATGTGACACTCCGTCCAGCTGAGAACTGGTCAACTAGTCACTCTACTCAGAACACTAGAGAGGGTCTGTGGATCTCTTGCCTGGCTAGAAATTGCTCTAAACCTCCCAGGAACTGAAGGTCACTCACAAAACAGTAGATCTTTCCCTCCTTCTCTTACAACATTTCAAATGCTTGTAGGATTGGGATTTGAAAAGGAAAATGATTTCTTTTAAAAAACAATCATTTTTAATGATTAAAATTTAAATTTTAATCATTTAAAAACTTATTATTTTACTTTATCATTCTACTTTATTTACTTTATTAGTCTACTCAGAACACTAGACACTGATATACCAACTCCCATAAGTTATTGCTTGAAGTTCTATAACTGACTCAGCTTTCATACTAACTTGCATCACTATTATAACCATCTTCTTAGATCTAGAGCGCCCTCTTGATTCCTAAACAACTCAACATTTAACCATGAGACTCTAGCTGTCTATTCTTCAACCACCTCAGAGACCTGAGAGGGATAAATATATCTGCTTATATAGGAAGTGCAGGGCCTGCAGCTTCCAAAACTAAGAAATGACATACCAATGACTGCCTGGACAGTTCCCATTTTCTCTCCATACATTCCTGCATCAGTCTTCAGCCTTTGGGTCCTGTTTCTCTGACAGACATTTGTTGTAGAGCAGGGATTATGAAGGACTTACCTACCCTGAACTTTAAACTCATGGAGATGGTTAGATGGTAGAATGTTAAAGTCAGGGGCCAAATATGTATAAACTGGACATTGGGAAGGTATACTGGGCCATTTAACTCTCATAAATGTGGCATATTTATTTCTGTTGTTTTGTATAGTATTTACTGTAATGAGAGAAGGAACCATCTGTTGGACTGAAAGAGGAAGCTGTTGGGGGGAAGAGGGTGGAAGGGTGGGATAGGAAGGGGGAATAGGGAAGTGTTTGTGACTGAGATGTAACTTGAAGAAAAAAATAAAGTATTTAATAAAGAAAAAAAAGTTATTGCTTGAGGGCTCCATGAATGGTTAATTATTCAACATTTCTTTTCCACACAGAAGCAGGTTTTTGACATTGGAAAATTAATGGTAAATTAAATTTTGTTTGAAGAATATAGTAAGATGGGGAAGGAACACCAGTGTCCATCAGATATATTCTCCTTCCCTGCAAAACGCCCTCCCAGGCCATCTTATTTGGAACTTGTATCTATGAGGCTAAATCTATTTCTGTGTGGTCACTAGAGTCCCTGAGTCAATAGTAGGCACTGGATAAATTCTGCCCTAGTTTCATGGGGCCAAGAGACACAAAGCTTGTAACGAAAAAATGATCTTGCTTATTTACTTATTTTATATATGTATGCATATGATGTGTGTACATGGGCATATGGGTATGTGCATATATGTATGTAGGCATGAATGTAGAAGCCAGAGGTCAATGTCAGCCTTCTCCACCTTATTTTTTGAGACAAGGTCACTGAACCCACAGCTCACTGGTTCCTCAAGGCTGGAGATCAATGAAGCTCCATGAATCCACCTGCCTCCACACCCCTCACTCACACTTGACCCCAGTGCTGGAATTACAGACATGCACTACTGTGACCAACCTTCACGTGCTTCCTGAGGATCTGAACTCAGGTCCTTGGATTTGCACAGTGGGCACTTTACTGACTGAGACATCTCCATTAAAAAAATAATAAGTTTTTAAATGATTAAAATTTAAATTTTAATCATTAAAAAAATGATTGTTTTTAAAAGAAATCATTTTCCTTTTCAAATCCCAATCCTACGAGCATTTGAAATGTTGTAAGAGAAGGGAGAAAGATCTACTGTTTTGTTAGTGACCCTCAGATCCTGGGAGGTTTAGAGCAATTTCTAGCCAGGCAAGAGATCCACAGACCCTCTCTATGAAGGCTTCCCCAGATCTTCATTCATGGAATTGAAAGACAGGGACAGGAGGGCAGATGATGGTAGTAAAAGGAAATTATCTGTGAAATCTGCTGACTGTTGATGCCACATAAAACAGCAGGGTGAAAGTCATGCTGCTCAAATACATTTTTCCCCACAATTCGGAAACACTTATGGATATCAACATTTCAGCTACAGCCTGTTCACCTCCATTAAGTCACAATCCACAAATATCTCTTGTTATATTGGGCTTTTTTTTTTTTTTTAGTTTAACCGCTGTAGCCAAAGTTCTTCAGTTTTGTTGTTGCTGCTGCCGCTGCTGCTGTTTGCAGGTTTTGTGTATGTGTGTATGTGGAGGTGGGTGTGATTGTAACTGAGTGTATGAGCATGTGTGTGTTCACATGGGTATGCAGACACACACAGAGGCCAGAGGATGTCAGGTGGGCTTCTCTATTACTTTCCACATTATTCCCTTGAACTAAATTTCTCACTGAGCATGTAGCTAAGCTGGCAGTCAGCAAGTTGCCAATGAATTTCCTGCCATACCCCTACCCACACCAGCATCTCCACCTCTACCCCCAAAACATGACTTACATGCCATGCCTGTAAGTGAGATCTCTGTTCCAAACCTAGTTCCTCGTGCTCGTGCAACAAATGCTCTTATGTACTAAGCTGGCTCTCCAGCCTCCCGTTCTCTATTAGTCTCAGTCAACTTTGAAACCATCTGATGAGACAGTACTTATCTTTAAATTTTCAGCTCAAGAACCACTTCTTCTGTGAGAGTTTCTATAGCCTCCTTCACTTCCCCTGCTCAGCAGAACATCTGTCTGCCATATAAATTAGGGAGAAACATGGCTTCAAGAATGGAAACCTCAACATATAGGGACTAAAAAAAAAGAAGGGTTCAGTCTCTCATGTAAATACAAAGGGAGAGGGTTTCAGACATTAGTTCCAGTGGAAACTGGTGTCCTTGGGTCTTGGGTCCCCTTATCATGTTGGTATATATCCTTGTGCTTGTTACCTCATGGTTGTACAATGGCTGCTGCCATTCCAGAGATCAAATTAAAATTCATATCAAGAAGAAAAGATGACTTGAATATATATAATCTATGCCTTATTTGCATTGACCAAAACAGTGTCCTATGGTCATAGCTAGTTCTAGGGGCACTAGAACTAAAGATATTATTCAGCACAACACTGGAGTTATTTTTGTCAGATTTGAAACAATGAATGTCCCCTGGATAGGCAACCAACAGCATCAACTATGGTAGAGGACTCAACCCTATGTTCCAATCAGCTTGAGTTTAGGGGAACCACTTGCCTTCAGCTTCCTAAACTTGACCTCACATCATTCTTGTTTGTTCAAGGACGGTGACTCACTAAATGTTAGAGTTCCTATCTACCAGGACATCTGGCTTTGAGTTCGTTGTCCCAACATGATACTGTTAAATTAATAAACAAAGAACTCTTTTTTATTAATTAATTTATTTGTTTATTTTATATCCAAATCGCAACCTGACTCCCTTCTCTCCTCCCAGTCTAACCCTCTAACTTACTTCCCCCATTTCTTCCCTCCCTGGTACCAGCCCACCCTGGCATATCAAATTGCATCAGGACTAAGTGCCTCCTTTTTCGCTGAGGTAAAACAAGGCAGCCCTGCTAGGGAATAGAATGGAGAAGGAGGAAACAGAGTCCAAGTCAAAGACAGCCCCCACTCCAATTGTTAGGGGACCCACTTGAGGACCAAGCAACCCATTAGCTTCATATGTGTAGGAGGCCTAGGACCAATCCACTCATGTTCTTTGGTTGGTGATTCAGTCTCCATTGGCCTCCATGAGCCCAGGTTAGTTGGCTATATAGGTATTCTTATGGCATCCTTGGCCCTTCCATGTATCTCAATCCTTCTCCTAACTTTTCCAGAACACTCCCTGTGTTCCAATTAATATTTGGCTGTGTGTCTCTACACCTGTTTCCATTATTTGCTAGAAGAAGCCCCTTAGGTGACAGTTATACTAGGTTCTTGTTTGCAAGGGTAGCAGAGTATCATTAATAGTGTCAGGGGTTGAGTCTCTACATGAAGTGGGTCTGAAATTGAGCTAGTCATTGGTTGGCCATTCCCCCAATCCCTGTTCCATCTTTTATTTCTACATATCTTGTAGGATGGACAAATTTTGGGCTGCAGTTTTTCTGAGTGGGTTGGTGTCCCCCTCCCTCCATCAGAGATCCTGCCTGACTACAAGATGTGTCCACTTCAGTCTCAGTAACCCCTTCTGCTAGGAGTCTCAGCTAGGGTCACCCCCATATTTCCCCAGGAGCCTCCCCCATCCCAGGTCTCCAGCTTGTCCCAGAGTGCCCCAATAACGATTTCCCTTCTGTTTCCCAGCCCTTTCACCCCACCATCCCTGCTCTCCGGACACCTGATTCCCCTCCTCCCTCATTCCCCTCTCCACTCCCTCTCTCATCTAGTTCCCTCTCTCTTTCCACTCCCAATGTCTATTTTATTTCCCCTTCTTAGTGGAATTCAAGCATCCTCCCTTGATCCCTCCTTGTTACTTGCTTCTTTGAGTCTGTGGATTGTAGCATGATTATCCTGTACTGGCTAATATCCACTTGTGAGTGAGTATATACTATGTATGTCTTTCTGGGTCTGAGTTACCTCACTCAAGATGATTTTTTTCTAGTTCCATCCATTTGCCTGAAAATTTCATTATATCCTTGTTTTTAATACCTGAGTAGTATTCCATTATGTGTGGAATGTCTGCTGTTAAAGTATAAATCTGGCATTACTGAAAAGCCACTGAGCGTGGTGCTAAATGACAGACTCCCTTCTCTCAGCTAGTTCTCCTCTTTTGCCTGATCTCAGGAAACTCCAGATTCTCTAAGGAGTGTCTCAGGGAAATTACAGGCCCAACCCTTTCCTGATAAGAAACCTGCCCAGTAAGCATCTGGGATTCTGGGAATACCTTCCCCATGCCAGTGAAATCTCTTGGTGTGTTGGCTTTCAGCCAATGACCTTTGTCCACACCTCTAACTGTACCTGGAGTTCTTCCCCCATCCCTACTGCCTGTGGAATAATTAGGTACTACATTCCCTTTCTTCTGATAGGACAGTGCTACTGCATGCTAATGAAGTACCCCTGGCACCCTTAGACCCAATGAATCAAACACATTCACCTCCAAAATCCCTCCAACTACCCAAAAGTTTATAACGTCCCTGATTCACCAAATAAACTCTCTTTCTCCATTCCTGTACTGTGACTGTCTGAGACTTGGCTGTTTATTTTGCATATGGGAAGGAAGCATTCTTCCTTCCACAAAGAACTTGCCACTACTATCTACCAAGCCAGGTTTCAATGGGGAACAAGCTCCCACCTTGCTGCCACCTCAGGTCACCCCACTAGCTGCTTCCAAAGCTCACCAAGAGGCACCGAACTTCTCTCACCTCTCCTGTAATACCCAGAGCAGTTCCTCTGCCATGGCTGGTTCCTGACTGTTCAGGAAATAGCCAAAGGATTCGACCCAGCTGCTTGGCTTGGCTCAGGGACTCCAAGAGCTCCTTGCAGCTGCCTGGCCTGATGCCAGCACTGGCAGCTTAGCTACAAGAGTTGTAACACTTGCAGGCAATAGAGAAAATTTTTTTCTTGAACCTCTCTGGGGTATCCTGTGACCACTAGATGGATTCCATCCTGTGTTTTACCCTTTTCTACCTGGAAACCAACTGAGCTCAGGACTTCCGGTGGAGAACTGTGCACTTCCAGCTTGTTACTGGACAAGACCAGAATTCCCCTCAGGAAACCACAGAACGACAATTATGTAAATGTGCCACAGTTTCTTAATCCATTCTTCAGTTGAGGGACATCTGGGTTGTTTACAGTTTCTGCCTATTGCAAATAAAGCTATTTTGAATATAGTTGAGCAAATATCCTTGTAGTTTCATGGAGCATCTTCTGGGTATATGCCCAGGAGTGGTATAGCTTGGTGTTGAGGTAGAAATACTCCCAATTTTCTGAGAAAGTGCCAGACTGATTTCCAAAGTGGTTGTACAAGTTTGCACTACCACCAGCAGTGGAGGAGCATTCCCCTTGTTCTACATCCTCATCACCAAGTGTGTCACATGTTTTGATTTTAGCCATCCA
The DNA here is from genome assembly GCA_907164525.1 of Lophiomys imhausi. NCBI lineage: Eukaryota > Metazoa > Chordata > Mammalia > Rodentia > Muridae > Lophiomys > Lophiomys imhausi. The sequence continues at coordinate 148,718 of CAJQZJ010032307.1, forward strand.
GATGGTGTAAGATGGAATCTCAGAGTCATTTTGACTAAGATTGTTCAGCATTTCTTTAAGTGTTTCTTGGCCATTAGAGATTCCTCTGTTGAGAATTCTCTGTTTAGCTCTGTACCCCATTTTTAATTGAATTATTTGTTTTGTTGGTTGTAACCAAACTTTTAAATTATTATTTAACACTTATTTATTTATTTATTACTAAATTCACTTATAACAAACACCAACAATTTCTTAACTATTAATCCTATAAATTCCTACAACCCCTTTAACCTATCCACTAAACCTATTGATAATTATTTTTCTAACCTTTTAGAATGATACAGTCTCTGGGGCAGGTCCTCCTCAGTCGTCAGGAACACAGTCTTTGTTGTAGATTCTTTAACGCACTTAGCAGTCCTTTTTCTGGATCTCTCAGATGCAGGTTCGTCAGGGTAAGTTGGTTATTGCAGTCTCACCTTAAATAAGGCTTCATGCTTTCTTCTCTGTGGGAGACCCCAGCCGTGTGCAGGCCAACTTACTTCTTTTGAATCAGGAACTCAGCTGCTCTGCCTCAGTCCCCAAAGCCAGGCACAGTTTCCCCTAGGCCACTGATCGGACAGATCAAACCCCTCTAGGCAAAAGCTGAGCCACAGGCTTTAGTCCTTGGCCTTTTGGTGTCTTGCTCAGGCTTTCTTTCTCACCAGCTTCTTTCTGCTTCAGGAAGAGAGCTGGCCATCAATAGCCAGCCCTTTTTTCAGCAGGACTCTTGGAGCTCTCTAGCATCAGGGGCCTCTTCTTTTTCTGGGCTCCATGCACTGTCCTTAAATAGGAGGAACTCTGTTTCAGCTTAATTTGGGCTCCGCCCACTTAGCAGCTGAAAACAATCAGGCCAGATACTTTGTTTCTTCAAGTCCATCTTTCCTGTTTTCCTGACTTCAACCTTGTTTTTCAGTCTATTGAGTATTTCCTGTTTTTCCTGTTTTTAGTCCACATGCTGATAATGCTCTTCATGCCCTGAATTAAGAGACAGTATTAGAAACCCCTATATATTTTCTAAATCTAATTTATCTCACCCCCTACAGTTGGTGCTTAATTTTTTGAGTTCTTTATAGTTTTCAATATTAGCTCCATGTTGGATGTAGGGTTGGTGAAGATCTTTTCCCAGTTTTTGGGCTGTCATTTTGTCCTGTTGATGGTGTCCTTAGCCTTACAGAAGCTTTTCAGTTTCATGAAGTCCCATTTATTAATTGTTGATCTTAGTGTCTGAGCTGCTGATGTCCTGTTCAGGAAGTTGTCTCCTGTACCGATGCACTCAAGGCTATTCCTCACTTTCTGTTCTATTAGTTTTAGTGTATCCAGTTTTATGTTGAGGTCTTTGATCACTTGGCCTTGAGTTTTGTGCAAGGGGATAAATATGTATCTATTTTCATTCTTCTACATGCTGACATCCAGTTAGACTAGCACCATTTTTTGAATATACTTTCTTTTCCCATTATATGGTTTTGGCTTCTTTGCCAAAAATCAAGTGTCTGTATGTGTATGGGTTTATTTCTGGGGATTTAATTTGATTCCATTGGTTGACTTGTTTGGTTTTTTTTTCTGCCAATACCATGAAGTTTTTATTACTATTGCTCTGTAGTACAACTTGAAATCAGGGATGGTGATACCTCCAGAAGTTCTTTTATTATACAGGGTTGTTTTCACTATCCTGAGTTTTTTGTTTTTCCATATGAAGTTGAGAATTGCTCTTTCAAGGTCTGTAAAGAATTCTGTTGGAATTTTGATGGAAATTGCATGGAATCTGTAGATTGCCTTTGGGAAGATGCCCATTTTTACTATGTTAACCTTACCAATCCATGAACATGGGAGATCTTTCTGTCTTCTAATATCTTCTTCAATTTCTTTCTTCAGAGATTTAAAGTTCTTGTCATACAAGTCTTTCACTTGCTTGATTAGAATTATACCAAGACGTTTTATACTGTTCATGTCTATTGTGAACGGTGTTGTTTCCCTAATTTCTTTCTCAGCCCGTTTAACTTTTGTATAAAGAAGGGCTACTGATTTTTTGAGTTAATTTTGTGTCCAGCCACTTTGCTGAAGGTGTTTATCAGCTGTAGTTCTCTGGTAGGATTTTTGGGGTCACTTATGTATATTATCATATCATCTTCAAATACGGATACTTTGACTTCTGCTTTTCCAATTTGTATCCCCTTGATCTCCTTTAGTTGTCATATTCCTCTAGCTAAAAATTCAAGTACTATGTTGAATAGATATGGAGAGAGTTGACAACCTTTTCTTGTCTCTGATTTTAGTGGAATTGCTTTAAGTTTCATTTAATTTAATTTGATATTGGCTATTGGCTTGCTGTGTATTACCTTTATTGTGTTTAGGTATAGGTCTTGTATCCGTGATCTCTCCAAGACTTTCATTATGAAAGAATGTTGGATTTTGTCAAAGGCTTTTTCAGTATCTAATGAGATAACCATGTGACTTTTTTTTCAGTTTGTTTATATGGTGGATTACATTGATGGATTTTTATATGTTTAACCATTCTTGCATCCCTGGGAAGAAGCCTGCTTGATCATGGTGTATGATGGTTTTGATATGTTCTTGGATTCAGTTTGCGAGTATTTTTGTCTCAATGTTCATAAGAGAAATTGGTCTGAAATTCTCTTTCTTTGTTGAGTCTTTGTGTGATTTAGGTATCAGAGTGACTGTGGCTTCATAGAATGAGTTTGACAATGTTCCTTCTGATTCTATTTTGTGGAATAAGTTGAAGAGTATTGGTATTTGCTCTTTGAAAGTATGGTAGAATTCTGCACTAAAACCATCTGGCTCTGGGCATTTTAGGGGTTGAGAGAATTTTAATGACTGCTTTTTTTCCCCTTAGGGGTTATAGGACTGTTTAAATTGTTTACCTGATCTTCATGTAACTTTGGTAAGTGAAATCTATCAAGAAATTTGTCCATTTCTTTCAGATTTTCCAGTTTTGTAGAATATAGGCTTTTGAAGTAAGACCTAATGATTCTTTGAATTACCTCAGTGTCTGTTGTAATGTTTCCCTTTTAATTTCTGATTGTGTTAATTTGGATACTCTCTGCTTTTAGTTAGTTTGGCTAGGGGTTTTTCCATCTTGTTGATTTTCTCAAAAAACCAGCTCTTAGTTTCATTGATTCTTTGTATTGTTCACTTTGTTTCTAAGTCATATATTTCAGCCCTGAGTTTCATTATTTCCTGGTGTCTATTCCTCTTTGGTATATTTGATTCTTTTTGTTCTAGAGATTTTAGGTGTCCTTTTAAATTGCTAGTAATGAACTCTCTCATTTCTTCATGAAGGCTCTTAGTGCTGTGAACTTTCCCTTTAGCACTGCTTTCAAAGTGTCCCATAAGTTTGACTGTGTTGTGCCTTCATTTTCATTGAATTCTAGTAAGTTTTTAATATCATTCTTTATTTCTTCCATGGCCCAGTGGTCATTGAGTAGAGAGTTGTTCAGTTTCCATGAGTTTGTAGGTTTCTTCTTGTTTCTGTTGTTGTTGAAATCCAGCTTTAATCTGTGGTGGTCTGATAAGATACAAGGAGTTATTTTAATTTTCTTGAGTCTTTTGAGGATTGCTTTGTAACTGAGTATATGGTCAATTTTGGAGAATATTCCATGAGATACTAAGAAGAAGGTATATTCTTACGTGTTTGGGTGAAATTTTCTGTAGCTATTTGTTAAATCTATTTGATTCATAATATCTGTTAGTTTCATTATGTCTCTGTTTGGTTTCTGCCTCAATTATCTGTCTATTGATGAGAGTGGGGTGTTGAAGTCTGCCACTATTAATGTGTAGGGTTTAATGTGGGATATAAGATTTAGTAATATTTCTTTTATGAATGAGGGTGCCCTTGCATGTGGGGCATAGATGTTCAGAATTAAGATATCATCTTGGTAGATTTTTCCTTTGATGAATATGAAGTGTCCTTCCCCATCTCTTTTAATTAATTTTTTTGAAAGTCTGTTCTATAAGATACTAGAATAATTACTCCAGCTTGCTTCTAGGGTGTATTTGCTTGTAAAACCTTTTTCCAGTCCTTTACTCTGAGTAAATGTCTGTCTTTGTTGCTGAGGTGTGTTTCTTGTATGCAGCAGAATGATGGTTCCTGTTTTTGTATTCATTCTGTTAGCCTGTGTCTTTTTATTGGTGAATTGAATCCATTGATGTTGAGAGATATTAATGACCAATAATCATTAATTCCTGTAATTTTGATGTTGTTGGCGGTAGAATGAGTGTGTATGGTGTGTGTATCCTTCCCTTCTTTTGGTTTTGCTGATGTGGGGTTATTTATTTCCTGTGTTTTCCTGGGTGTAGGTACCCTTCTTGGGTTGGAGTTTTCTTTTTAGTATCTTCTGTAGGGCTTGATTTGTGGAAAGATATTGTTTAATTTTTTTTTTTTTTTTGTCATGGAATATCTTGTTTTCTCCATCTATGGTGATTAAAAGTTTTGCTGGATGTAGTAGTCTGAGCTGACATCTGTGGTCTCTTAGAGTATGTAGGATATCTGCCCAAGCCCTTCTGGCTTTTAGACTCTCTGTTGGGAAGTCAGCTATAATCCTGACAGGTCTGTCTGCCTTTATATGTTCCTTGGCCTTTTTCCCTTGCAGCTTTTAATATTCTTTCTTTGTTCTGTACATTCAGTGTTTTGATTTTTATGTGGTGGGAGGATTTTCTTTTTTGGTCCAACCTATTTGGTGTTCTGTAAGATTCTTGTATGTTTATCAGCATCTCTTTCTTTAGGTTGGGGAAGTTTTCTTCTATGATTTTGTTGAAAATATTTTCTGAGACTTGCAGCTGGGAGTCTTCTCCTTCTTCTGTTCCTATTATTATTAGGTTTTGTCTTTACATAGTGTCTCATTTTCTTGGATGTTTTATGTCAGGAAATTTTGAGATTTAGCATTTTCTTAGACTGGTGTATTGATTTCTTCATTCATATCTTCTACACCTAATATTCTCTCTTCAATCCCTTTTATTCTGTTAATGATACTTGCGTTTATAGTTCCTGTTCTCTTCCCTAGGTATTCCATCGCTAGTATTCTCTCAGCTTTGTGTTTTCTTTACTTCTTCTATATTCATTTTCAGGTCTTAGATAATTTTATTCATTTCTTTCACTTGTTTAATTGTATATTCCTATATTTTTAAGGGATTTGTTCATTTCCTTCACATATTTGTTTGTATTTTCTGTATTTCTTTAAGGGTTTTATTTGTTTCCTTCTCATATTTGTTTGTATTTTCCTATATTTCTTTAAAAATTTTATTCATTGTGTTCACCTTTTTGATTGAAATTTCCTGCATTTCTTTAAGGGATTCATTCATATATTCTTTTAAGGTCTCTATCATCTTCTTTTGCTTCAGCTGTGTTAGGGTACACAGGGCTTGCTATAGTAGGATATCTGGCTCCTGGTGATGCCATGTTGCCCTGGATCTTGTTGATTGTGTTGGTATGCTATCCTTTAGCCATCTAGTTGTCCCTTGTGTTGGCTGGATGGTCCTTATACTGATAGGACTCCTTGATCCTGTTAGTAGACCTCAGATAATAGCAGAGTGCTCACTTCTGCTGGCTGGATATTCCTGGGGATCCACAAGACTGGATGTTCCTCTGCTGGCTGTGTGTCCCAGCTGTCCTAGGAGAAATACTTGGTGGGGTCTAACCTGGCTGTTCCTGGGGACCTGCAGGCCTAGATATTTCTGGGTCCAGCAGGCCTCCTCTACTGGCTGTGTCCTCTGGCAGGCAAAAGAAAGGCTAGGCTGGGTCCCTATCAACAAAGAATTCTTTAAAGCCTAATGTCCTCAGCACAATTTTTTTATGGTCTCTGAGTAGCATTTTATTTAAACATATGAAGATTACATCAGTGGGAAGAAATGGCTTTCATCCTCCCTAACCCTGGAAGTTCTTATTCATCATATTGTTACTTTAAAAAATTTTGAACTTCTGCCTTCTGGACTATCCATCATGATTTGTGTTCACTGTGACTATCTTTGATACCTTATCTGTATCTATTGCCACATAAAAAAAAAAAAAAACAATTGCTTGACCCAAGTGTCCTTGGATTTAGTTGACTTGTTGAACTTAGGCTGGACTTGGCCAGTTGTAGGTAGTCTGTATTCAATAGTTATCTTCTTGTCACCTGATCTCTGACAGGCTTGGCAAGAACAAGTAGAATGAAGGGCACTGTTTCATGTGCCTTTTCCTCCAGAGGGCTGGCTTGGCCATGTCCCCACAGCATGGCCACTGTTGCAACAGTAATAATGGTATATGAGGTGTGTCCCTTTGCTCAGGCACCTTTGTCCATTTTTCCCATGTACTCCCTGAAACAACCTAGTAAAAGCCATCTACATAGCACATTGATTGATTGGTCCCACATTGGAGGCTCCATAAGGTAGGAAGAGTCACTTGAATTCACACAATGTGCGTGTGTCACATCTGAAAGTCCATGTGCCCCTTCACCTCTCTGGGTATCCTCCCAGACTCTACAGACTCTAGGCATTTCTTCTGCTAGATCTCAGCAGTGAAACTAGCTGCACTGGGATCCGTACACTTCACGGAAGTCATTCTGTGCCAGCCCAGCCTGGAACATGGCAGATATTCTGGAAAAGGAGGACTAGATACAGGAGCAAAACCCCATTCATATTCCAGATGGGGCACAACCAATGCTATCGTGCACATTCCCACTCTGACAGCTCTTCTAAGATCCAAAGAAGAGAAGACCCTGTGATCATCAGACTCAAGCTAAAGCTCCAGAGATGACCTGCCTCTTTTCTAAACACACCCAGCGTCTGCATTCCAGGCCTCTGCCCGGCAGCCCCAGAGTAGATGGCTGGGACTCATGTTCCTCTCTCTGCAAGGTTGGAAGAGACAGAAAAGCAAAAGGTGAGCTGGAAATCAGAGGCATCATGAATGAGAACCGACCTGTGTAGAGAGAGCTGAACTCAGAGAAGGATGGAGAGAGTCCTGAGGTTCAGTGTAACCCTTGCCATTTGCTTGTTGTATCTTCCTGCATTGTCTTAGAAGTGGACCCAGTGTAGCTCAGTCGGTAGAGAATGAAATGGACCCAGGGACTTCCCACATCCCACAAGTACCAGAAGAACTAAGAAAGATAGCTCTGCAAAGGACCTAGGGTAAGAGTAAACATTTGCAAATGTTATTATTCTCCTCTTCAATGATATCCTCTATCCTTTGGAAATGTAGGACTGTAAAAATAAATTAGAAAGAGCCTTAGTCTTCTGCAAAGATTTGTGACAGTTTTATGGACAGCCCCATGGATACTACACTTCCTACAAGAGTTCTACACTATACATCTGGACTTTGATCTTTTGTTTGGGTCCCTTGTTCCTTTAGTTTGTGCATTCTGTTTATTTTCCTAGTTGAACCCTGCTTTCCTGTGGGTCTCATGGGAGAGATTTACAGGGGATTATAACCACAGAAGCAGCCCCTCCACCTCTCCCCATTCCCCAGATGCCAGAAAGTGCCCTATAACAGGTAAGGAGCCTCTGCCCATCTCTTAGGCTTCATAACACCCCACACTGCACTTTGTCACAGGGTATCTGATTGATAGTGGGTATCCCCACCTTGCTTCACCCTATCTAAAATCAGTGTGGTTTTCCAGAGTAATCACCCTCGAAAGCACTGAGAGCTTGGCAGATCTGTTCATTTCTGATCCCAATGCAAGCGTCGGTGTTAGAATATTGGATGGAGGCTCTTGTCTTGAAATGAGATCAATACTTAATATGGGAACATTCTCTTACTGAGAGGGTGCATGGACTTCTAAGCAGCACCAGCTGGTCCAATGAGCTGACTGTGTCAGTGATAGACAGCTTATTTAGATCTTGGTTAATCCACAGATGTGTTGCTCTGTATTTCAATTACTTAATTTGGATGTCCTTTCAAGGATAATGTTAAAACCTGCATGTCATTGGATCAGCCAAGTCACACAAGCAAAAGAGGGTTTGAGGCTATTACAGTTTGGGGATGTATTTCTGGCTGAGCCACAATGCTGTAAAATATAGAATTTTTTATTTGACATATTCAAAAATGCCATGGGCAAATGATTTGGTATAGATTATGAATATATAAAGAATAAAAAATTATTTTAGAGTCTTCTGTGGGTGTCACTCTTCCTGGCTTCTCAGAGGTTAGCAAAGTATAAAAAAATTACCTGTAAAATTTCCTGCCACCTATACAAATCATACAAGAAATGCAAATTTAGGGTAAAAGGGAGAAAATATGGATAATGATTACAAAATGCAGATAGATTCATACTGATGAAGAAGCATGGCTATTACTTTGAAAGCATGACCAACTCATATGCAAATGTACTTATATATGTGAGTTGGTCTATACATCCACCTAAACAATTTTAATAAGAGAAACTGTAATTTTTAACACTTTCATATAACAGTATAGTGTAGATGTATTTTCTCATCACTAAATGTACATTTATACAATATCTCCTGACAGCATTGCACCAAGTGATGAGTCATAGTTGATCTGACCATCTCCTGTGGTATACTTTGGTAAGTTTTGATAATTTAGCGTAGTCTGTAGTTTGGAAAACACCATCTTTGTGCTTTTGTATAGTATTTCCAGAGAATTGAGTGTTACTTTGTACTTGAGGGTCTCCCTGTCCTGTGGGAGAGAATAAGCACACATACATGGAAAAAAAATCAAGCTTATACAAAAGGAGGCAGGGGACTGTGCACTGACTGAGAGATCATTTCTAGATAGGACTGTAGCAAAGACCTCAGGAAAGAAACCATAAACAACAGAAACTGCTAACAGGCTAAGTGCAAACAGCAAAGCATTGGCTCATGAAATTGGAACATTCACTTGGTTTCAAACTGAACTGAGATCAGTGTTCACATGATGTTGGGTGTGTGTGTGTGTGTGTGTGTGTGTGTGTGTGTGTGTGTGTGTGTGTGTGTGCATGTGCGCATGCGTACATGTTCCATAAGTACCTGTTGCACCTTTTGGTTCAGCTATTTAATGTGGTAACACCATTATCAGACTCTCTTCATGACTGCCACCTCTGGCACCTATAGGCTTTAGGGATATGTACACTCTATTAATCTCTGTCTGGCCCATTCAACAGACCCTCTTCCCACCTGTCACTTTGTAACAAGAAATCACATATTTGAGTGAGCCTAAGTCACATGCCTACCTCTGAACCAATAGCCATCTCTATTAGGAATGCTATACACTGACTAATCCATATTGGTCAATCCATATTTCTCCTTTCTTGGAGAAAGTGTGAGACACTGATTGCTGGCCTGGGTCTTATGATTATGCCCTGTGTGCTGACTGGGGGCCCATGCTGTGGTGTAGTAGTCAGTGGGACAGTATGATAGAAAACAGTAATGAATCTTCTAGTGAGAATGGTGGAAATAGAGCCAGTCCTGATAAATACTTAAGGCTATAATACTTGGAAATTCCTAATCAAAGTGTGCTAGCAATGTTGCTGGTATGCTATGAAGTCCAGAAGTAGGGTGGGCTCTAATACCACATGATCCCTTGCTGCATGAAGGCATTGAGGTCTCTGCTGCTTTTCAAGTCAGAATCAACTTCACTCATCCAAGAATCCCACACTTCCTCTTCACAGCTAGCAACAGAGGATGAGAAATGTCCCTCTTTGGGAAGTTGATAAATCATTCCTTTTATCTGATTGAGTGGGCCTTAGTCACATGCCTACCTCTGAACCAATAGCCATCTCTATTAGGACTACTGCACACTGTAGTACACCATATGTAATCCATATTGGTCAATCCATATTTCTCCTTTCCTGGAGAAAGGGTGAGACACCTTCTACCTGAGGCACTGTGAATATGTGAAGGTGCTGGGCTCCCCTGAAGTGAAAGGTATATAGTGGGTAGTCGGTCAACACTGGAATCCAAATAAATGGTCATTCTTTGAGATGCTACCTGACTAAGGGAAAAGATAATTTCTGACTAGGAGGTGAAATTCTAGGGATGCCCTAGCTGACCACAGTGTGGAAGCAAGTTTGCACAGGCTATCCTGTGGGGACCAGGTAGTAAGTAAGCTTGCTAGGACATGGGCAGCTACTGATACATTCAGGCCAGCCGTGGGATGACTTCTGAGGATGCAGCAGTAATTACAATAGGAAGTTCATATCCTCATCAAATTCTGGTAGTGGAAACTGGCAACAGAGTAATGGAGTTAACCTATAATCTACCCACAAGAAAGGCAAGAGAAGGGGATATAGAGGAATAGATGGGCAGGTAGTCAGGCTGGCACTTGAAAAGCTTGGTGGGGAGAAGCAATCTGAGGGGAAGAGTGTCCTGGGAAGAAGAAACAAGTGCAAAGGCCATGAAGCTTGTACCCATGGTCCACTTAGGGTTTTAGAAGTGGGACAAGAAGCAATTAGTAGGTAGTGGAGTCTAAGACAAATCTAAAGCAAGGCCACAGAACTTTCAGGAATTGCAAATACTTTGTACATACTTGGAATAAGAAGTTAAATTTATGATAACATATAATATTACTTGAAGGAAGAAATGATCAAGCCCTTTGCCCTTGGCTCAACCTGACTCTTAACTCTTTCTCTTTCCCTCTCTTCCAGGCCATGTACATGTTCTATGCACTGGCCATCGTGTGCGATGACTTCTTCGTCCCATCCTTGGAAAAGATCTGTGAGGTATGTGGGAGCCCATCCCCAGTGTGCTTGAAAGAGGCCTGAGATGGGGACTCTGTCTCAGCATGCTCTAGCTTTGTCTCCAAGGTCTTTGGGAGTCTTAAATATAAACACCCACATGCCTGAGAGAGGACAGTATTAGCTTAGTCAGTCCACATGACATTTCATAACCCAATGGAGGGTCTGGCTTTAACCACATTGCCAGCTTTTCCCCCACTGTAGCTGTTGTTACTGATAGTAATACAGTCCTCTCTACATGTCCATGGGGATACTTCTAGAATGTCCTGCTATAACATAATTTGTGGATGCTCCAGCATGTAAAATATAGGTGTAGTGTTTGCAAAGAATCTACACAGGTCCTCCTGTGTACTTTTTTACCATGATGTAGGTCCTGTAGAGACAGATGTTGCACTGTGTTGTTTAGGGAGTAATAACAAAACCAACACTGTGTGTTCTTTGCAGATACAAATAGTTTCTCAAATAATTCTGGTCCCCTGTGTGTTAAACTCACAGTTGGCACCTCCAGGCATGGAGGCTCATCTGTACTTTGTTCCCCCTGCTTTATTCTTTTTTTTTTTCAATTCTTCTGCTTCTTGCTCCCTATCATTCCCTCCACCTTTCTTTTCTTCATTTCTTCCCTCTGGGGTCCTGTTAGGTAAGAACCTACACCAGCATATGCTTCCCTCACACTTACTCTTTATTTATACTCTGGGTAGAAGTCTGGCAGGCTCTGAGACAAGAGAGCTAGGCAAAGAGTATTGCACATTGTGTACATTATCACAGCCAACACCAGGCTGAACAGCGCGTTCAAAAAAATATTCAGGCGTCAGCAAGATGGCTCAGTAGGTAAAAGCACTGGCCACTAAGTCTGATAACCTGAGTTCAACCTTCAGGTCTCACATGGTAGGAGGAGAAAACTGTCCTCTGACCTCCACATGTGTGCTCTGCCTCTTCACCTAAACACACACATGTGAACACACACACAGTGAAGTTAAATAACAAACAAACTTAAAAGGTTTCTTTAATGCTCACCCTATCTAGAAGGCTCTCGTTCTCTTGTTACTTTCATTTCACTGTCTATCCCGACATGTATTTTTTTTTCTTACATGCAAACTTTGCGTTTTGTTTTATCTACTGTTTTTAATTCATTGTCTGAGTTTTCAGAAGGCAGTGCTCCCAGACATATCTCCCACCTGAAAGTCCAGTAGCCATCAAGCTTTGTGGCCACTTCTCATTCCACCAACAGCACCTAGTTCAGTAGGTCCCAAAGACCAACGGAGAAGGTGGTCAGAATCTCTATTTCTAATAAGGTCTCAGGTAACACTGAGGATACTGATCTGGAAACCTCACTTGGAAGATTATTAACCTAAGCAGTTTCTCCCAAGCCCTGGAAGTTTGTTCATTTTTGTACTTAGAAATAAACAATCATTGCACAGGAAACCACTAGAAAGGTCACAGAGACATGTTCCTCTTTGTGGTTACAGTAGATTAGGGAAAGTAAGGTGGTGTCTGAAACACACAGTGATCTAGTGTGGACATGATTATCACAATGTTCCAGCCTGGGTACAGGCTCATCTTTTGTCAAATGTGAGGAAGAGTTCAGCCCCTAGTGGGGGGCATTTGTGATCCTTCAGCATCCAAGGCAGATTGCTTCCCTTCTTAAAGTAGTAGAGGACTCTAAAGTTTAAACCATCTCTAGACGATACTAGTACGATATAGTAACACTATACAGTGTTACATAAAACTATCTGTCAGAGTATTCTTTCCAGAGAGAAATGGATGAAGAAAAGCTTTGTGCGTGTTTAATATGGATAGAGGTTTAATTTGTTTTTTCCCTGAGTAGTTTCCATCTGCGATTAGTTGAGTCAGTAACGGAGGAGGATACACAGGGCCCACTTACTACCAGTTGGAACTTTTTCTTATGCAAAGCAAAATTGCTCTGCCCCTTCCCATGTGACATTTTTGTTGCTAATAACTAAGGTATATATTATGTCCTAGAAATATAAATACAGATACCAACCAGTACCATCCATTGAGAAAACACATACAACCTTTGAGAACATGAATGTCCTTCTCAAAAGAAGCAACCAAACAGCTGGCAGAACAAACGAGGATGGAGTGAGCCTTTAACAAAGTTAAGAAGGAAAGAAAATGTTGAATGGGATAAAAATACTATGTTTCCTGGGTTCCCTGGGTGCATGAAACTGACTGTGTGGCTAAGTCAGTGTGATGTGAACGTGCCTATCCTCTCTTTAACCGCGTCTAAGACTCTACCACGTGACCACAGTTAGCTTCTCTCTAGGAATCAAGAAACCAAGGCTTAGAGCCTGAGAGCACCCAGGTCCAAGCCACACAGTGGTTTAGGAGTGAGGTCATGATCTGAGTCCAGGCTAGGTCCACTGGGTCATCTTCACACCTGCTGCAACTCTGTGACCGCTTTTATCGGGTTTTGTGGAAACTGGCTCCACCTCTAGAGTCCACAGCTGTCCAGGGAGGAGGAGTGCAGAGGAGCGGCCTTTCTTCCCAGAATGTTCTCTGTTCCCAACCAAGTCCAGTTTTAGGAGCAAAGTAAATTCCAAGAAAGCATGCCATGCCATATGCCTGTCTCTGTGAGTGCAGCTCCATGTACTTAAAGCTGTCCAAGTTGCTGAGCTAATGGCGTGTCTGTAGAATGGGTAGGATGAGGACAGAGTTTGTATCTCCTTGTATATCCCATGTTTATGTCTTCTGAGAGCCTGTGGTCAACTCTCACTGGAGTTCCATTCTTTCACAGGATTGGGGGCCATGACTATCCCTTGAGGCCTAGCAGGGCTTCCTAGCCCGAGACTCTCCATACCACCTTTGCTTTCCCTAATCTCTTTGTAGAGAAGTGATGCTGTATGCTCAGTGTTTGCTCCCAGACTTGCTCTGGGGCTTTGCATCTTGCTTTGGAGCACAGATGCTCAAAGGGATGTTGCTTGGACTTTGGTGAATAATGATTCTAGAAAGAAATCCACATTGCTCAATAAATCATAGCTTAGGGTAGGTGGTGTCAAGTGCAAGCCAGGCAAAATGCTGGGCAGGAAAGAGAAAGGAGTACCAATATAATGACTCAGAATGCCAGCAACAGGTCAGGTAAGTCACTAAATTTTAGACACCCATGTGGTTACATCACGGAATATAGAAAAGTATTAGAGTGTTGATAACTCCTTTGTCTGCCATAAATAGACAGACTCAGGCTCTGCTACACTGAAGCAAAGAGGGGAGAGAGATGTTTCAAAGGCAGCCAACAAGCAAAGACTCAGCGAGGGGAGGAACATAGCATTCCTGGTCATGAGAGAGCAGCCTTAGGTTGGTCAGAAGCTTGTACATCAATGAGGCTATCAGACTACAGCAAGAGTAGGAAGGCCTTACAGCCATGTAGAAGAAGTTGCGAAAGCAGCAATGGAGCCTCCTGGGCTGTGGGTGAGGGTGGTGGGATGCCCTCAGCATGTAAACACCAAGTTAGGCTTTGCCTCACCAAGCCGTGTGCCAAAAGTGAGAAGAAAACCAGGGAATGCAGTCTTTCCCTGTCCATACATGGACTTTTGGCCCACTGAGTAAAATGAAGCATCCCAGCTTCTGTATGCAGGCTCCATATCCAAGCATCCAACTGTCCATTAAACTTTTTTTTTTTTTCAGCAAACATTTTTTAAGTTGCATCAGTATGAAACAGACAGACTTTCTTCCTTGACATTATACCCGGGACAATACAATTTTTGCATGGCATTTGCATTGTATTAGGGATTATTAGCAATCTAGAAATGATTTACAGATCATGGGAAAATATATAAGTTATATGCAAATACTGCACTATTTTATGTGAAATTTGAACAATGCTTGGATTTGGGTCTCTAGGTCCTTCAGGGAAGGAGGCATTCCTGGAACTTATGCCCACTGATCTGAAAGGCTGACGATTTCCACCCGGTGGGGACACGGTGCAGAGAATTCTACCATGGTACCACAGCATGGCTGTAAGGAGGGAGGGACCAAAGGAGCCATGTCTGGAGGAAAGGGCTTGTTGACAAAGCATTTCAGGAAGAGGCAGAGACTGCTTGAGCCACTGAATCTAAGTGGGAACAACAGGACCTGCTGTCCATGGGGAGCCTAGGGTGTCCAGCTGTGGTGAGGAGTTGCAGAACTTGTTCCCTGTTCTGGATAGCACAGGGGAAGATTCTCCCTGCCTGCCCCTCACCCCATCATAGCACCTAGCAATGCAGAGGCAAGAGGGCCTCTTGACTAGTGAGTCTAAGAGTTCAGAAAAGTATTGCCTGGCCAGAGTAGGCATGAAGGAGGGAGGAAAGGAAGGAGATATGGAAGCAAGAGTGCAATGAGATGTAAGCTTCATAAGCAACAACCAATACCAGCCCATAGAGCTCAGAAGGGAAGTGCAGCAACTGAAGGGTTTCTTGGAAAGTGAGTTTATTGGACTCCTGGCTCGAGGGTCAAGTTGCCTTCTGGCCATCCCAATCCATTGAAACTCAAGTCCCAGGGCTTCCCCACCAGCCACAGCTTCCAGTGTTGAGATACCATCTCAGGGTCTCCTCAGTACCCCATGTGAACTTTAACTGTGAGCCAGGGAACTCAGGATCCCAAACAGAATGCCTCTGTCAGAGGCTCCTCCAAGGCCATACTGCCTCTCTGTGGCCAAGCAGGGAAGTGCAAAGCCACTGGTACTACTGAGAATGGGAAGTGGAAACTGGAAGTCTCTGCCCTGACGCCAGAAGGGAACTGGCTGCTTACCAACAGCTGGCAGCTTACTTTCTGGGCCATGGTGGAATGCCGGAAAGCTAAACACACCCAGCAGCCTCTAAAGTGCATTCATCTTGTGTTCTTGAAAACCACCTTCCAGTTTAACAAACAAGGTAACTTGAGGAATGAGGTCTCAAGTCTTCTCTCCTGCTGTACTACCCAGAGTTTTGCAGTCAAGGGTTTGGACTGGACTTCAGGCGGGTGACTCCAGGGGCACATTAGTGTCTTGAAAAGTGGCTACTGTGATCTAAAGTCAGTTTCCACTGACATGTAGGGAGCTAAGCAGAGATGCCATCGAAAAGGATATGACTACCCACCACTGTCCATGGTGATCTTAGCTCATCACTCCACCCTCCTGATCATTGGCACAACAGCTCCTGGGTGCATTTGGGCTGTGGGTCCCTAAATCTTTTGTAGAGCCTTTGGCCAGCGGAGTCTTGTAGTCCCTGCTGATCCTGCAAGTGAGGATGGTGAGCAGATAGCAGGAGCAGCCAAGGTCTGAATGGAGAACAATGAAAGGGACTGAACCCAGCCCCTGGGTCCTTCTGAAGTCCTGCTGCTGCCTTTCTCAAGGTTTAGGACCTCAGGATCCACAGCCACGTGTATTCACAGGTAAAATCCCAACTCACCTGTCTTGTCTTTGTTCCTATGCAGCGCCTCCACCTCAGTGAAGATGTGGCAGGAGCCACATTCATGGCAGCAGGTAGCTCAGCCCCAGAACTGTTCACATCGGTCATAGGTAGGTGGTACTAGAAGGGTGTCTCAGCCTTTCCCTGTATGAGAGAAAAGGGCTCTGGGGAGGAAGCCCCAAATTTGGGATGTCTGCCACTGACAAAATATTAAGTTTATAGACCCCCAAGCAGAGCCTCCCACTCCACTGTGATCGTTCAACACTGTTACTGTGTGCAAACTTTTCCTAGACCCAGGGTAGTGCTACTAAGAGAAAGTCAAGAGCTCCCTCCAAAGCTTGGTCATTTCCTTTGCATCCTGAGCATAGTCTAGAACTAGGATTTGTCCCTCAGGTTCCCCTTGCAACACATTTGGAGCATGATAGCCAGACTGGTTTTCGTCTATGTTTCAGGGGTCTTCATCACGAAGGGTGATGTGGGAGTTGGCACCATCGTGGGCTCTGCTGTGTTCAACATCCTGTGCATCATCGGTGTCTGCGGGCTCTTTGCAGGGCAGGTAAGACAGCTGATGGCTTTTTGTGATGGTGGTACATGACACATGGAGAAGATGGAAGTATGGAGCTGAGGCAGGACGTTGTCGTTTTGGAATTCACCTACATTGGAGCCTTGGGCAGTGTGATTGAAAGTTCCCGTCAGAGACCCGAAGCCACTGTTACTTGGTTTCCAGATTGATGGAATAAAGATTCACCAGTTCTAGACAGGGAATTGGCCAGCTTGACAACGTTATCCATGAACTTGGACATGCACCCCCACACACCTCATTTTGAGCGCTACTGATCTGCACTAGAATGTGCAATGGTTGCCTCAGAGGAAATAAGATAAATGAGAAAGAGAGAGAAGAAAAGAGGCAAAACTTTTCTACTTAAAGAATTCATAGTTGTCACAGTTCAGGATGTCACCTTTCCTCCTGCAGGCTGGAGCTTTTGTAGTCTAGAGGGGCCTTGGAGTCCTGGGTTAACCTAGGGAGACTATTCTAATACCAGGGGGTATCCTGGGGAGCACTGTGCTTTACCAGTCTTGGTGTCTCTTGAATAGTGTCAGCAATTTGCTCACAAGTCACCAGAACAGGAGGCTCTTGGGCAGCAAAGGTCAGAGCCTGAAGGTTCACGGGGCATGTAGCTTCCCTGCAGCTCTCACATCCTTCTTGTCCACTAGAAATGAGATGCTCAGTTCTCTGCCTAAACACCCAAGACTCAGTATCTTCTAGAAAAATATATTTCTAGCAGTCTAGAGGTGACTCCACTTAGAATATGGAGGGACCTGGAATCCATTTCACTGATCAGGAACCTCAGTGTGGTCTGTGCTGTGCCCTGCTGCAAGTGGCTGGTTGGCATAAAGGTCCAAGACAGATAGATCCTGGTAGCCTTCTCCCTCACATGTTTTAGGTCTTTGTGTCTCTCAGAAGCTGCTGAGAAAACCATGATGTCCATCTCTCAAACCTCCACTCAAGAGTTCCCGTACTAGCCCCATTTCCATGCCAACTGATTTGTCCTCTCTGCCTGCTGTGTTTGTTCACTGTAGTGTTCTTAAGTTCTCCTCCATAGATAGTTAGTGTCGAAAGAATGAGCTGCATGGCTGCCTGTACTGCAGTTTCCCCTGACCGACTTATCGTTGCCTTCTACAGATGAATAGTCACACCAGTGGAGGCTGTTGCTGTTAGCACTTTCTTAATTAGCATTGTCACCATTAGCTGTATGGTTATTAGCCTGGCTGTTATTAGCGTTGTCATTAGTTCATTAGTCACTTGTACCTGCAGCTTGATTCTGAAGCAAGCCCACAGGGAAAGGGATAATATAAAGAAATGAAACCAAGGACTGAGTGATGTCTGCTCTGTACCACACAGCTAATTACTGATGAAATGGCCACAGCATGTCTGTGGTATGTGACTCATCAGTGGCACCACACACATCACAAGCTTGGCTGGAACACCTGCTCATGACTTCTGCACAGGTTTTTGGCATCTGTCTTTCCACCTTCTCTGGGTCTTTGCTGGCTAGTCTCACAGCCCCACATGACTGGAAAAAGGTAACAACCAGACCTGCTGCGAGAACCAGGCATGGGGTGATCCTAGGTGTGCCCTACTTGGAGATTTCCAAAGCCATCTATTTGCTTGTTCTTTTGTAGATTCCCTCATATCTTTGCAGATGACATAGAATTGTATTTGGGGAGGAACATGGGCCAAAGAATCAGATTGACCTGGCATTGCATCCTTGCTCAGCTGTTTGCTAGCTGAGGGATTTTGGAGAAGTTATTTCAGCTACTGAACCCTGCTCCTTCTCGTCTATAAAGTGGGTATAAGCATACTTCAGAGAGTTGCCATGGTGATGAAACCTACAGTGCTTAGCACTAATAATAGTACTTGGTCTGAAAAGAAAGTGAAAACAAGTTTGACAGTTTTATCAACTTCCAGGATACTCATCCTGAGGTCCTCCCTACCAGATTCCACCCTAGGTCTTTGGGAAGGTTTGGCCACTCGGCTGATGAAATGATTGACAGGTGTATCTGTGGCTCCCATCAGAGACACAATGGGGAGCAGAGAGGACAGACAAAAGGTCTTGTAAATGTGAACAAAATGATATATCATCATAATGAGATGGGCAGACTAGGGCTTGATTTCTAGGTAGTCTCATGAGTGGTAGAAAAGAGCGATCAGTAAGAAGCAAGAGTTTTCCAGCCTCACATAAGGGGTCACATTCCCAGATAGCAGAGCTAGTGCCATGGAATGTCACCGCAAAGGTCAGAAATTGGGAATGGAGTGATTAATAAATCTAATCATGGGTCTCACTTGGTGCTATTTTCTATGTTGTTCTGCACTTTCACTTGGCTGGGAGAATTACAGCAAGCACCCATGGGCAGCACCCATGGGCCTCTGTCTCTAATATATTTCAACATAAAGGACAATACATAAGGAAGTCTGTCACCCATCTAAAATTAAAGTAATTAAGCTGTAAGATTTGAACTCCTGTCTCAATTAGGGTTTTGATGAATTCAGTGTAATTGAATGTCTGCTGTATTTGCGTTTGCAAACATACCCAATGCCTCAGTGTTCGCCTGAGGTGCTTTGTGGAGATTTTATGCGACAGGAGGAAATTGCTTCTTAGAAAGTGGCTTGGAGAGAGGTTCTGGGTATCCCACAAGATATTTACAGAGCTGTTGTCCTCCCAATTTTTCCTTAAGAACAAAGAAGAATAACAATGAAGTGAAAATATCCAGGTCTTGAAGCAACCTTTCAATATATTTTACATATTGCATTAAAAGGACTTCATGCCAATTTTGTAAAACAATAAAACAATGTGCTTATGAATTTGAATCCACGATTCAGAGCATGTTAAGCTTTAAATACATAACCACAAACAGAGAGTAAACAGTTTAACTGTATCCCAGATTAGGACTTTCATATTCTAGTTATTATAGACTGGCAGATGGCTCTGGTTTGTTATAAAAGCTCCCTCATTGGCTCCTGGCATCCTTATGATGTCCCTGATGTTCTTTGGCGAGGTCCATCTAATCTTGGCTAGGTTTTCCTTTCTTCAAATAGAGCCTTGTCTGAGCTCATTTACACAAAACAGAACACCACCAAGAGGTTACATATCCAAGTTGAAGCTTGCCTACATTTGAATATCCCCAGAAGAAGACTCCAGGCAAGGAGTCAAGTGCAAATAGTTAAGTTGAAAGGTTCCCCCAGGGAACACCCGCGAGACATTGAGGGGGTGATAATGAGAAAGCTGCAGATAAAAGCATGAATGACCAAGTTATCACTCCCAGCAACTGGGATTTGATTCATCTGTGGGGACTGTTTTACAAGTGTTCAGGGATCTCATATAAGAGGCAAGAGAGCTGGGGTACCTATCCACCAACTTTCACATTCCATTCCACTCTTTGCAAGAAACATGAATCCCTCAGCATTCCAGCTTGTTGGGTGACCACAGTCATGGTGGACCTTGGGACCCAGAGAAAACCCCAGGCAAAGGGATGCAAAAGTTGTGTAGTGGAAGGACCTAAAATGGCGGTCAGGTGGCGAGATGGGAATGGGCCCATAGAGTGTGTGCTCCAAACACAAGACTAAGGCTTCAAAATAAGCTCGCTGTTTAGACCTTATCTTCAACTCCACTGATGGATACAGGCATGAGGACCAGGGGGAATTAAGAGATTATAGACAAGGCTCTGTAGAAGAACAGTGCTTGCCTAGTGAATGTGAGGCGCAGGGTTTGATCCCTAGCACTAAATAAGTAAAAAATGTTTAAAGGCTTTAAAAGATTATTTATAATTTTTTATTTTCCATGAGTGACTGATCCTTCTTTCAAGTATATCAATTTAGTATGAATGCGCTGAAACATTGATTCTCATGATATAACTGGTAAAATTACATAAAAGCCAGAAAAATCTTAGGATTTGTCAAGATATAATATTCATTCGGTGCTACTTATACACTGTATAATATTTAAAAACATTCTTTGTAGTATGTAAATGTATGCTATTCCTTGTGTATCTTTCTCATTTTGGACTATGTTGTATAAATTATAATGTTTTTTGTGTGTGGATATGTGCACATGTGTGGGTAATGTATGTGTGTGTTTGTGTGAGTGTGTACACATGTGTGTGAGGGTTTGCATGTATATGGAAGTCAGAGGTCAACATCTGGGGTCTCAATCACTCTCTCTGATTCTCTCACTGAAGCAGGAACTTAACAACTCAGCAGGACTGTCTGCCCTTGCTCTCTCAATGTTGAGGTCACAAACGTATGCTGCCATCTACAGTGACTACCAAGCTCGGGTCCTCACATGCTTGTGAGGAGACCCTTTAGCAACCAAGATATCTCCTCAGCCCAAATAATAAGGTATTTAAAAGGAAAAAGATACACAAAGCATGTACTGTAACCTCTGGGTAGAAAAGTACAAATTAATAGTGACTGATAGTTAATTCTGCCCGAGGTCACAGCTTCATTAAATAGAAAACCTTTCATTTAAAACTACATGCTTCACAACTCATATTAAAAACCATCCCAGGATAAAAAAAGAAAAAGTAGCTGCTATTCAGTAAGCTTATTCAGACTCCGTATCCAACGATGCTCTGTGAATATTTGCACAGATGCACCCACTGAGTTTTAAGGTACAAGACAGCATTATATTTATCAACAGGATAGGAAATGAACCCTAGAAATCTGGAAAAAAGGGTCTACTGAGGTAGTCAAGACTAGACTAGACATATCTCCTGACTACATAATCCATATGTGGAGCCTCTGATTATAAAGGCCCCATATGTAACTATTGGTGCTCTTATTTATTAGGCTGAGTTTTTGCATGTCCTTTAGAAGTTTGGGGTGTAGGTCTTGAAGCAGTGCAAGGAGTAGTCTTATCAGTGAGATCGTGGTGACCCATCATGAATGATGGAAGCACTCAGCACAACTGAGGCACATCTAGAACCTTCCATTTTAATCCAGAAGCATCTTCCACAGCTGAGCTTTTGCTTCACCAATAATGGAAATTTGGGCTGATGAACATAATGGAAAACCCATGGGTCTCCTGTATACAGTAATTCCCAGGTTATTGCTCTCCAGACAAAACTGAACACATCATCTATCACGTTTCAATTCTGAGAATCAATTCTAATTCCCCAGATCAACTAAGTAAGAATGAAAACTGTATACCACCTATTCCAAACCCAGGGATGGATGCCAAGTCTCTGCTGTAAATGGAAGATGATGGCACAAGAAAGAGCTGGAGTGACCGCTGGAGAATTAAGGATCAGGGCCTCCTATGGGGCAGGGTGCATTCATGTTTGGTCCTGTCAGGGGCAAGAAAGCAGCATGCATTGTGCAGGGATGGACCTGGTCAGGGATTGGGCCATGGAGAAGTGTATCACCTGGACTCTGTTACCTGGGAAAGCAGAGGTTCCCCAGCAGCTCCTGCAGGCTGCCTTCATCCGGAGGCAGAATGCAGATCCAGGCCCATTCCAGTTAGATCAGAGGAGTGGATTAAACTGCTAAAGCCCCATCTTCAGGCTCAGCTCCACTTATAGCAGCGCTAGGTCTGGGGAGCAAGCAGCCCTTCAGCATGAGCAGCCCTCCTGGAATGTCCCAACCCCACAAGGGACTCTGTTCCTGAGGTGTTTTCTTTCTGATCCTGTATTATTACCATTCCCCAGGCTGTTCCTATTTCTTGAAATCAGATCCATCTTCAGTCCCACAGCAGTTGAGTACAGAGGCTTCAGTTTCAGGTCAACAAAACCCCAAATTTAGTTACATCATAAATGAAGAGAATTTATTGGTTTCTCTAAAAACTACATAGGAAAGTACATGGTTTGACCAAGGCTCTGGTCCTATTGTTGTTCTCTTGCCTCTAATCATTTCTGTCCTCTTCCTCAGATTAGTTTTCTTTCATGGAAAAAAAAACTATAGCTGTTTCAGGCCCCATATACACATAACACATGGGCCAAGAAAAGAAAAAGACAATGTCACCTTGCCCACACCGCTGCCCACCCCCTATTAAACATCATCGAACAAAAATCTGGATGGATCCATCAGATTTGGCCAACTGTTCTGGCTAGAGTTACCAGATTAGCTTAAGTTATCAAGAACCACCCACCCATGTCTTCTCTCTAGAGATAACAATCTGATTTATAACACTACAAAGAATAGCTTCTGGTCCGTCCTTATCATACATATCATACAGTGCAGATCCATGATGAAATGGCTGAACCTGCACTGTATCTCAACCTGTCTCACTGGCTTTCTTTCCTGAACTGATCTTACACAGAATGACTGTTGGTATTAAATGGGCATTATGCTATCATTTCTGATCCCATAACCAAGGAGGAATACTGCATCAAGGGATGAATGGATGGATGGATGGGTGAGTGGGTGGGTGGGTGGATGGATGGGTGAGTGGGTGGATGGATGGGTGAGTGGGTGGGTGGATGG
>CAJQZJ010032307.1:171766-201624 GCA_907164525.1 Lophiomys imhausi
TGGATGGGTGAGTGGGTGGGTGGATGGGTGAGTGGGTGGATGGATGGATAGATAGATAGATAGATAGATAGATAGATAGATAGATAGATAGATGATTGATTGATACATACATACATACATACATACATACATACATACATACATAGGTAACTTTTGCTTTACTATGGCCTAATAACTGACAAAAAAAATCATCCTAGAAAAAAGGATTTATTTTGAGACACAGATTAAGAGTTCATGGTCTCTTAATCCCATGTAACTGAGCAAAGCAGCATAGTGATAGGAACATGTGGTAGAGACTCTTCTTCACTTCTTGACGCACAGAAATCAGAGAGTGGGTCTAGAAGGGAACTAGAATAATACACACCTAGGAACCTACCCAGTGACCTGTACTCTCCAGGTGGATGGTACCCCTAGAATTCTATAACCTCCCAAACTAGCACCACCCAGGTGGAGACCAGGCAGGCATTCAAACCATGATGCTCTGGGGAACATTTCACATTCAAGCTATCGTGGTATATTTGTTGTTTGTTTGGTTTTTTTTATTAAAAGCTTCCAAACTGCTTTTGGAAGTGGGTACCCATCTTCCATCCCTACCCTGATCAGTGATATCTCAGTAATTTGCATCATACCAGCATTTGGTATGATCAGTTTTACTTTGTTTTGTTACCTTGTGACTAATCATTCCAGTGAGTGTGAAGAGAGCCTCTCTGTGCATTCAGTTTGCATTTAGAGGCATGGCTCTGAGCATCTTTTCCC
The DNA here is from genome assembly GCA_907164525.1 of Lophiomys imhausi. Taxonomy (NCBI): domain Eukaryota; kingdom Metazoa; phylum Chordata; class Mammalia; order Rodentia; family Muridae; genus Lophiomys; species Lophiomys imhausi. The sequence goes on from CAJQZJ010032307.1 coordinate 172,523, forward strand.
ATGATTATTTGCCATCTTCCTTGGTAAAAACTGTCTGTCCATGTTGTTATTTGGACCTTGTCCTCTCCTTACTCTCTTATCCTGGCAGTCTCTAAATCATGACACTCAACCACTCCTCTGAGTCCTTGTGTCCAATTTGTTTTAATTCCCAAATCAATAGAGAGTAGGGTCATTAGAAATGATTTAGCATGGTCATAGAGATGTTTTATTAGTGCTGTTGCCCTCATTTGGGTTTACAAGGGAGGTACTCAGAAACCACAGTCTTCAACTGTGCCAAAGAAAATGAAGAGGTCGGTGCCTTGTGCCCAGCAAGGCAAAATTAGCAAGCACTGAGATCCAAGATGCATATTTTCAGAAATGTGAGGTGGAAATCTGGAGTCCCTAGAAGGTGGGGTGAGTGTTCCTTCCATGTTAAGTCTCACATCGCTATTGGAAAGCAAGTTTCAAGTCATTGCCTGCTTCCTTGGAAAGGGCATCTCAAGGGCTGACTGGCTGCCAATGCAAAGGGAGCCCAGAACCTTCTCTCCATTGCCACACAGCATCCTCCCAAGAGGAGAAACCAACTTTGAGACTTAAAGCCATTTCTTCCCAGGAGATTTCCTTGTTCCTATAATTTAAAAAAAAACTAACAAAAATAACATAAGGAACGCAGCTATGCTCACCACTATACCACCAACGCCGCATTTAAATGCAACTCAAGACGACTCTGAGATTCCATCTCACACCTGTCAGAATGGCTAAGATCAAAAGCTGAAATGACAGCACATGCTGGCGAGGGTGTGGAGAAAGGGGTACCCTACTCCATTGCTGGTGGGAATGCAGGCTTGTGCAACCACTATGGAGGTCAGTCTGGCAATATCTTAGAAAACTTGGAATAGCTTTGCCTCAGGACCCAGCCATACCACTTCTGGGTATACACCCAAATGCCTCTTCATGGAATCATAAGGAAGTTTCCTCATCTATGTTTATAGCAGCCTTATTTGTAATAGCTAGAAACTGGAAACAACCCAGATGTCCCTCAACCGAAGAATGGTTTAAAAAACTGTGGTACATCTACACAATGGAATACTATTCAGCTATCAGGAACAATGAAATTATGCAATTTGCAGCCAAATGGATGGAACTAGAAAAGCTCATCCTGAGTGAGCTAACCCAGACTCAGAAGGACGCATATGGCTCTATTCACTTATAGTAGGATTTTAGTTATATAGTAGAAGGTATCAATACTACAACTAACACACCAAAGGGAACTTGGACATAGACTTTTTATTTTTAATTTTTATTATTTATTTTTTATAGATTTTTTTATATTTTTTCTATTTTTTAGTCTTTTTTATCTATTTGTCTGCTTATTGGTTTATTTGTTTAGTAGTTCTCTCTCCCAGGCAATGAGACACTTTTCACTGATGGTACTGCTTCATAGACCTCCAATGAATGAGGAGGCTCTTGGCCCTCACACGACTTCTCAACTGAGATGAGGGACTGTTGTATAAGGACACCCCACCCCAGAGAAATGGGATGGAAGGGTTAGGAGGTAAAGAAAAAAATGAAATGTGATGTTTCGGCCTTTTACTACTAATTGTCATAAACTGTTTAGGATAATTAAGAAATGCAAACTAATGGTTATGCAAGCCAGTCATTCTGTTAGGTACTATGGAAGCCTATTATAGTTATTTTTTAAGCTAATCAGAAATAAAGCTGCTAAGAAACAAGCAACATCTGCTTACCCTAATAGAAGAGATAGATAGGGCCTCTTCAAAAACCTCAAGAGATCTACAGAATATGGCATTCAAAGATGTTTTCATAACTTTAGATTTTTTTTATATCAAGACATATCAACTCCTGACATCACCCCCTATTCTCCTTCAAGTAGAAGATGAGCGTTGAAGAATCTCCAGTGGGAGATGATTGAATTAGTCGCAAGCCTATCTCTTGGTAGGAAAAGTCCCTTGCTCCAACTGTAGACAGAATGCTGTCCAAAAAGGACAAAACCTGGAAGCAGGTAAGTCGACAGCCTAGCTCTGCCAAGACAGGGTAAGTAAGTCCTTCATAACCCCTGCTCTACAATCAATGTCTGTCAGAGAAACGGGGCCAAATGACTGAAGATTGATGCTGTAATGTATGGAGAGAAAATGGGAACTGTCCAGGCAGCCACTGGTATGTAATTTCTTAGTTTGGGAAGCTGCAGGCCCTGTACTTCCTACAAAATCAGATATATTTATCCCTCTCAGGTCTCTGAGGTGGTTGAAGAACAGATAGCTAGAGTCTCATAATTAAATTTTGAGTTGTTTAGGAGTCAAGTGAGTGTTATAGATCTAAGAAGATACTTTTAAAATTGTGTTGCTAGTTAGTATGAAAGTTGAGTCAGATATAGAACTTTAAACTCATGGAGATGGTTAGATAGTAGAATGTTAAAGTCAGGTACCAAATACATATGGACTGGACATTGGGAATGTACGCTAAGCCTTATAACCCTCATAACTGTGGCCTAATTACCTCTGTTGTTTTGTATTGTATTTATTATTATAAGAGAAAGACCCATTTGTTGGACTGAAAGGGGAAATAAGACATACCTTAAATTTTTTTAAAAAAAGGGAAGAGGAAGGGGGGTTGAGGGTGGGAGGGTGGGACTGGAGGGGGGAATGGGAGGGGACTGCGATTTAGATGTAACTTGAAGAAATAAAAAATAAAAAAAATAAATAACATAAGGAGAGAAGGGCTGATTTTGAGTCTCAGTTTGAGGGTATAGTCCATCGTGGCAAGGAAATTATGCTAGCAGAAGTTGGAAAGTTAGCCATATTGCATCCACAATCAGAAAGCAGAGAGAGAGAGAAAGAGAGAGAGAGAGATGAACATTGATGCTTAGCTGGTCTCCTCCTTTGTATTCACTCCAGAACCCCAACCCATGTAACAAGTGCATGCTGATCATGCACTGGGCACTGTTCATACATCTTTGTGTATGTGTGTGTGTGTGTGTGTGTGTGTGTGTATTCACTGTTTTTGTCCTCAAATAACTCTGAAAACAACCAGAGTTGTTTTCAAAGGGAAAACTGAGGCTCAGTATTTAATAATCTCACCACATTAGTGAGTCAGAATTCTCTGGAGTTGCAGGAACCAGCCAGTGGCATAGAAATGTCAAGTTCTTTCTCCAGGTTTTGCAATGAGTCGGTTTAGATAAGAGGTCTCACACCCTCAGCTGTCAGGCATATGACAGCCATTCCCAACATGCGTTCACAGATCAATGCCTTTTTAATCAAGAAACTCATAGGAAGCAGAGGCCACAAGCGTGTTGAAAGGGAACTGTGGGGTGTGGTCACCTCCTTCACTTTCACCCAGATGTCTCTATGGTGCCAGCTGAGTGCATTGAGACGTGGTCAGTAGAAACAATTAGAAGCTCTTTGAGCAGAAGCCCAGACAGTCAGGACACAGAGCTAGCAGTTTTATATGGCCACCCCTTCATTGCCTATCGTGTGAAGTAAGTTAGACAGTGATGGTCTCCTCTCTCCCAGAGCTGACACACCAAATCATAGTTAAAAGTTCACTCTAGAAACGTGTTGGGAGAGGGTGTAGGGGTGACCCATGGAGAACACGGTGGATTGACTCCTACAAGAGGGGTCATAGGGGAAGTCTCCCAAAGGAGCCCTCAATTATGAAGGGAAAGAAAATTCCAAGTGGAAAGGTGCTTGAGTGTCCACACACGAAGCAGCTAAACAGGAGCAAGGGTCACAGAAAAGGCCAATTTGGAGTAGAAGATGTGTGTGTGTGTGTGTGTGTGTGTGTGTGTGTGTGTGTGTCAGAGACAGAGAGAGACAGACAGAGAGAGAGGGAGAGAGAGAGAAGCAAAGACAGATCAAATCTGGCCAAAGATCGTAGGATATAGGGAGGATTTGGGTGCAATGGGAAGCCCCTCAAAAGTTCTGATCCCTACAGTAATGATGTCTGATTTATACTCAGAAAATCATTCCAGCTACTCACTAGAGAAAGGGATCTATGGAGAAAAGATGGCAGCAGGGAAATCAGTAGGAATGCTATGAGAGACTTGAGTGGATTCTGCAGCTGGAGGGACAGTGAGAAGTGGCTGCTGGATTTAGAGGGTTTCCCAGAGGTGGCACTGAGAGGGTGATGAATTGAAAATGGCAGTGAAGGAAAGCAATAAATCACACAAGACACTGGGACTTTTAGCTTGAACGATGCAAGTGGGCCACAGAATATTCACTGACTCTATTAGTGATGATAGATTGGCCATGAGAAATTAGAGTCTGTTTCCCCTGAACATATTGTGAAGTCAGCAATTCTGTGTCAGATCCAGAAACATGGGAGGGCCACTGAAATAGCAAAATATATTTATTAATCAAAAACTAACTTTCACTTTTTAAATTATTACTCATTTTAAATGTTTTCATTAAAATATATATAATCCCCCTTCCCTTTCCTCTCTCTAGCCCCTCCCACATGTCTATCATCACTCCCTCTCAATTCACATCCTCTTTTTCTTCAATTGTTATATTTATATTAATGCCTAAATATATAAATACAAGCTACACAGTCTGTTCATTGTTTCTTTATGTGATTTCAGGGCTCACCATTTGGTATTGGATAACAATTAGCTCATGCCTATGGAATACTATGACTCCAGCTCTCAACATTCCATAGTTGCCTGCATGGGGTCCCACCCCTAGACAAATTAACTTTTATCTTAGTTTTAATTACAAAACACACATTTTTTTATGTTTATTTGTTACTTCAGGTTATATCTCCATCACAGTGCCCTCTTTCCACCCCTCCCATTCCCGCCCTCCAACCCACATTTTTAACTAAAGGCTCCATCAGTTATCTGCTACTGCTCAGCCATTTTTGCTTGGTAGCCATTGTCACTATCAGTCTTATGTAACCTCACTAAGCAACCCAACCATCATGGAGTCATGATTCTCATTGGTGGAGCTTATAGTCAAGATGCTGACTGATTGGTTCTGATACTAGTCATGATTTGGCAAATGGCAAAGCAGGACATGAACAGTTGTATATACACATTTACTACAGTGTCACCTGACTCAACCATTCTCTATCTGTTTTTCCCTAGGCACTTCTATGTCCAATTAAAGCTTGGCTAGTTCATTATCTCATACAAGACTGCAATGCCATCAAACTATCTTTATTTCAGGTTCTCTGGCCTTCAGACAATCTATAACATCAGACAATAGGACTCAATTTGGGATGTTAAAATACAGAGGCAGTGGGGAAACCCAAGGGAAGTTCTGTGAGCTTTCTGACTTTGTGTTTCTAATGTGGCAAAACCCTTTTCTAGCACAGTTATTTTCATTGTAGGCCAATCTCCATTGATATATGTGAAGTAAGTCACCTATGTGACCCTGATCCAGCAGCTCTTTCCTGCCGAGTAGATCCAACTCTGCATTTAAATGGAAGTCTTAATCCTGGACCTGATTCTGACTTTCCAAGTGAGAAAAATAGGTGCTATTCATTAGCCTTTCTGGCTCATGTGCAGAACACATGGGCAGCGGTGTTTGTTAACCAAATATCTGGTTTTCACTGGCAAAGCAAGATGTTCTGTCCTGCCCAGACCCAACAAAAGGGGCTATTTGGCTTGTATATGGCAGAGAGGGGGAGGTTTGTCCTTTTCCTGTAGGGAGAAGACACACACAAGTTGCCACTCTTCAGGAGGTGAGGAAGAAATCTGGTTTGGGTATGCGTTGTTTGTTTGTGACTCTTTTTCCTACAAGAAGAAGCTGTGGCTGCAGTAGGAGCATGGAAAATTAGAAGTGGGGCATGAGTGTAGTGGCCAGCAGCTGGAGACTAGATGAGGTGGACTGGCCAGTCACCATCATCCCCACAGCCTTCTTCATTCTGTCACAATGCACTAAACCTGACTTTTTTTTTCCACTCTCTTGCTGTCTTTGATTACTGCAACATGCAGCTTCCAAAGACACGTGTCCTGCCTCCCCACTGAATCATTTATTTTTCCTTTTTAAAAAACAATATACAACTGTCTTCTGCTCCCAGTTATCATCTGTTTTTATTGTAAATTAAAAACAGCTTTTGTGTTAATCACTAATCTTTTGGGGGGAATCTCAGTTGAGTTAATGCAGAATTTTGTCTATTAACTCATTGCATCCTTAGATCGATCCCATGGTGTAGGTACTGTTTTTCTCATTGTACAGATAAGAAAACAGAACCCAGAGAGGGAGGGAGACAAATTTGCCCCAGGCCACACATTCAGGAAGAGCAGAGCTAGGATTCAAAGCCTGGCAGACTGATCACAAAACATGTTCTTAATCTCTGAAGAGCAAACAGAAGCCGGTGGCACAAAACAGTGCAGAAGGGCCTCAACCAGTAACTCCAGGGGCACACGTCTCATGAAGGAAGAGGTGTCCGAGATTGTCATGCACTTCTCCATGGTCTAGAAGATGATTTGTCTGGGGTGCCCTTGTACCTCTTTGTTGGAGAAATTCCTGCAGAAAATGCTAAAGCTGGCTACCCAGGTGGCCGGTCATCTCTGAGTGAAAAACAAGATCACGTTTCCTTTTAGAACTCAGACTCCATCCAGCTACATTTATGTGCCCCAGTGGTGGAATGTAGGAGTGATTGAAATATGGCAGTGGATAAAAGGGATTTTTGAAGCCTTTTCTGATGCTGACACCTAATTCTGCTATTCACTAGTGCTTTGAAACTCTGCTGCAAAGAGTAGTGGAGTCCTCACCTTGTGTTAATGATGGTGGCCCAGGACTGATTTATTCAGTTCTTCTTGCCAGTGGACACAGTCTCTTAGGAAAGTCAACTCTGTTCTAGGAATATGGAGAAAATACTAGAATGGGGAAGACAAGTGAGCTGAAGACTCAAAGTCCTTGGAGGCCCCTGGTGAAATGTGTTCTTTTTCTCAAATCCACATTTCTTCCAGAGCCCTGGGATGCTTTGTCCCGTGATCTCTGTGAAGGCTGGGGCTGAGAGGATTCTGACTGAGGGAATGCCTCACTGTTCTTGGAGTAAAGTGTTAAACCAAATCAAAAGAGGAAATAGTTACTTTTACGGAAGTGAGAGGTGGGGCAAACCCCACCCCTGAAAACTTTGTGTGGTTCTGGCTGTTGACTTCATCAGCTGAGCCTAGATGACCATATACAGACAAGAACATAGCTCTCCCGAGACTTGCATAAATTCTCTGTGGGCAGTTAAGCCCCAGGAGAACCCCTAATAAGGGGCTTCATAGTCGCTTGAAATCTCTCAAGGACCTCAAGGCCATTCTTCAACACTCATAAAACAACAACAAAAAAAAACCAAAAAACAAAAAACACAGCTCTACAGTTTCACATAAATTTAAAAAATAAGAATATCAAGCTAAAATATATTTTCTTAATTTCTCTGACAATAAAATAAAAGAACTTTGCTCATCCATCATCTCTCATAAATGAAAATGCATTTTAATGAAATGTGACTCTCCGAGTTTTAATGGAAGCAAATATTTAAGATGTATGGCTCCAATTCTAGCCCTCGGCAGAGAGAATGATTGTAAATATCAGTCATCTTGTATTAAATGTACAAGCACGGAGCCAGGGTTATCATATGGTTCTTAAGGCTGACTCCATCTAATTCTGGCTTCCCTGAATCTTGACTATGTGACCTGTGGAAGTTACTTGACCTCATTATGACTTAGTTTCCTTGACAATTAAGTGAAAATAATAAGAATAATATAATATCTACCAGGTAGGGTTGGTGTGAGGCTCATATATATTTGGATGTATGCAGCACCTAGAAGACTACAGCCTGGTGGGAAGAACTATGAACAGCCTCTCAATACCAGAGAGTACTGTCCTCGTCACATCTTGAGAGCTATTATGATATGAGTGTGCAATGACCTCCTCAAGCTCAAGTGTTGAACATTTGGTCCCCAGCTGGTGGCACTGTTTCAAGAGATTGTGAAACCCTTTAGGAGGCTGGGCTTAGCTGGAGAAAGTGGGTCACTGGTGGTGGTGGACCTGAGCCGGGATAGCCTTGGCCTCTCACCCAAGCTCTCTGTCTCTGGTCCATGTCATGTAACAAGCTGGACGTCAGCTTCCTTCAGCATACACAGGAGCTGAACAATGTCCTGCCTTCCTTGTCATGATAAACCGTAGCTCCTCAACCATGAGCCCAAATAAATCCAGCCTAAATTGTTTCTGTCATGTATTTGGTGAAAGCAGTGAGAAAAGAAACTAACAGAAAGTATGAGAAAGTAAAGTTTCCAAGTGATAGGGGTATAGAAGTAATTATTAATATTGATTCATATCATTAAAGCAACAGTGGTTCCTTAACCCGCTATATTCTAAATAAACACACAGAAGGCTGTTAGATTTTTGATAAGCCTTAATGCACTGGAGCTGGGGAGATAATTACCCTGTAAGCTATTTTGTCTTCTTCCCAGACATTTGAGCTGTTTTTGCTCCATTAGGCCAGTCCCGCAAGCTGCTTTCAGCCTTGTCTCCTGGTTACCCCATGGCGACCTGGTCCTTCACCTCCTTCCTCTCTCCTCGTGGTCCTGATCCTCCCTGCAAAGCCCAGGAACCTTAGCTGTGCCTATTTCTCTTCTAGCCAGCCCAGGGAACTTTATTAGCCAATTAGGGATAAGCTGATGGAACAAAGTTACACAGCATCACTTGGTGTACATGCGAATCTGCTCATAAGACAGTAAAGATCTTGGGGGAGCAAGCAATCAGCATTCAAATACATAGTAAGTTTCAGATCAACACCAACAGAGGGGAGTTATTTAGAAGCCTGCAGCAAATAATAGCAAAACTGAGCTCCATACCAATATATGACTGGCCCCAATGCCCATATATTTCACCTCTACTCAAAAGACATTTAGGTTGATAATAGCCTCATAGAACTTAAGTGTGAACATGAACGTGTGCATAATTACAAACACAAACATGGCATCAGACCTCTGCAAAACTTCCCTGGTCTTGTGGAAATGCTCCATCTCCATCTTCCTCAGTTTCCTAATCTTCCTCTACCCCACAATGTAACTCATCAAGATCCTCTGTGGCTGAAGTTCTCCCCTTCTGGTCCCATCATCCCAGCCGTACTGTCACTCCAAACCCTGGCCTGGCTGGTCTTTAGACGCTCTTACACTGGGCACCTTGCCTAGAGACCTTGGGTCTCTATTTTCAGCATCTCTAGCTGACGTCTCAGGCATCCCTTTGATGCCCAGATCTGTGACTCTGCTTTGAGAATACCCAATCCTTGGCTAGTAAAAGACAAAGACCGGAATTCATCCATCTTGGATTGGCAGAAAAGGAGAAACACCCAAAGCCCAGCTCTGTATACCTTCCTCTACTCCTGTGGATCTTACAGCTCAGTTGAAATCCGAGCTTTTCGGATTTCATAGAAGTCATAAGTACCACCCAGTTACTCAACAGGAACCCAGGTTCGATTTGATCCTTTCTGGACCCAAAAATTCTAGATACCTGGGTGCCTGGTTCAAAATACAAGTATACACTACAAATCTGAGCATTCTTCAAGGTGAAGTTCACGAAGTGTGAAGTACTTGAATTTTCCTGGGAAGGGGTTGGGGGTATGAGTTAGTTTTTCTTAACCAGATCAATATGGTCACTATTACACATGAATAATTTGTTTCATAAATCATATCAGTATGGGTGGGTGTATAAATCTAGATTGTTCTTAACATAATTTACTTTAAATAAGATCATCGAAGTGTGATTAAGAGCAAGCAAGTTTTAGCCATACTTTATATTAGTAATAAAAATTGAAATAGCCAGATTAGTAATGTTATTTTAAAATATAATTATTTCTACCTCACATTGGGGGCTATTGTGTGCTGCTATGCTACATTCTTTTCATACAGTCTTTTATTTGACTTTTCTAGAAGCCCTGAGGACAGTCCCTGCCATCACTCCCATTTTACACATGGGAAACACAGAGCTCAACAATGCCAGTGTGGGTGGTTGGTCTGGGGGCACTATCACTCCCCCCACTCAGCACCAACCCCCTCCTCCACTATAAACAGAGGACTTTAGAAAGCAATTGAGCTTCTCTACGCAGATAGATTCTTGAGGATCTTCTTACAAAACTGAAGTCCACCTGCTTTTATGTGTCACCTGGATAGAGGGTCCATTTCAAACTTCAAACCCAAGTCTGGACAACCCTAGAATTCAGGCTGCTGACACCCTCCTCTATTTGTCCTAAAGTGATCCCCTGTGCTAAGCACAGCATGACCTGAATACTCCCTTTCACAATCATGCCTTCCTCCTTCCCTCCTCTCAATCCCTCCCTCTATCCATATACCCAGACTCCCTGCTCCCTGTTCTGTAAGTGTCAATCTTGAGATTTTCCTGAGAAAAACCAATTTCACCATTTTGAGCCAAAGAAAGCTTTATTAAAATATTAAATCCTGACCAAGAGATGGACTTTGGTCAGGACCACTCTCTGGAATTTTCCAGTTGAGAATGGCCCCAAGACTTATAAGGACAATCCTGTGTACTTTCCCAGGAGGCTTTGTTATTTTCCAAGAACTAAAAATCCCAGCATTGCAGGAAGTTACCTGGTCCTTGGGCGGGTGGAGCTTACAGGGTTATTTTGGGCATTACATAAACATGTCCAATACTAGTGGGAGAAGGCATAGTGGGTTCCCATCTCTCCCTCCATAGGATAATGCCTAGCAAAAGAGTGAGTGGTTAACTGAAGACCCAGTCCACATACCCTTCTACAAGACCCTTTACTTATACCTCTAGGAGCATCAGTCAGCCCAGGTGGATTTGCCACACCCTCACTGTGGTTCACCTAAGACTATTTCTCAGGAAAAATCTGGTACACCTATGGTGTGTGTACAGTTAGGTTTTAGTTAAACACACACATACACATCAGGGATTCTGCCTCTTTGGAAAAGTCGCCTGTTCTTTGCAACCCTGTAAGGTCCCTAGTCAAAGAAATGGAGTTTACCCCATGGAGTCCCAAGTATTAAGTCTGAGGTAAAAACATCCTACAGATAATTGATCTTTGGCTTTGATTTGGCCAGAGTAGACATGACTCACTAAGTCTTTGGGATTCGGTTTAAATTCTGAGTGGGCTTTGCTCTGAGTGCTTCTGCCTGCACCGTGGCATCTGCCCACTAAAGAGATCAGCCCAGCAGGCCATGATGCCCACACTCTGAGAGACACAGGAAACAGTTTTCCTTTCCTTCAGGCAGCCTTGATGAGGATGATGATACGTGTTCAATTTTGCATCTCTAAATTTCTCTCTTTTCCAAAAGAAAAGAAAGAAATCAATGTGGAATGGAGTTGGTATTGGGTATTTCTGAGGTTGTCTGTCTGCTTATAACACTCCTGTATCAAGTGGGCTCCATCAGAGAAGAGATCAATAGGCACCAGAAATAGTGACTTTTATACGTGACTAAATCCTTCATTGAGTCTGAAGGCCTGTTTTCCAGCAGGCTGGCTATTGTTAAACCACTTGGCAATTGTATGAAAGCAGGAAATCTTTCATTCATCAGGGAAAAAATGAAATTTCCTATAGATCTTAGAGTTGGAATACATATTCTCCTTTGAGCTTTATTTTCCTTTTGTTTTCTGGTATTTCTTAAATTCATTGTGCATTTTTTAAATTAAATGTGTTTTGAACCTAGGTATGCATGTGACCCATAAAATGCCTGTGACTCTCTGGGCTGCCAACTGCATCTGTCCTGGTCCTCGGGTTCCCATTGTCCCTGATACATAGGAAGACAGCTGAGCCAGCTGTTGTCTCTGTTGCTTGTGGGCTACATTGAGCCCCTTTGTTCACAGGTCTGTGAGGGTTCCCAGGGAGAGCTTGAGGCTAGAGTGCCTTTGTGTTGCCAAGGCAGGAAGAGATCGTCACACATCCCAGACAGCACCAAATGGTCTAATCACTTAATCGGTGAGTATTTACTGAGGACCAGTTCTAACACTTGGATCTATAACAGTGATTAAAGACAGGACAGGCTTCTTCAATGCCTGTTGCTTCTCTGCTGTGGAGGTTCAAAAAGTAAATACAAGGCTGGGAGTGTAGCTCAGTGGCTCAGTGGCAAAGTGCTGGCTTAGCGTGAACAAGGCCCTGGGTTTAATTACTAAAACTACCAAAGGAGGAGGAAGAAGAAAAGAAGAGAGGAAGAAAAAGAAGAGGAGGATGAAAAAGAAAATTAATGAATAAACTTCAAAAAAAGAAGTAGTTTGAAGATAATAAAATTAGAATCTTACATGTGTACATACCACACACACATACACAGAAAGAGAGAGAGAGAGAGAGAGAGTAAATATAACACTACTGATTCCATCAGAGCGGTGAGTACCTTTGGCTGTTAGTTCAAACCCTTTCATTACTGCTCTGTGGTCTCTGACTCTGATAATGATGCATAAACCAGCTGTCTGCCATAGTTTTATACCTTAAGTGAAATTAGAATTAGTCTAAATCCTAATGCAATAGGACAGTCCTTTTGGGCAGCTTGGAGCTACACACACTTTTTTCTCTTAAGAAATGAGAGTATTTGATCTATATGGTAGCCACCCTCCAGGATGGCAGCTCATGGACTCCCGCCTCCACATTTAAACCTTTTTGTTCCCTCCTATACCAAACATTGGTCCATGTCACTAGCAGTATATTGTAGAAATAGTGATGTGTGGCTCCAATGAAGGGTAGTATAGCCTCTGCTTGCCTTCCACTGTTAGGTTATTTTCTGTGGAGGAAGCAGCAACCAGCACCTTTGAGAACACTTGAGTATCCCTGTGGAGGGATCTGTTTGCAGAGAAGCCAGATATGCTAAAACACAGTCACCAGCCATGGCATGAGGGTCACCTTAGAAGCAGACCCTCCAGCCCCCTCATGTCATCACATGCCTATGGTTCCAGCCAGTATCTTTACTGCGTCTGATGAGACATTGAAACCAACGTGGCCCAGCTAAGCCGTTTCCAAATCTCCAATATTCAGACTGGAGTGAGACACTCAGTGTTTATTGTTTGACATAAATAAGCGTTACACAGAAGTAGATAGTTGATACAGGCAAAACTTCCCTCCGTTTGATGTATGAGAATGCAGACTCTAAGGTGTCCAGGATTTGCTAGTGAATGAAAGGCTAGGAATTAGATATACCTATTTAATGCACACAGTCCTCCACCTCCAATCAATACTTCCTGTAATATCCAACTTTTAATAAGCACATAATGCAAGAACAAAACAGAGACCATGTTGACTTCATCTTGATCTTAGAATACCCTCGAATGTGAGCTATCATCTCCCGCTTATTTTGAATGTGAAACAACCAATCAAGGAAATGCCTTGTACCATTTGTATAAAGTGTCCAATTTATCAGCTCCAATTAGAGCTCATTGCTTACCCCATTCACCTACAGCTTCTGAGGTTTAAAGGCTTTTACACTTCTTTTATTTCTAGTCCTTCCTCTTGTGATTTTTTTTTTCAATATCACTTAAACCTGCTGCCTAAATAGTTCTGTTTCCAATCAGGGCTTTCATTAAACTTGCTCAAAAAAGAGCTGTTTTCTTTCCTTCATGTTTAAAATAAAATATAGCTTTCCTGCTAGAATACAATAGCGACTTGTGGGTTCTTCTAATGCTTCACACATTTATATTGACTGCTCGTGAGAGAACAAAAGGCAGCCAGCCCCACACTCCTGCAACAGTCATCATCAGATTTGCTCGCCCATGTGCCGGCTTCTTTCTAAGAAAATATTTCCCTACAGTGTAGGCTGCTTCTACTCATAGAGCGTCTATTTAGTGACCTGATTCTTCAGCACCTCCCCCAGCATACCACAGTCAGGACAAAAACACTCTTCATTCTCCATCACACCCCCAATTCTATCATTGCAAGTCATTTTAGTTCTTCAAGACTGTGCTCAACATTACCCCCTACAAAAGGCTTTCTCAGATTTCACCAGTTAGATGTAATCCTGTCTTCTTCAAATTCCAATTTCAATTTTCAGTTTTATTTTCCTATTTGGGAGTAGATGATAATGTCTCTGCTCCTGCTATTAGTGCCCTTTGGTGATGGCGATGTGTGAGTGAGGGTACAGAGGAAAACACACGAGGGTGTGAGTTCTCAACAACAGTACTTAAGTAGACACTTGCAGAAATTCAGAGCGTGAAGTTATAGGATGGCAAGTGATCAAGTACAGGATGATTGATGGAGACCTCAAGATCCTGATCTACAGATCTCATCTGCAGAAGGAGCTGAGCTGCCTCACTGATACCCAACTCCATGTGTTGTTGTGGTCCCATGGAACACACATTACAGAAGCCTAGCAGTCCACAACTTTCTTTGCAGGTTAGCTCCACAGTTTAAGTGTGATTTAGTTGTTCCCAGAGAATCAGCAGATCACGGTATGACTCTAGAAATGAAAAACAGTATTTTTCAGTGTACCAAAAGAGTATCCTGTGTGATGGACCTCACTGGCCTAAGCACAGTGTTCTTTCTTTATCTGAGCCACCGCTGTTGGCACATTGTTTAGGGATACCACACTGTGAACACACTCAGCATTCTGCAACTGCTTTGGAGAGCTGGGTGCCTCTATCCACCTTCCTCTGCTTAACAATAGCATCTCTTCCCTTCAATTACCTCAGCCTCTCTGTCCAGTTTGTGGCAATTTGTTGGAGGTTGTTACATCCTGTGAAAATGTGACCCGACTGCACAGTGAGGCTGAAAGTCTGGCAAAGACACACCATTGCTTGAAGTGGATGTGTTGGAGAAGGCCACACCCCACACACGAGGCACTGATGAAGTGGAAAGAAACGAGAGCAAGGATGGTGACATGGTGCCTGCCTGTCCTTCCAGAAGAGGCATTAGAAGGTTAGGACAAAGGCTTGGAAAACCTGATGAAACCCTTGCATTTCCCCTAACTCTCCCTATGAAGCTGGAGAGGGAGCAATGGTATTCCATTCCCTTTTCTACAAATCTATGGGGAAGTGACATCAAGGGACAATCAGCACTTGATGCCTTGTTACTGGCAGGGTGTTGCTGTTCCTCTAACCTATGTTGTTTAGGAAACATCATGTTCACTTATTTCATAAGGTTAAATTTCAATACAATCATTTGGTTACTTGTGCAACTCACCCTTGCTTCAAGTAGATGGTGTACAGCTTTGTCAGTTGTCCTCCTGTTTCTTATAATAACAGAAAATGGGAGTGGTTTTTCTCAAACAAAACTAAACTAAACTTTGGGATTAAGAGTGGATTGGACTGGGCGTAGTGGCACATGCCTTTAATCCCAGCAATTTAGGAGGCAGAGGCAGGTGGATATCTGTGAGTTCAAGGCCAGCTTGGACTACAAAGTGAGTCCAGGACAGCCAGATATACACAGAGAAACCCTGTCTCAAAAACAAAAACAAAAACCCAAACAAACAAACAAAAAAAAAAAAGAGTTTGTTTGAATTGAGATCTTTATAGCCCTTTGAATGGGGTTGCAGAGACTTGGATTTGCAGTATTTCCTGTCGCACTGAAACAGAATTTGTCTCTCTGAGTCATAGCCACCCATCCTCTAACTGTGCTCACTGGGTCAATGTGCTGGTTTTGAATTGCATGTGAGGGAACCCAGGGAGGAAAGTGCCCATTGTATTCCTGGTCAACTCCTTATTCTAATTCCAATGACAGGAGGCTTTTCCTGGAAGTTCCCATCTTGTTCTCTATTTTTCCTTTCCTCTCTCTCCCTATCTCTTCTCCTCATCTCCTCCTCCTTCTTCAGTATCCCCTTCTTTTTATCTTTCTGACCTTTGTACTGAGTTTTACTAAGTGTCATTTTACCTAGAACAGAGAAACCCTGAGATAATAAACTTACAACTTTCTTATAGAAGATGCTAAAACCAAACCTTAGAGATGATCTAGGCCACTCCTCTTGCACTCAGACACAGAATATGGGGGCTGGGCTGGCCCTCTACACTACTCAGGGCCACAGGCAGTTGCCTTCCTTCTGCTAAGGTTGGCCATAGATAAGAATGATGAGAACCTAGAGATGCCACACCTTGAACTCCTTAATACGTGTCCAATTTTGTATTCCCTAGAAACAGGACCCCCCCCCCCCCCGCTGAAAAAAAAGACTCAAAAACAAGTAATTTATTTAGTACAGGATCCTAAGAAACACTGACTCAGAATGGTAGACAAAGTCAAAAAGAGAAGGAAGGCAACCTATGGCTTGTTGCCAAGCAGATTTCTGCTCTGAACACAGGAGACTCAATCTTATAGAACTCTGGGAAGTAGCAGATAACACCTACCTCAGAGACACTCCCTGGGATGTTTGATCTCTGTTATCTTCATGAAATCTAGAATCAGCAGGCAAGACAGGTCTCTGGACATACCTGTGGGGATATTTTGACCAGTTTAATTGAGTGGGGAGACTTACCCACTGTAGGATTTAGCAAGGAAGGCTGGGATCCTAGATTGTCTAAAGGGAGAGATGAGTACACTAAGTGCACTCAATCATTGCTTTCTTTTTCATGGTCACTTCAAGTGACTTGACTCCTGGTGACTTGACTCTCCCATCACAATAGATTGTAGCCTCAAAGCTCAAGGCAGTAAACCTTTTCTTTCTTAAGTTGTTTCTGTCAGGATATTTTAGAAAAGCAACTAAGATACCCTCTTCCCAGGGGTGAAGAAGCTGTGGTGTTTGGGGGGAACAGTGTTAGTCTTCTATCTGTCATTATAACAAAATGCCTGAGGTAATTTACAAATAGAAAAGTTGGATTAGGACTATAGTTTACTGGGAGAATACTTGCTACTTATACCAGGCTACAAATCAACTCCTTTGCTTTTGAACTGTAGCAAAGACCTATATCTAAGTAGCTATCATAGAAAGGAGCCTTGGAGTAAGTCCCACCAGCACACAAAGTGATGTGCATTCAATATATTGTGAATTAAACAGGCTAAAAGATGGATCTTGTGTAGCTGATCTCCACTGCAAGAGTCCTCTTGTCTTTGCCCCTTTCTCAGTCTTTATGGTAAAGGTTAAGTTTGTCACTGGCATGGTTCTTGGGACAGAAGAAAAGGAAGTGGCCACATCCTGTTGAGAGATTTAAAAATAAGAATCAATCTAATAACTCCACCAGGGTTCTGATTCCTCACCCAGCACTCTGTCCCATGGGAGCCCATCTGAAGATCTCCTTTTTCATCAGTAGCCAGTGGCTGGATTCATCAAAGTGAAAAACAGAGCTGGTTACAGCAGAGCCCTTGGTCAAAGTCGACACTTCTTTGGAAGGCTTTAGACCTTAAACAATTTCAGTAGCTCATTCCTCTTCACATTCTTTTTATCTAACTGGAGCATCCCCAGAATGGAACTGCTAATAGAGAGTGTCTTGGGAATCAACAGAGATAGATATCAGGGGTTAGCCTATAAAGGTGTCTTCTGGTATAGTATTACTGCAGTGGGATGCTGTTGCCTCTGAGACAGGATGGAACCCTTCACTCTACCAGAGACCCTGCCAACTAAACCTAATGCTGACTCTGAGCCTTTCCACCATGAGCCAGCAGCACTGGGCAGGGCAATTATCCACACTGTCCTCTCAGCCCTTATAGCTCCTACTCAGTCCCCTTGCTTCCTTCTTCCTCATGTCCCCCAGCGGAGTTTGTCTTATGAATACTGCAAACACTCTCCTTTATGCTGATGATTTCAGCCCCATCTCCAGTCATCTGCTTGATATCTCATGTTTGTTAAAGCCTGGAATTGTGACATATTTCCTGAAATCTGCTTCTCCTGAAGTCTGCTAAGTAAGGAGTTCATCCTTTCAGGGCTCCAAAGAGCCCTGCAGTCATTCGTGTTTGACTCTGTGCCCCACATCAAAATTATCTGAATGTCTTCTGAATCTACCTTCAAAATACACCTAAAATCCTATCATTCTCAGCCCCTCTCCTGCTGCCACTCTGGCTAAGCCACCATTGATCCTCTCTGGGATGACTCAGCAGTCCCTAAATGGTCTCCCCATTTCTTTCCTCATCTCCCTGTTCTCTGTGTTCTACCAACTTCCCAAAGTTATGCTAGAAGTCAAAAGTAGAGCATGACACCACTCTCTTTTAATGAGCATGGCCCCATGACACCCAGAGTAGAAATCAAACAGATCCTTGAGGAACTCTGAAGACTTGGTATACTTTGGACGTTGGCCAATTGACTTGAGATCTGGATTTTATGATTAATTAATCAAGGAATAGAAGCATTGTTTTGTCAGAGTCATCAGAAAAGGAGCCTGATTCCACACATTCAGGGGATAGGACCACAGCTTAGCCCTCGCTGCATCGTCTCCAGCCTCACTGACCTACATGCTACCTCCTAGGCATGCTGTATGCTTGATCACTAGCACCTGTTCTTCCTTCTTTCCTTTCCTAGACATCTGCACACTCATTCCTTCTCATCTCTTGGACCTTTCCAACTGTCTCAGCATCGCCTTTCTTGGTCTCCACTCACACGTTCATGAACATCCCACATACAACTCCAAGGCTCCTTGTTCTGCCTTATTTTTCTCCATAGTATGTTTATTACGGAATATTGTAAACAATGTACAAATGATTCAAGTATTATAGGCCTTCCTTCATTGTGAGGCAGGATGTTCGTCGTTGTTTCCTGTTGCTCATCTAAGTTGTTCCCAGTATCTCCCCAGTGCCTACACTGCTTGAACTCTACTTGGTGACTGAGTGACGGACGACAACCATCATGTTCAAGTGACTACCATCCTCAATGACTTATCACTCACTGATGCATAGGTTACTAT
This sequence comes from Lophiomys imhausi, assembly GCA_907164525.1. Taxonomy (NCBI): domain Eukaryota; kingdom Metazoa; phylum Chordata; class Mammalia; order Rodentia; family Muridae; genus Lophiomys; species Lophiomys imhausi. The sequence continues at coordinate 191,239 of CAJQZJ010032307.1, forward strand.
TTTTAAGATACTTAATTTCTTTTCATGTCTCCTTGTTCTCTGTGCCAATCAATCTGCCAAAGTGATGTTTGAAGTCAAAGGTAGAGCATGTTGCCACTGTCCATAAACCAGCATGGCCCCATCACACCCAGAGTAGAAGGCAAACATAATTTCATACAACAGGTAACATTTCTATTTCCTATGCTGAAACATAATGTCTCCATTCCCTATTTAATCGATCATGAAGCCTGACTTCAGCTTAACCCCAGTCTTCATTTATTCCTCCAGTGGAATCTGATCCCTGACTCATTATTTCTCTTAACTATATTTTTAGCATTTGACTTCAAGACGTTTGTCTCTGCTTAGTCTCTATTTCAGGGTGGTCCATACCTGGAGGACATTGTTCTTTTGGTGTAAAATTAGAAGTGCTGATCCCAGAGAGATGCTCATCTCTTTCCAATCACATAAAGGACCCTTCTACCCAGCTTCAGTCTCTATTGGTTCTTACACCCAGCCCATGGGAAATTTTGAGCTATTCTGATCTCTAAGTGTTCTTCCTACATGCCACCCTGTTCTTATTTTGCACCCATTCTTTAAAAATACCCTTGTTTGTCTTGGCAATTGACATCTTAAATCTTGATCCTCTTACACAGTGAGATATCTGCCTTCTGCCACTGTGTGTGCCCACAAATTTCATCAAGAGTTTCAAAGATATGATGGAGCCAATCTGAATATGTTGAATATCTAATTAAAACTGTCTATCCCAAAATTACAAGTGAGGATGCTGGTGACAGTGATGCCAGAGCAAGTGGCTCACTAAGGCCCACCATTGATTATCACCTTTGCATATGTACCAGCAAAGAGAAGGATCCCCTCAGAATTCCAACAGGAATTGACTGACCACTGTGGTTGCTATGTTCTGAAACCCACCACAGTGTTTGAGGCAATGCAGTATTCCCCATGAGTAGATTATGGACAGTGTCCAAGAGTTGTAACTATACCTGGGGGACCTCGCACTTCTCTCATGGATAAGTGGCTTGAGATATACTTGACAGCTAGGATTTCTTAGAATTTAGACTGAAACTTGGAATTTAGAATACCATCTAAGATGCTTCCATCACACCCAATCTGCCTGTGATTCCCCCCCCCTCATTATGGTGACCCTCACAAGAGTCTGCAGCAAACAATGAAATTAGGTCTTGTATTGTGATCTGCTCCAGTGGAATTACAGGAATTGCGCATCTTGGAAAGATAATGATTGGCAGCATGGTGTAAAGACCTGGATTTGGAGCTCAAATCCTGGGACTGAGTGTCATCTGTGCCACCAGCTGCCTATGTGACATACAGCAACTACTTAACTCTTCTCTGCATCAGTTGGATCATCTACATAATAGGCTAGTGATGACCTTACCTTGTGGGACCATTGCAATGACTCATTAAGATAACACATAGGAAGTACTTAGACTAGCACCACATAGCCAGGGAATGCCCCGTGAGAACCGCATAGTACCCTTCTGTCTCTGCAGTCTCTCAACCCTAGAAAGTACTTGCTGCAGGGCCTAGCCCAAGCAAAACTGCCCCACAGTGCTACAGACCCATTCTTCCTCCTGACATTGGCCTGCACTTCAGAGCCTGGTAGAAGCCCACTCTCATCCTATTCTGCCTTTCTTTGCACCTGTTAATCTGGGCCACCAAACTGGGCTGTGGCCCAAGTGTCACTTGCACAGCAGGATCCCTTGAACAAACCCTCTGCCCAAAATTTCAAACTGAGAAGGTGCAATCTGTGGCACTGAGGCCCCTATGGATACTCTGTGGGCTTTGATTAAAATGGCAGCAACTTTAGAGCTCCTGAGGCCTTGCTTCTGTTCTCAGGCAGGGCTCTGACCTGGATTAGTCTGCTAAGGATATCATGGCTATGAATGAGTAATGAGCTGTTTTGGAGATATCTGAGGAAGATCCAGTATCTACTAGGTTGACAACCCAAATGGAAATAGTGTGCATGTGTGTCTGTGTGTGTGTGTGTGTGTGTGTGTGTGTGTGTGTGTGTGATTAGTAAATCTCTTCTATTTGCTCATCATCTAAGCCATAAGCTCTTGTTTAAACCATAATCTTTTAAGCTTTAATTTTATAGACTCCATGGAATTTAGCTTCATCCTTGAACAGACCTCCATGAAATAGAAGATCTTTCCTAGCCTATGATTTAATGTCTCTTCTGGTTGGTTTTGTTATTGTTTGTTTTGGTTTCCTGTTTTGAAAATTAGTCAAGGGCCAAATGCAGTCTAGTAATGTAAAAGGGATAGATTCTAGCCTATCAATGGGTGAGGTTTCTGGGAACAGATGCTGAGGCAGAGTTTAAGGTTAAACGTGCATTTTAGGGATCAATGCCCATGAAGGCAAGAGGAGAAAAATAAAATAAAGCCATGACAGGCTCAGGAAACTCTCAGTCTAGCTGACAGAGAGCTGTGAACAATTGTGGCCCACATTTGGCCTGAACTACCACGACCTTGTGTTCTTGACCTGGTAGTCTCTGACTATGAGCCTCCCTAAAAGTGTGTGACTCTGTGAGCTGTCTTTCTCCACTGAGCAGATCACAGGTGGAGACCATGGCTGACCACAGCCCTGCAGTTCAGCAGTCAGTGTTTCTCATGAGGGTTTGTGTGTCACATTCCCATACCTACTGTGTCTGCTGTACCACGCTCTGGATAGAGACATCCAGAAGTCCTGTGCATTCGTGGACACCTAGAAAGCGGGAAGCTTATTAGGTGCTGGGTGAAGAGTTGACAACATTTAACAAGAGCTGGACCTCCCTACCTACTTTCTGGGTCCATTGTCTCTCTACCTGAGACAGTTTTCTCTACATCTACCCACTCCTTACAAAGCCACCAAATAAGCACTTTGGGCTTTGAATGAAAAGTTTCTATGGTCAAGAACCACCCCTGAGGAAATGAACTACAGAAAGTGTAAATTACCACCCCATCCACAAAGGCATTGGAAGGTGCAGGAGCCATTGAGGAATTGTGATCCAAGGATGGTGAGCCACACATTTAAGGATGTCAGGATCTCATTACTCTGACTGAAGACTACCTCAGTCAAGAACAGAAGCCTGGCTCTGTCCAAGGTCCTACTTCAGCTGCCTCATACTCCCTTCTGGGTCTGTTGAAAGGAAGGAGGAAAGGAAAAAGGAGGAAGGAAGGAAGGAAGGAGAGATGGAGGGAGAAAAGGAGGAAGGGAAGAAGGGAAGAAGGGACAGAGGAAACTCTTTCTGCAACAGCCATGAGTTCCCAACACAAAAACGTTCTATGAACCAAGCCCTTATTCTCCCTTGCCTTCTTTCAGTCTTATTGAATATCTACTTGTAAAGGAAGTAGATGAGCCCCAGCCCTCATGGCTTTTTGAACTCATGGATATGTGAACATCACACTGGGATTGTATAGCAAATCATGTGGACATAGCCCCACCCTTCAGAGCTCGGGATCTCATGGACAAGGCTCAGCATGAATCTGTCTCTGTAGCCTCTTCAGGAGAATGGCTTCTAAGCCCACTTCATCCAAACTGTGGAGTTTCATGAGGTTTGAGAATCCGGACAGCCATGGAATATCCCTAAAAGGCTCTGTGTCAAGGTGTGCCTACCCACTTCTGCCAATGGACAACATGTTCCTACAACATCTCAGAGATTTTGGATAAGAAGCTCCCAGGACAGTGGAGCCAAGGAAATGTCCTCTGCCAGGCACCATCCAAAGAGGATGGTCTCCACCACCCCACATCTGCAAGGTTCTGAGGCATTCAGTAAAACTGATTTCAGTGTCGAGGTCTCCTTCACATGGCACAAAGGACCCAGGCCATAGCATCTGTTCCAGGGAAGATTTGGAAGATTTGTGGAAATTCAGCAAAACATTGGATGTTACAAGTTAGGCTGCAGAGGGTGATCCAGTGCCCTTCCCTGGAACCTGGAGCCAGGGACTCTAGCTGAGAAATCTTCCCAGACCACCCATATGCCCACCTACTTCAAGAACTTACTCCTAGCCTATACCTTGTCCCTATCACAGCAACAGCCCTAACATAAGATAATAAAGCAAAGGACTTAACAGAAAGAAAGGAGGTATCCAGCAGGGACTTCAGGTCCACAATTCAGACAGGGCTGCCTAGTGCATGAGTGTGAAGGTGATGATCAGATAGGAAGCTCTTAGGGCCCCGGTGCTTTCGTTTTTGATCTCCAACTTCCAAGCCAAATCCCAGGGAGCTTTAAAACTGCCTGAGTCCTATTTGAAAAGAGTTAGCTTCAGGCTTGTTGAGGGAGGGCTCCTTCTTCACTGAATTGGCTTCTCTTCCTGTCGTCTTCCACTGAGCACCTACTGTGAAATTTTTAGGAGTGCCATCCTGATTTAGGAAAAGTTGGGAGGAGAGTCACTAATGGGGACCCATGTTCTTACTGCTGGAACAGGATGGGCAAGGACATAGAGCCAGGGAAGGGAACCTGTACTCCAAGTCCACATCACTGCTGCAAAATCAGCTGGGATCACCACAGCAAAATGTCAGACAGGATGGCTTATAGAACAGAAGTCCTCCTACCTCTTCTGCAGTCTAGAAATCTCAACTGAAGATGCCCCTAGGCTTGGTCTCTTCCAGGCCTCCCCTCAGCACCTAGGTGATTATCTTTATGTTGTGCCTGGATTTCTGCCATTTGGGTGACTCTGGGCCTTAATCTCTTATGAGGATTCTATCTTTATTATCTCCTCTTACCTTAATTATCTCTTTCAAAACCCTGTTTCCAAATACAGCTGTTCTGAAGCTATACAGAGGTTGGAAGACATACACATTTTAAAGGGGCATGATTCATTTCCTAACAACCCTTCATAAGTAATCTGAAGCACGTTGTTTGGAAGCCAAGCTCTCATGTTTGTGTTTCCTCATTTGAAATTTGGGGCAAAGTAACACTCCCTCTGTGTCTCTGAGGAGTATAGATCAAGTAGTTAAAACAGTGAAGACGAGCTAATTCTCAAGCATGGGCCTTTTATTCCTGTGATCCTTGGGGGGGAAACATGCCAAGCTTTGCCCTGAAATTCAGGAAGCCTGGTCAGTCATTTTCACTGGTTGAGAGGCTGGAATAGTTTACATACTTGTAAACCAGCTATAGAAGAGGTTGGGTGAGGGCCAGAACTGCCTCCCCAGCATTGCTGCCCAGCACCCACCTCTGCTAACCTGTGCTACCTCAAAACATGGCAGCAAATCTTTCTACTCATCTTGGCCTCTCCTACTGGCATGGGCTCACTGGTTTTCTTCCACCAAACCTGAAGCAGATAGGACACTGCATGACTCCCTAGATGGGTTTTCCATGTGGGTGTGGGAGTGCTTGCTTGCATGTGTGTCTGTTCCTTCTTCCTTCCCTCACTTCCCCTCTCTCTCCCTTCCCTATTCCCTTTTCCTCTTTCTACCCCCCCCCCTCCATGAACGCTTGGAGCTCTAAATCACCTTGAAGCAAGCTCAGCTACCCTGATGCCATCATATTAGGTAGATCTCACTAACACCCGGAGTGATGCTGGAGGAGCCCACTATCTCCAACTGAATGCTTCCAGCCCAGAAGTCAGACATGAGCATAAGCAATTATCATCTGACTCCAGTCCCCAATCCTCAAGCCAACTAGAGCAGAGACAAGCTGTCCCTGTGGAGCTATGGCAGTTGCTTCATGTCACCGCATTTTGGTGTGACGTGTTTAAAGTTGAACAGCAGGAAAATGCAACACAGTTAAAATCCAACCACTTCAGGGCAAGCTTTGTAGGGTATTGCTTGGGTTTCTAACAAAGTAAGAGCTTTAGTGCTGAGCAACAGGTCTATGTGATGAACTCTGTGTCCTTTACCAGTGAGTGCTATTTAAGACACTGAACACTGCCAGAAGGAACATGTGTAAAAGATAATTAATGGCTTTAAAAAAACCAAGTCAACCTTGGGATAGCAGTGAGAGTAGAAAGTTGCAAATATATATATATATATATATATATACAGAGAAAATCTTAGCAAAGAAGTTTGATCGAGAAGCAGTGGGGAGGGTGGAAGATTGGGACATACATGTGGGTTCACAATATTGTATTCTGTAAGCAAAAGAAAATTCTCTGGAACACACTGAAAGGGCCCAAAGACCTACCCACCCAGAGGCTTTCCTTTGTATTTCCAGGGCAATGTTGCCAGGTTTTTCTTTGGACCACTTACTCCACAAACCTCAGTGTTAATGCAGCAGTTCACATCCCTCAGTCATCCTAGGCAGATGGCTTCTGTTTCCCAGGATGAGGAGACCATGAATACTACACCTTCTGCCTCATTAGCCATACCTCTCAACAAATCTTTTTATTGGGGGCAACTTCCCACTCAAGAAATGAGATTAAACCATGGTTCTTGTTCCTTTGGGATAAAGGAATGATGGTCATGGAGTCCTGTGGATCGTTGTTCTGTCAATCCTCTTTGACCTGGGAAAAGCTTGAAGAAATCATGGCTGCATGAGAGCATCTCAAGTTCAAGGCTCCTTCAAAACACAGTTATTTAGTAGAGCTCTGTTAAAGGAAACATGATACATGGTGAGGTCTTCAGCATTGGTGGTGGGGGTGGCCAAAAGCAGTCCCTCTGCCGTTTGGCATTATATAGCCTGGTGACACGGAAGAGGTTTGTTGGGGAGCAGGAAGCTTGAATGTTCACACCAGCTGTCCAAGGATGTCAGTGGTATGCCATCATCCAAGATTCCACCTGCTGGGGCGTTATCAAGTCTCCTGTCCCTGTGTTTGCAGAGATGTTGAATGGGGAATCTAATGTGTTCCGTGTCTGAGAAGGAGATCTTAGACTTCTGTCATAGGGAAGTCTGTGAGACCAGAAAGGACAGCGGGTGTGTATGACCCTCTAAGAAGCTGTGTCTCTGGCTGTGTTTCGAGTCTGCCTAGCAAAAGCAGAACTGAGACCGGCGAGGTGTCCCAACTCTTGTTCCCTCTGCCAAAGAGGTATTGGCAAAGCCCAAACAGTTTCCAAGAGACTTGCTTCTTACTTTCCTGTAGAATGAAAATCTCACTAGCTCTGCAAATGTGTCTTACTTGAGAAGTAAAACTTTGTGAGCTGCCTAGTGCTTACTGGCAGTGTTGATTCCTGTTTAGATTTCCTCTGCTTTCTCTTCGGTGGCCAATTGAAGGTTTGTTTTCCATACCATGAACTCTGGGCATCTGAAGATAGCAAAAAAGAGTCAAATATCATAATTTCTAGGAAACACAAAGAAATCCACCATATTTTTTGTCCTCTCCATCAGCATCTTACCTATCTACTTGACAGCAGCAGTACCGAGTTCTTGAGTGGATTTCCAGAGGTTGACATCCTCGACCCACTACATGGTTTCACCATCACCTCAGTTCCCCCTGGATCTCTTGCTCACTCCCTCTTGCCCATCACAGCACCTGCTACCCTTAATCATAGTTTCCTCAGGCTGTGTATGAGTTTTCTGTCTTGGTTCTTTCTATAGATATTTTGTTCATCTAGGTAAAAGTCTGAATCCAGGTACTTTTGCTCAGTGTGTGTTGGGCCTTGTCCCTTCAGAAATAATATCAAATTCCAAGACATGTTCAGTGAGGCATTCCTCTCTAGTGGGGTTCACATCCTTTGTATATGGCCAAATGCTTTGTTTAGTTTTTGTTATTTTTCGAGTCTGAAATTTCCCCCACGGGTTCATGTTTTGAATATTTAGTCTTTGGGTGGTAGAGTTTTGGGAAGTTGTGGAAACTTTGAGAGAGAGAAGCCAGCTGGAAGGAAGGTAGTCACTGGAGACAGGTTCTGGAAGTATAATATCCCTGGCCACTTACTGTCTTGCTCTCCAATACCTGGTCGAGGACAGGACGAACCATCCTCCACCATACATTCCTAGCATCCTAGTGTACCACCCAAGCATATGGATCCAAGCAGCCATGTACCAAACCCACTGATGCTATGAGCAAGGGCAAATCCCCCCTCTTACAGGTTGTCACTGTGAGATATTCACAGCACAGTAATAACTAAAGCACTTTGATTCTGTGTCTCAATCGTAGTAGCATGGGGGCTGATCACTGAGGACATGGGGCCTTGCAGGCTCTGATTTAGTACGTCTGGAGTGAAGCCTTTCTAACTGTCTCCCAGACGATGCTCCTGCAGCTCTAACCCATTTCAGCCACATCACAGAGACAATCTGGAGAGCCACTCCAGTCTTCTGCTCTCTCTACTTTCAGTCGAGCCTCATGTTCCACCTGCTCTCCTCCAGAAACACTCCTCCCAGCTGGTCTGCTTGCAGAAGATTACCACTAGACCTTAAAGCCCTAAAATAGCAATGTAGAGCTGTCCCTCTCAGCATTATCCCACCAATGTCAAAAACCATGGTGTGCTTCTTCCCTAAACCAACATCAAGTGAGATACTGGGAAGCCATGAACTCCAGGAAACTCCTTGGGGAGTTCTTAGGCACTTGCAAAGTCAAGGACCCAAAAATAAAGTGAGGTAAGTGAACCAGAAGGAGAGAATGGGAGTGCTAGAACACATTGCACCTGCACTGAGAGTCCTTGCAGGGTAAGAAAACTCCACAGGAGCAGTCAGAGTAGCTTGGTGGTAGGTGGGGACCTGGAGTGAGGCTCTGAAAAGTTGTGTCAAGGAGGTAAAATGCTGGCTTGAGTGGACACAGCCTCAACAAAGGAGCAAGCATTGGGCCATCATGGATGAGGCAGTTGAGAACCTATAGTCTAGCAGACATAAGCAGATGCAGAATGGGCAAACGAAGGTGATGGAGACAGGCCAATCAATACCCAGAGCATCTCTCCAGGAGCTTGAATGTTACGGAAAGAGGAAAGAGTTTTCACTTGTCACCACACTAGCCGCAGCTATTTAGAGCCTTGGGGGATAAGCATCTGACCAAAAAGAGCTGGGAGATGGAAAATCTGCATTAGAGATCATAGCCTGACAGGTCTTCACTCTCTCAATGCAATTTGCAAAGTGGGAGAGGGACTGTTACAGCACTCCGTGCTTTGGGGAACTGCGGTCTAAGGCATCTAAGGGCAGACTTGACCTTGCAGTTGTGCTAGAACATTTTCCAGCCCTGGAGCATAAGGATGAGTTCATGAGAGTTCAGTGGTGGGGTTTTTTTGTTTTGTTTTGTTTTGTTTTGTGTGTGGTTTTTTTTTTTTGGATTTTGTTTGGTTTTGGTTTTAACTTTTTATTGATTCTTTGTGAGTTTCACATCATGCACCCCAGTCCCACTCATCTCCCTGTCTCCTCGTATCTTCCCTCCCCTTGGCAACCACCCCCCAAAATAAACACACACACAAACAAAAATAAACAAAACAATATAGAAAGCATCTCATTGTAGAACCTGTAGTGTGTCACAGTGTGTCCCACAACAGACAACAGACCCATCTATCCTCACATCTTCACTTGAAAATGTTCATCTCAATGAGTCATTGGTCTGGTTTGAGTTCTCTGGCTTCTGTGACACCATCAATATTGGCTCCTCGTTAGGACTCCTTCCAGTTATCCTGTTGTTGCCCAGTGTCATGGAGATCCTACAGCTTTGGATCAGCAGGACCAGCCCTTTCACATACCCCAACAGTTCACAGATAATATAGATTTTGGGGTGGGGCCAACTCAAAGCCCTAGATTTGGGCCTGGGTGGTAGCAAGCTGGTCGCCCACTAGCTTTCCCTTGTCTACACCACCAGGGCCAGGGTGCTCTTAGCACCGCCCCTGCAAGGCCATCCAATGCTGCCATCTGCAGGAGGCAGGGTCACCTCTCCTTCTTTTATGCCTTCAGGATGGCTCACCAGCACTCGTCTCCAGAGCCAGCTCCACTGTCGGCCAAAGCATGGGGGCCCACTCTCCCAAGTGTCGCAGCTGGCGAGGGCAGTGGCCAGCTCTTCTGACTGTCACAGGTGGCAAGGGTTGAAGGAGGAGGGCATCACCTCATGACAGAGGAATAGCAGGGCCAGCACTTTCATACTCTCGCCCTCAGGGCTGGCTCACCTGTGTACCTACAAGGTGAGCTCCAAGGCCAGCTCCACTGTGCTGCCTGGGCAAGGAGCAGGGCACTGCTCTCCCAAGTGCTGCCACCAGTGAGAGGTGGAGCCAGCTCTTCTGCAGCCAAAGGGTCAAGGCTAGTTCTGTACTGCCCCTGTATATCCATGTGGTCCCTGGTGGCTGCCCAAATCAGGGATGTCCCCATGGTCTCTAAAGGTAATATGAGCTAGTGACATGAACATCCATCCCTGCTGCTGCATAGCCACGGATCCAGACATGGCCTTCAATGTCAAAACTGGCCAAGGACTTCATCATAGCCTCAGGCAGCGGATCTGGCCACTCACAACAGGCTGTTCTGCTCCTCCCTTGGGTCTCCAGTTCCATCTCCCTTCACAATGTCCAAACTGTTCTGCT
>CAJQZJ010032307.1:202024-251934 GCA_907164525.1 Lophiomys imhausi
GGGATAAATATATCTGATTATATAGGAAGTGCAGGGCCTGCAGCTTCCAAAACTAAAAAATGACATACCAGTGGCTGCCTGGACAGTTCCCATTTTCTCTCCATACATTACAACATCTATTTATTTTTATGTTATCAACTTTCATACCATAAAGTATTTCTCAACAATGGCCTTTGACAGTTGGAAAGTTGATGCACCAATTGTCAATATCCAGTGTGTTTGTCCAGGAGTGGGAGCTCTAAGGCAGCCATAAAGCCTACAGATACTTTTTGCAGAGGCTTAACCTTCGAATATCTTTAGGTATTACATTGGGGATGTTTATTAGAGCTCTATAATGACCTGTAGAATTATGCTGTCCAAAACAGTAGCCACTAGCTGCACACGGCCATCCAAATTTAAATGAATAAAAACCAAATGGAATTGAAAATTGAGTTCTTTGGTCAGTCAAGTTACACTTCCAGTGCTCTCAACCACATCTGGATAGAGGCTACCATGCTGGACAGTAAGTACAGTGTAGACTATGTCAGTATTACAGACTATCCCACAGTACAACTGAATCACACACCACACACATTTTCTTGGGTTTTTCAGTGGTGGATAGAAATGGCTTTACCTAGATATGAGTCAGGTATCTACAGAACATATGTACAGAGCAATAATGTACCCCTGGGGACAGGGATACACCTGTATAAAACACAGAGGATTGATCTATGTACTGATAGGCATAAACACCTGGTGTCTAGACACATCCCTCATCCCTGTGACTCAGAAAGAAGATATGGAGTTGAAGAGCAAGGTTCATTTATTCTCCATAAATGCCTCCTTTGGTGAACTGACCTGACAATTCCTTCTCTTGTAGATGTCACAGAATAAACCAGAAATATTTTCAGTTCTCACCTCCTATTGCTTTTATTCAAGAAATGCCTTTACTTCAGTGTCTCTAAGCTTTTATTTTGAGGAATTTTTGCTTGACACTTGTCTTTCCATGCATTGTATTCTCTCTAATGTTTTGATTGTATTCTGTTCCCTGATTGATCAAGCTTTGGCCTCATAAGTCATTTTTACATAATCATTCAATCACTACTTTATAGGAAAGGCTCTCTGAACCCAGAATCCTAGAACCCAAACCTACAATAGCCCACAAGCTGCCCACTTATCTGAGGGGGTTCAGACATGTTTGTTAATTAAAAATAAAGTGGTATGTGTCAGTTAGCTGTGTAACAAACAGCTCCTAAATCTCAGTTACACACAACAATGAGCATTTACTCATCTATCATTCATCTTAGTGCCAGACTAAAGTGGCAGCAGCTACTCAGAATATCTCAATGATGGCAGAAATAAAAGACAAGTGAGCCGGGTGTAGTGGTGCACACCTTTAATCCCAGCACTCAAGGAGGCAGAGGCAGGTGGATCTCTGTGAGTTCAAGGCCAACCTGGTCTACAAAGTGAGTCCAGGACAGTCAAGGATAAACAGAGAAACCCTGTCTCGAAAAACCTAAAAAAAAAAAAAAAAGACAAGTAAAACATGCCAACTTCCTTAATGCTAGATTCAGAGCCAACAAGGCATCACACCTGTTCTCATCAAAGTAACCATATTGCCATGCCCAAAGCATGAGAAGGGGCATTCTGTATTATATAAGAAGAATTACCAAGTTACCTAGACTGTGATGTGAGTATCTGGGCCAGTGAGAATTGCATCCAATAATCCAGTCCACTGCATTGTGCTACAGAGCCTATGCAGTTGTTAGGGGAGGAAAGTGAGCACATAATCAATTATAGCTCCCATCGGTAGACTTCTAACTCAGTGAATGAGCTTTGAAGTATCATGTATCTGTTGCTATGTAGCAAACTGCTCCAAGATTTTGTGACATCAAAGAACCAGAATATCATTTTGCTTATAATTTTGTGGGTGAGAAATCTGGCTCAACTCAGTGGGATGATACTTCTGATCTGGGATATTGCTAACTGTGTTTACTGAAATGTCTCAAGTGAGAAACCTGTGCCTCACTCCAACTGGCTAACCCAAGCTTGTTCACATGGTGGTAAAAATATCCCTAGAATAAAATTAGACACATAAGGCCTCCTAAAACAGAGACTTAGAATTGGCACCCATTAGTTTCTTGCATCCTGTATCTGCCTCAAAGCAAGTCATGTAAGATCTAAGAGATGTATAAACCATAGAATCTTTTTTCTAGAGCAATGGTTCTCAACCTTCCTAATGCTGTGACCCTTTAGTACAGTTTCTCATGTTGTGGTGAATCCCAACCATAAAATTATTTCTGTTGCTACCTCACAAGTGTAATTTTGCTACAGTTATGAATCACGATGTAAATATCTAATATGTAGGATATCAACCAGAGGTTCAAAACCTCTGTTCTAGATGGTACAAGCTCAAAGAAATCTTGTATTATTTCCACATTCTACTAGATAGAGCCAGGATATAATATTTAAGATTGTAAATAAGATTATGATGTTTTTCACTCATCTGGAATTTTTCATACAGGATTAGAAAATATTGTGTGGTAGAGTTCAGAGAAGAAATCTTCATCTATGGCCCTCTTTGCAGTGAGGCATCATTATATGCCCTGTTACTTGATGAGACAATATTAAAAGTATTCTGGTGTCATATTTTGACTTCATCCAGTTATTATCAATCCCACATAACACCATCAGTTCGTTGATAATATCTACAGGATCTGAATTTACTAAGAAAGTCCCCATTTACATCTATTGTAGGTCAGTCCCACCTGTCCATCCTTTTCTAAGGGATGGGGTTTGCAGCTGCCAGTAACAGCTGCCACAATAACACTAAGTTTCTCTAGTTTCATTCTTTACAAGAGCCAAAATGAACACAAATGACACACTATGTCATTTATCCTTGAGGAGTATATTTATTCAGAACAGCTGGCCACAAGTGAATGCAAGTATATGATTCCCTAAAATATATATCTTCTCTGTGCACTCCCAGTTTGCTGCTTCATCCTACCAAGGTTTTCAATGCAGTATACTCTCAGCATTTAAAAATCTATTCTAAATTCCATTTCTTCCTATTCATCTGTAGGAGTTCTTTTTTCATAACTTTCCTTCAGTTTTGTGCAGTTGACCATAATTTCGCAGGATACCTTTGAGTAATTTTTATAATTTATTTTAGTTATTATTATACATCAATATTATTTGAATTTGTAAAGTGTTGATTTTCAAATAGTGATAGTCACCAAGTCCAATTTACACATGTCAGAACTAAGAGAGAAAACTACAAGTCTCCAAAGCAAGGACTTGAACTCAGTGTGTTCATGTCCATCCAAAAAGAGGTAAATTGTTCTGTTTCAGTTGAGAAATGTTTATTTTTTATTCCATTTTCATAGTTAGTAAGCCCCAAATTTGATGTCCACTTGAACAGAATCAAATCCATCTTTACAATAACTGCAACCCATTTCAATAGTAACTGGTTATGTCTTAGTCTTATCCTTTAAGGTCTAAGTAGGTCTTCTTGAGAACACATAAGCTTCAGTAATTACTCCTTCTCTTATACATTTATTCCTCATTGCTAGCATGAGTTGCTTATACCACAACTTAAAGTGTTTATGTGAACTTACTCTAGTGGGCTTACTACATCTCCTGAGAATTTTGCCCACCAAATACCAGGAAAAAACAAAAAGAACAATGTAGGAAGAAAATTAGTTTTCATAGCTTAAGTTCCCCCAGTCCTGCTGAGAAAGCATTGAGTATTTAGGTTATTACCAATATGCCCTTTGATCAGCTATCCCCTTTTTCAGGATAAACATGGGCCATCACACAGGGCCAGGTAAATACTTCCAAAAAATCCCATAGAAAGTCTTGGAGGAGTTACTAGACAAGAACAAGTTTCCTTCCACTTCTGTTGAAAACTCCTCTACATGGTTTTATGAACTGGTGTGAAATGCCTGACCTAGCAGACGCTAGCATATCGAACTTTCTCATTATCTGAAAATAAGGGGTGAGTTGTGTCCTAGAGGCCCCTGAATGCAAAGTCTAGCAAAACAAAAGGCCCCCAGGGTTTTGTGCTATCCACAGATGTCCCTACATCTAGGCATGTCATAATTAATTACACCCGAAGTCCTTTCCCGCCCACCATTTCTTCCCATTTTAGCAAGTATAAGTTTTTTTTCATTTTTTTCTAGATGCTCTGTCATTTGTATTTTCCCACTATCATTCTATCTCCTACATTGAACATTTGGAATTTTATGAGAGAGAAAAGTCCTTCAAGTTGTTTCATCATTCAATGGCCTAAATACAATTTTTGACCATTGTCTATTTTGGAACCCTGTCTACTTACCCCTTTTATGGACATAAAAGTTCATTGAGTATCTTGTTTACTTGTTAGCATGCGGATGCAGGAAAAGTTACAGGTTGAAAACTGGTACATATTCTGGAAGTCGAGAGAAATAACAAAACAAATCCAAGAACAATTAACATATTAGGGAAAGAATGAAAGAATATGATATGTCTGACCAAGGATACTTTAGTTTATTAGTTAGTGGATCTGGAAGAGCACTGTGGCTTCCCTTGGTGAATGTTCACTGAATAATTCGTGAACAAAATGGAAGGGTAGGAAACCTCACATGCTCCTTCATTCACCTCTGAACTCCACAACAATATATGGAGCAGATCTCATCTCTTCTGTGAGAACCTCAAAAATCACTTGAAACATAACCCTATGTGGACATGAGGCCAAAAAGAAGCACAGAAGAGGAGATGATACATTCTGTCGCACTTAAAGCACTGAATTCCATCCTCCTGCCAGAACATCTTGCTGAAATTGGAGTGAAGCTTCTCCCTCAAGAGGGAAAAGAGGGCAGGACATCCCGCAATGACTGTTGGGAGACGCCTGGGGATTTAGTCTCTGTCTTGCCTGACAAAGAGCACTGAAGAATAAAGAAGACAGCATGGTGTAGGTGCTTGAGGACTGGACGGGCTGAGAACAGTGGCAACCTTTCACTGTCTACAGCACCAGAGAGAGTTTATTATCATGACTGACACCAGAGGGAGCACTTGAGTAGAAATAAGCTGAACTTGTCAACTGGGTGGGAAATAGACCCACCAGCCCAGAGAAGATGCAGGAGGCCTGCCTGCAGAATCTCCCCTGGGGGTGATTGATGGAAAACAACCCACAGCCTGGGAACAAGCAGTTTGTTTCAATGTCCAAATCCCAACAAAACAATGATAATTTTAAAAATGCAAAGTGTGTTGGGGCTGGAGAGATGGCTCAGCGGTTAAGAGCACTGCCTAGTGCTCTTCCAAAGGTCCTGAGTTCGGTTCCCAGCAACCACATGGTGGCTCACAACCATCCACAATGTGATCTGGTGCCCTCTTCTGGAATGCAGGTGTACATGCAGATAGAGCACACATATGCATAAAATAAATAAAGTGGATCTTAAAAAAAAAAAAAATGCAAAGTGTGACCCACTCAAAGGAACAAAACAAATCCCAGAAATGAATCTGGGGAAATGGAAGCCTCCAAATTAGCTGTATTTAGGAATATATATGTGTGTGCATGTGTGTGTATGTATATATACATATATATATATGCATATAACAACAATTAAAGAATAGAAAGGTCATGAATTTGAAAGAGAGCAAGGATGGATATATGAAAGGGTTTGGAAGAAGGACAGGGAAGGGGGAAATGATGTAATTGTGTTATAATCTCAAAACTAAGAAAAGTAATATTTTTTTAAAAGAATTCAAAATGACCATTGTCAAGATGCTCATTGGAAATGCAGAAATCAACAAAGGCAAGAAAATTATGTGAACAAAAACAGACAAACCATGTATGCATGTGTGTTTGTGTGTGTGTGTATATATATATATATATATATATATATATATATATATATATATTATTGTCCCTAGAGGGAATCAATAGGAAGTTGTCCTAAGCAAAAGAGAGGTTGGTTGAGACCATGAAAATAAAGGAGCAAAAAAGAAAAAGAAGCCTGGTCCTGTAATCCCAACTACTGGGGAGACTGAGGCAGAAGGGTGGCAAGTTCAAGATTCATCTCTGCTACATAGCAAGCTCAAAGCTCATGAATTTAGTGAGGCACTGTCTCAAAAAAAATAAAAGCTTGAAAACAGTGTTTGGGATATAATTCAATGGTAGAGTATTTGTCTAACATGTATGAGGCCCTAAGTGTAATTCTAGTTCTATACAAAAAGGAAAAGAATGAAGAAAATCTAAGACTTTTAAGACATAAAATGCACCAATATAGGCATTATAGAAAATTCAAAGAGAGAATTTCAATAATTCTAGTTCTATACAAAAAGGAAAAGAATGAAGAAAATCTAAGACTTCTGAGACATAAAATGCACTAATATAGGCATTATAGAAAATTCAAAGAGAGAATTTCAATAATGTCCAAATTGCTTTCAAATCTGAGGAAGTGTGTATACCAATTTGGGAAGTTCGAATAATTAATGGTTACATAACTAATCAAATCAGGGGCTGAGATGTAACCCAGTGGTAGAGCTCTTGAGTAGCATTGTAAGCCCCTGAGTTTGAATTGCAGCAATAACAAATAAATTAACTGGGTATGGAGCCCAGTGACTCATGCATGGTAGGCAAGCACTCTACCAACTCAATCACATACCAGTCACTCTGATGTGTTAGACATTTCTTACTGTCGTTTTCCTGGTGGTGTGGTTCAGATCAATAGCTCAGAAGGGCTTGATCCCCAGTTATGGGCATTATTGAAAGGTTTGTGAGTATTTAGCTGGGGTTCCACTCAGGGGAAGTGAAGTCATCATATCCCTTGATGTGCCTTAAAAGTGATATTGAGACCTCAGTCCCTCCTGCTCTCTTTCTGCTCTCAGGTTATCAAGAGATAAGCAGCTTTGCCCAATCTTCTGTCCCCCTCTGATGTATTGCTTTGTCAAAGGCCCCAAAAAGGGGCTGTAGTGGCCATAGGCTAAACCCTCTAAACCCAATGTGGTAGTTTTAATGTTGTTGGTCCCCATAGACCCATAGGGAGTGGCATTATTAGGAGGTGTAGCCTTGCTGGGGGAGGTATGTCACTGTAGGGGGGCAGGCTACACCTACTCAAGCTTCACCCAGTTGTGTCACATGGTCTCTTTTTCTGCCTGTGGATTAAGATGTAGAACTCTTGGCTCCTCCAGGACTGAAGACATGCACACTGCCTTGCTTCCTGCCATGATGACACTGGACTAAACCTCTGAACTGTAAGCCAGCCCCAATTAAATGTTTTCCTTTAAAGAGTTGCCTCAGTCATGGTGTCTCTTCACAGCAATAAAACCCTAACTAAGATACCCATGAACCAATAATAAATCTCTCTTTTCAGCTGATTCTTCTATGGTATATTGTGATAGGAAACTGAGCTAACAGAAAAAGACTGACTGGAGTTGCTGAGGTTTATACAACATGACAACTCCACAAGGGTTGACAGTTTTTGCATTGGAGTTGAGATTATCAAATTTGTAATTATCAAATGTTTTAATTCTCTGTTTTGTATAAAAGTGGAGCTCAATATGTGTCAAAATCCAAATAGGTTTAGAGTTCTTCTTAATAAAACAAAATGAAGCTAACTATGAAATAAAAACTTAAAGACTCTTTCAAGTAGTAGAGCAAGAGTGGCTCGTTTTATACAGGGGCACTTCTGTGAGCCTGCTGGTAGATTATTTCTCACAGAGTGTTATAAATTAAAAAGGAGAGGGTTGAGAAATTCAGAGGGCTAAAAGAAACTGCCAATCAGGAATGGTCTACAGCAAAGTTCTCCTTCAAAAACAAAAAATGTAAAGACTTTCCCAGATAAGGCTAAGAAATTGTTAGCATCAGACATGCCAACAAATACTAAAAAGGCCCTTCAAGTTGAACAAGGTAAGCAAGACAGCACCATGAAGGTCAGCAAATATCTGAAGAACCACATCTAGATATATATCCCATAATATTCTAATTTCAGCAAACATCCTTTAATTCAGGCAAATAAACTTGAGAGCATATCGGGATAAAACCAATTAGAAATTTCTGCAGAAGTTCATTGTGTAACACAAGAGACTCTATGGAAAGCCACTTGATTTATAACTCACACGAGGTTCTATTCTTTCTGTTAAAGTTACCTGTCTGGGGCTGGAGGAGACAATCGGAGGTTAAGCATCAGACAAAGTTGGAAAACAAGACTAAGGCAGCTTGAGACTTAGGATGTTCTTGTCCCATGATAAGAATATGAGTATCAGTAAGAGTAAGACGGTGATGAACAGTCAAAATACTCCTCATGTCCCACCATATTTGATTTCAATTATTTAAATGACTGGAGAATTTGGGAGAAAATAAATGTCCAGAATCCTCCTGCCACTTACAATCGCCAAGTAATCTGGGTTTTGAAAAAGGCTCTGATAGTGAAAATAAGTAACAAGTTAGTGTCAAGAAGTCCATATATATATAAATTCTAATTCTAAATTAGAACCCAGAGATTAGGAAACTATGTCTCCCAAGTCTTCTCCAAAAGCAGCTTCTCCTTCCTACAACCAGACGACAACCACCCCTTTTCATTTGGCTTAGTAATATATAACCTCATTTGCTTATTTAGCATAGGTTTTGTAGCTCACACATAAACTGTACTCTTCCAAAGGATTTTAAGTGTCCAGTTAGGCTTCAGTGGGAAGTGACTGACTGTCCATAGCTCAAACAAAGAGGCATGCTCCAAGGAAAACATATCTTCCACATCCGGAACAGCAAGAAAGGACAGGTCTCCATGGAGGAGTTCTGAAACAGCATCATAGAAGCTCATTCTGGCCCTTGAGCTGCCAGTGTGTGGAAGCAACATGCTAGCTGCCTAGAAATGAAACCAATTATGTGAACAACCCCATCATTATGTAGAACATAATTGGTATGACCATGTCATTATGTGTGTGGAATACAGATACCAACGGCTTTAAAAGTGTTGAGAGTGATGATTCAAAATGTTGTTTTCCAAAGTCTCCTAGGGACGTATCCATCAAGGAATATTTAAAATAAAGCCAAAACATATTGACTCTCAGTTTTCAGAGTGGTAGCAATTCTCTTTATCACCTTTTCATGATCAAGAAGAGCAGAAAGAAATAAAGCAATGTGCTGGAAGCGGCATTCTGTGGGTCTTGGTGTTGGTACAGTGTGTATAAAAGGAGATATGTAAATGATAGAGACTAATTTTTAAAGGAATTTTGCAAATGTCTGTCATTCTCTTGTAATTACTAAGCTTCTCTACAGACAATGCAGGGAATGTCTGTCCACTTTGGTCTCAGAACTCAACACTGCAGTATTGTTTAAAACCAAGCAGGAATGCCATACCTCTGTAAATCTGAGGTGTGGATGCTGAGATCTCATGTAAGAACATGACCATTATCCTTTTTTTTAATGTTTATTTATTACTTCAAGTTACATCTCCATCACAGTGTCCTCTTTCCACCCCTCCCAGTCCCACCCTCCAACCCTCTACCTCCTCTCCCTTCTTTTATCCTACTCCTCCGGAGTGGAGTGGCCCTACATATCAGTACCCCCACCATGACCATTAGCCTAATCAAGGCTAAAGCTTCCATGAGGGCCAGTGAGGAAAAATGCAAGTGTTACAAGCTTGGGTTTCACACATGGAGGAATTTGGGGCCATTATGCTGAATGAAATATGTGTGGTGCAGAAGGACAAATACTTCGTGTTTCTACTTGCATGGGGTACCTAGGACAGTCAAGGTTAGAGACAGAGTAATGATGGTGGTCGGGACATTGGACAGTAGAGAATGGAGAATTCTAGTTAAGCAGATGGCAGTGACAGTAACAGTAGTTACTGTTGGCAGTTTTAGTAACAAAACGCCACCCACAAGAGCACAAAGTAAATGGACATAATGTATCTGGTGCCTTTGATGTTAACTATAGCACAATTTACAATAGCTAAGTTACAGAACCAACATCAACAACAGATGTTCATCAACAGAAGAATGGATAAGGAAACTGTGGTATGTGTTCAAAATGGACTTCTTGTCTGCCATAAAGAAGAATGGAATGATGTCCCTGCCAGGAAAGGGGATGGAGCTGAAGATAATCACATTAAGTAAATTAAATTAGTCTCAGAAAGATAAATGCTGTATGTTCCTATTCATTTGTGATTCCTGGGTTTTTTATATAGTTATATAAAACCAGGTGTAGTTTTTATATATAAAAGTAGAAATGAAACTATCTAGGAGAACAGAAGTAACTAACAAGAGAGGGAGGGGCATGAAAGGGGAGGGTGTGGTAGTGGGAGAGAACATGCTCAACATACAAGATATACTTGTGTGAAAAAGCTTAAAGTAAATTTAAAGGGAAAATGTGTATCCATATGTGTATAAAATATATATATATACATACCTATGTATTTGGTGGCAAAACACACTTAGAATAGTTAAGATTTTTTAAATCTTAATTTATTAAGATCTGTTTTGTTTTAAATTGTGTACAAGAGTGTGGGTTTGTTCATGTGAATGCAGGTGCCCATTGATGCCAGAAGCATCGGGTTCCTCAGAACTGGAGTGACACCAGTCTGGGAATTGAATTTAGGTCCCTAGTGCAAGAGCAGTGTGCACTCTTAACTGCTGAGCCATCTTGCCAACCTTTATCCTAATATTTCTTTAAGCTTTTGAAAATTTTGGCTCCAGACTTCAGTAAATGTGGCTCTGGGTACCCGTGTCCCTCTTAACTGTGGGACCTGGAGAAGCACATCCTAAGCTTCCATTCCCTCTCTGGAAAACGAGATAGCCACATGCACCTACCAGGACTGTGGGAGCAATTAGACCATACTGCAGATCCATTAAAGACACAGCATGCCCTGCGTACAGCGAGTTCAGGCCTTCAGTGGCCCACTAGGCATTAGGACAGCAAGACATTTTTATTCCAAGCTTCAGAGCATCTGTCAGCTTGGGTTTGTGGAGCTTGGCAGTGTCTGGTCCCTGGTATGACTTCCATAGCAGGGCAGGTGTGGGACTTTCCCTCTGCCTCTGCCACACAGTACCCAAAGCTTAATCACTGTGAATGAGCCAAGCTGATGTTCTGCCAGTTCTAGAGGTTAGAACTCGAATATCAAGAAAGGCTGAGCTCCATCTGGAAGCATCAGAGGGAGCCTGTTCCTAGAGCCTGCCTAGGTTCCTTGAGCATGGGACCCTTCTTTGTATCTCCTGAGCCTCTTGTTACCATCGCCACATCTGTCATTTCCTCTGTCCCTCACTCACCACCACCCCCCCCCATAAGGACCCTTGTGGCTATTTAGGGACTTCTGCAAAGTGCTTCTCATCATGAAACTAACACATGTTCAGCTTCTGGGGTCAGGAACTTAGTTGATTGCATCAGATATCTTTCCTCTTAGGAGACCATCAGAGAGACCCTGCTCGTCACCACTGAGTCCCATGCCTGGGATAAGGGACAGTTATGTCATAGCTTAGGCATCCTTGTCAATAGGTCTGGGTGGTGAACCCATCTTAGACAATGCTTCACAAACCACTCATCCTTATCTGTACCTTCCTGGACTCTGTTTACTAACTGAGCCTTGCAGACTGCCTGCCCTGCAGAGGATTATCTGCCCAATGGGGTGTATGTGGACATTAAGTGGGGACATGCTTTTCATTTAACTGGGTGGGGTGCGGAAGGAATTTTTATCTGTTTAGAACAGTGGTTCACAACCATCCTAATGCTGTGACCCTTTAATACAGTTCCTTGTGCATTGTACAGTTACCATTCCACATGTAATGGGATCCTCATTAATATAATTCCTCAACCATAAAATTACTTTCGTTGCTACTTCGCAACTGTAATTTTGCTACGGTTATGAATTGTAATGTTAATATCCATGTACTCTGATGGTAATTGGTGACCCCTGTGAAAGGGTCAGTCAACCCACAGGCTGAGAACCGCTGCTTTAGAGCATTGGCTTTTGTCTTTCAGCTGGCTCTGGCCTTTGGCCATGCTGTTCCAGCGGGTTTCCATAATCTTCCATTACCCTCATCTGTGAAGTAGAGATTATAGTGCATATTCACTACACCAGGCAGCTCAGCCCTCTAGAACAAAACACCACAGGTGTGGTGACTGAACCAGCAGAAAAGTTTGGTTTGGTTTGGTTTGGTTTTTTCCTCACAGTTCAGAAGGCTAGAAAGCTGAGTCAAGGTGTTGAGGGGGTTGTTTCCTCTGAGGTCCCTCTCCCAGGTATGGCAATGGCCACTATAATCAGATATCTTCACCAGGTCTCCTTTTGGATATCTTTGCAACCGAAGCTCCATTTCTAACAAAGATGTCTTTGAGTTGGGGTCCAACCTAATGACCACGTTTCATTCCCATTACATATTTCAAGACCTTGTCTCCAAATACAATTAACCTGTGAGGTAAGACCACACTCTTTTGAATTTGGAGGAGATACAATTGAGCTGACCAGCAAGTACACCTCACAGAAGAGCTGTGTGAGAATTTAATTAGGTAAGGCAGGAAACATCTTTAGAAAGCGCCTGACATTCAAATTCATTAAATGCTGCTGCTGCTGCTGCTGCTGCTGCTGCTAATGCTATTGTTTTCAAAAGTTGTCCAGTACATTCCCACACTCCTTTCTATATCTGGTTTAAATGGTTTGTGTATTTATAAAGGAGAGAAAAAACTTCCCGTACCTTCCACTTCCTTTCAGGTTCTCTACTCAGCACTTATTTTTACAGGCATGGCCATTCCTAAAGGCTGAGACAACACAGGCACAGGGGAAGCGCTTCAGTTCCTTGCTCTATGGCAGTGTTTACATGCTGTTTGAAGAGAGGCTGCCTATCTCTTTGAAAGGCTTATTATCAAGGCTTTCCCGAGTCAAGCTTTTCAGTTCAGAAATCTAAGCTTTGATTTTCCTAGGATGGTTTTGATATGATTAGCCCCTTCTCCATACCTCCTGGAAGCCAGAGTTTTATCTTTGTTGAAAAAAAGAAAAAGAGATTCATTTATACATTTTAGTTACCTAGCGATACCAGTAATTCTGCCAGGGAGACTCCAGTCCTCTTACAGAGAAACAAAATATTTTTTAAAAAATGTGGATCCACAGCATCAATAGTGTCCATGAAAACATGTCTTCCACCTTCAGCAACCAAGTATCTCTCCATTTGCCAACTTTTGTTACAAAAGGAAGCATTTCTGGTTAGAGCTGGGAATAGCAATGTTTATGGCTATAAATATAAATATTTTCTGAGAAGCCTCCAAGTTGATTTCCAAAGTGATTGTACATGTTTATACTCCCACAAGCAATGGAGGAGTGTTCCCCTTTCTCCACATCCTCTCCAGCATGTGCTCTCACTTGAGGTTTTCATCTTAGCCATTCTGACAGGTGTGACATGTAATCTCAGAGCCATTTTGATTTGCATTTCCCTAATAATAAAAGGATGTTGAACACTCTTTAAGTATTTCTCTGCCATTAGAGATTCCTCTGTCGGGAATTCTGTTTAGATCTGTACCCCATTTGTTTATAATGTTTATTTATTACATAAAGTTACATCTCCATCATAGTGCCCTCTCTCCACTCCTCCTGGTTCCACCCTCCCACCCTCTCCTCCCTCTCCCACCCATCCCACTCCTCTGATGTGGAGTGTCCCTGCATATCAGCCCCTCTCAGTTTAACAGTCATATGAGGGCTAAGAGCTTCCTCTTGCACTGGGGTCCTACATGGTAGCACCCCTAGGGCAAATTATCCCATTGATAGGTAACAAAGTCTATGTTCCTGATCTTTTGGTGTTTTGGTTGTAGGATAATTATCCTGTACTATATGGCTAAAATCCAATTATAAGTGAGTAGATGTCATGTGCATCTTTCTGAGTCTGGGTTAGCTCACTTAGGATGAGCTTTTCTAGTTCCATCCATTTGGCGAAAATTGTATGATTTGCTTGTTTCTGATAGCTGAGTAGTATTCCATTGTGTAAAATGTACCACAAATAAAACTGTACCCCATTTTTAAATTAGATTATTTTGTTTGTTGATGTCTAGTTTCTTGAATTCTTTATATATTTTGGATATCAGCCCTATGTCAAATGTGGAGTTGGTGAAAATCTTTTCCCACGCTGTGTGCTGCCATTTTGTCCTTTTGACGATGTCCCTTGCCTTACTGAAGTTTTTCAGTTTTATTGAGGTCCCATTAATTAGTTGTTGATCTTAGAGCCTGAGCTGCTGGTGTTCCAGTCAGGAAGTTGTCTCCTGTTCTAATACATTCAAGGCTTTCCCCCACTTTCTCTTCTATTAGATTTAGTGTGTCCAGTTTTATGTTGAGGTCTTTGATCCACTAGGACTTGAGTTTTGTGTAGGGTGATAAATATGGATCTATTTGCATTCTTCTGCATGCAGACCTCCAGTTAGACCAGCAACGTTTCTTGAAGTTGCTTTCTTTTTTCTAATGTATAGTTTTGGCTTCTTTGTCAAAAACCAAGGGTCCACAGGTGTGTGGATTTACTTCTAGTTCTTCAATTCCAGTCCATTGATTAACCTAATCAGTTTCATTGATTATGCCTATATCGTGTGGTTTTTATTACTATTGCGCTGTAGTACAGCTTGAAATCAGGGATGGTGATAGGTCTAGAAGTTCTTTTCTTGTACAGGATTGTTTTAGCTATCCTGAGAGGGTTTTTTGTTTGTTTTTCTGTATGAAGTTGGATATTGTTCTTTCAAGGTCTGTAAAGAACTGTGTTGGTATTTTGATGGGAATTGCATTGAATCTGTATATTGCTTTTGGTAGGATGCCAATTTTACTGTTAATACTGTTGATCTATGAGCATGGGAGATCTTTCCATCTTTTGATATCCTTTTCAATTTCCTTCTTCAAAGACTTGAAGTTTTTATCATATAGGTCTTTTGCTTGTTTGGTTATAATTACCCCAAGATATTTTATATTATTGGTGACTATTGTGAAGGGTATTATTTCACTGATTTCTTTCTCAGCCTGTCATTCATATATAGGAGGGCTACTGTTTTTTGTTTGTTTGTTCATTTTTTTAGTTAATATTGTATTCAGCCACTTCACTGAAGGAGTTTATCGGTTGTAGGAGTTCCTAGTAGAACTTTTGGGGTCGATAGCATGTGCTATCATATCATCTGCAAATAGTGATACTTTGACTTCTTCCTTTCCAATTTGTATCCCTTTGATCTCCTTTAGTTGTCTAATTGCTCTAGCTAAAACTTCAAGTACTATGTTGAAGAGATATGGAGAGAGTAGACAGCCTTGTCTTGTTCCTGACTTTATTTGAATTGAATTGAATTTCTCTCCATTTAATTTTATGTTGGCTGTCAGCTTGCTGTAAATTGCCTTTACGTGTTTAGATATGTCCCTTGTATCCATGATCTCTCCAAGACTTTTTATCATGTAAGGATGCTGGATTTTGTCCAAAAGTGAGACTTCTCTGTGGGACTAGGTGTTCTCTGTATATTGGGAGCATAAACATACAGATATGCTATATTGTTTATGACTCATTAAGTTACAGATTTTATGTGGGTACATTTTATAAGCCTATAAGCTGAAATTCAAAACTTTTGTTGAAAAGTCAATTAGTAAATAAAACAGCATTAAACTAAAAGAGAAGAAAATTAATCTTCTCATGTTCACAGGGTGAGCAACTTGACTTTTCACATTGGGACATTTGTCTCCCAGACACAGCCTATGTCTGCCTCATGAAATGCTGTGAAATATCTGACTTTTGAACACAGGACCTCTCTCTTTTTATGAAGTGCTTCACTTTTGGTTCTCACAAGGGGCATTCCCCACCCATATCTACAAGCTCTTTGAAACAACAGCCTTGTCACAAAGGGGATTAATTCACCATTGCCTAAGAGACAGGGAAGGTGTTCCATGGTGACCTGAAAATCTTAATGGAGTTCTACAGGACAGAAAAAAAAGATGTGACTGTGTTCCCCAGGAGCCCAGAAAGCCTCAATACAGAGCACTTACCGGAAAATGTTCAAAAGGAGATGGGGGTATGAGACACGATTTTTAATTAATTAATTAATTAGGATTACTACTTGGCCCTCAATATCTCTTGTGTAACTGGCCACCCAAAACCTGGTAGTATAAAACAAGAGTGATTTAATTCATCAATGAGTCTCTGATCCCAGACTGTAGAACGAGCATAGCAGGATAATTATACCTGTTCCATAATGTCTAGGAACTATACTGAAAAACCTCCGAATTTTAGGTGAATGGCAACTGGACTGAGACGAGTACAGTGTTAGGACCTGCTGGCACTCATCTGGACTGCCTACAGGTGGTTTCCTCACGTGTGTTGGACAGTGTCACATCATGGTTGGTTCTGATATCAGATTACCTTCATGGCACTTTAGGATTCTGTGGTTGCCCGAGGAAAAAAACTGTACAGTAGTTGTATGACCTTTCCTGACCTCTCCTCAGAAGTGGAATTGCACATCTGACAATCTCTGTTACTCAAAAAGTCACCTGTACCATGGAATAGATGAGTCTGTCGATCCTTCCCCATGTCAACAGACTAGCAGCTTTCCCAAGACAGAACCAGAGGACTCATTTTAAAACAAATGAAGGTGTTCTAGGAAAGTGGCTGACTGAGTCTGGGGGATCTGTGGACCTTTCTGATGCCCAAGATCATAAAGAGACCTTGACAAGGAGAAAAAGATTGCACACCCTCCTATTTTGGTTTTGTAGCCTCTGAGTCTGGCTACAGCACCGACTCCATATTCTTTACATGAAGTTTACTTGTCCAAACACTCTATGAACCTTCACAGAGCCAGCAACCAGCCTTACTATTGAAGGAATTTGGGCAGGTAGTCTGTACATGCCCAAAGCCAAGGCAAATAATTTTTTGCTTTACTGTTCTCAGTATATTCATATGTCTAGAAATGCTTTCCGAGACTTGCAGACATTTGGGGATCCTTCCCCCAAAAAAGGACCAATATGAATAAGCAGGACAGCTGTCCATCAAGTAACTATAGATATTTCTGGTGATAGAAATGATTTGTTGAACATTTAAACTGGTGTCTTCAGAGTGCTCCACAGAGGTACTGAAGCAATAAAATAAGAACAGGCTGTTATTTTTAATTTTCTTCAGAGACCATGCAGAGTATAAATGAGACTTTTAAAATGCAAAAAGAATTAGTGTTGACAATGCAAAAGTCAATTTAATTATACATGAGAGAATTTTAAAAGTAGAATGTAGCTATCAGTAGACTGCTTGCTTGGGAATCCTTAGGTTCAGTCCTAAAGCTGGACATGGTAATGCATGCCTGAAATCCCAGAACTCAGCAAATAGAGATGGAAAACTCAGAAGCTGAAAATTATCCTCAGCAACATAGCCAGTATGAGGCCAGTCTAGGCTACCTGAGATTCTGTCTTAATAAATAAAGTAGAAGGTGGGGTGAGAGGGTAGCAGAAATACGGTGATCTGAACATCCTTGTTCTAACTACTGTGGAATCAATAGATGTTCCAGAAAGTTCTGTGGCAATGATATGGTTGGACAAGTTGAGGAATGGAGGAATGTGATGGTAGATCCCCCCCCCCCCAATCTGTGTGAATGTGACCCCTGGTGTCTTCCTAGCAGTACTCTAAAGTCTGGAGTTTACTGTGCTTCTGGGCTATGTTGTGACACATGCCACATCCTGCCATCTGGGATTCTGTGAAAAACATAGGAGAATGAATGTGATCTTTCAGAGTAGTGCAAAGGAATATCATGTGAGCACCCTGAGGGTGTGTTTGTTCTGGACAGGAGCCCTTGCAGGGGCAGTGGTTACTGCTGTGAAGAAAGATGGAATAGCTATGACGAGCAATAAGAGAAGCCAGGGATACATCTGGCAATTGCTGCAAGGAAGTCAACACTCCTGGTGATTGTTTTGGTAACCATCGAATCATGGGCAATACATGAGATGTCATCGCTGAGAGAGAGTTCAGAGTGAAAGAGTAAAAGATTTTCCCCCTTTTTTTGAGACATAATTCTCCTGAACATTGGACTCACTTTAATGGTGTTACCCGCTAGGGTACTTACTACCATTTTGGAATGGCTGCCCCTGATGTTGGTGACATGGAAGATTCCACAGGCTGGCCATGGTCCAGAACATGTGTGCATTCACAAGAAGTGTGCCTATAAGTTGATTTGAACACATGATTGTTCATAAAAAGTCCTACCTGCCCTAAGAACCTTCACAGAGCCAGCAACCAGCCTAACTATTAAAGGAATCTGGGTAGGTAGCCTGAACACATGCAAGGCCAAGTCCAACAAGTTCCCACTTCACTGCTCTTAACACGTTGATATGTATAGGTGTCTGAATGATAAATACCATTGCCACTGTAACTGTAGGTCAGGTCCACCACACTGCCAGGTAGGTGACTTAGGAGGGAGTGCCTCTATCTCCTGTGAGAAAAAGAAAAAAAGAAGCTACAATATTATAACCACAAAAAGATTACAAAAGAGAGATGTTTCAGAAGACTAGTGGAATGTGAGATAGGAGGCCAATCAAATATATAGTACCCTTAGTAACCATCTCTGCCAAATATTATATGTATGAGAGGAAATAGGGAATAATATAATTTACTAAATTTTTTATTTCTCATGGTGGGACTCAACAGATCACTGAAGAGGCTAAATCAGGAGGCTTTAAGATCTTTTCATTTGGCATTATATAAATTAGAATTAAAACACCCCAAAGTGAAAATAATTACAAATGTATATATAGTTCTGAGCCACTGGAGAGGTTAATTAAGAAATGGAAATATTTCCGTGTAGAACCCCAAATGCCATTTAGTTTTAAGTATGTTAATTTAATTTTTAATATAAGAATAAAGTCCTCAAGAGGACCCTGGGGCAATAAATTTTAAATGTCTGAGGAAGGAAGATAGAAGAGGGAGAGGAGAAGCAGAGACAAGGTTATGGCTTTTTATATAGATATGGGATGCTGGGCAATGTTCTGAAGCTATTAGATCTCATTACACTTTGTTGGGGCTAATAACATTGCTTCTGGTAGGCTGATTTCAATGCTGAGATTTGGTTACTGCCTCTTCTGAGACCTTCTCTTGATTGATTAATAAAAGTCGCTGATAGCCAATTAGCTGGGCAGAAAGAGTATAGGAAGGTGGGACTTCCTGAGATTAGAACAGGAACTCTGCGCTTTACACAGAGGATCCTTCTTTCTGCTGGGAGACACAGAAGCATAGAGACATCTTTGAGAACGCTGGAAGATAATCACAGGCACATGGCAGTTTGGGATTAGGTGATCCAGGTTAACTGAGAGTAGCTAATTGAGACTCTGCCCAGCTAAGGGTTAAGCATTGAAACATTAAAAGGTGTTGGTGTATTTAATTATTGGGGAAAGGATCGCAGCATCTTGTAAGCCACCAGTCCAAGTAATCCAGGCCCCTTGGATTCCCAGACTCCCGGACCCCCCTCAAACCCAAGTGAATCTTTCACCAAGCTGCTGGTCATTCCACGGCCTAATGTAACAACTTATGTTAATTAACAGAGTTTAGGTTACAGGTGGTGTAGGCCATCCTTGGTCCCGGGGCTCTTTCCCCAGGACAAATCAGGCAACCGGTTAAGATGGGTCAGGCTGTCCACTACTCTGTCAAGCTGCTGGCCTAATCTTACACTTTATACTTATTAATAACTACAATTGATAATTAAATTGCAGTTTCAGCACTTGATCAATTTGATGGGGAAGCTGTTAATATCATTATCCCTATTTTGTAGATGAGGGAAATGTGATACCAAGACATGAAACAATAGCTTTCCCAAACCCAGACAACCCGTAACTGTTACCTGTGGGATTTATTTTGTGCTGAGGATATTGTGGCCCTGGGCCCTCATGTTTCCTGCTACTGCCACCATGCCTCAGTCCTGCTGGCACTGTGTGTCTTTTTCTCGTCTTCTTCAATGAGAAAGTCAGATAAGAAGAAAGGAGCAAGTTATTTGGGGTAAAACAACTGATGCAGAATGTCGACAGTGGTTACCGATGCTGAGGGAGATGTGGTGGGGCAAGAAGACTATTGCTTTCATTAAAAGTAGTTATGGATATGCATAACTCCAGGATTAGAGGGTTATTGTGTCTGTGTGGGGGTATGTGCAGGTGAAAGCAGGTGTCTGAGAGACCTGAACTCTGATCTTCTGCAAGAGCAAGTACATGCTTTTAGTGACTGAGTCATCCCTCCAGCCACTTGAGTTTTTTTCCAATCATAACTCCATATATTTTAAAATCAGAATTTAGTCTTGAAATTAATGTTATATAAGACCTACATATCCCCTCCCACCTTGCTCCTCGTCACTTGTGGCAGCAGGAGAGCTGTCCTGAGGTCATGAGAGCTAGAAAGCTGCCCCTGCCCCTCACCAGCTGAAACACTTAGGAAGTGGGTTCTGTTCCTCAGCTGGGCAGCCCAGCAGAGCTGGCCCTGGTGGTGAAGCTGCAGGTGAGCCAGCTCCAAGGACATGAAAACAGGAGAGCTGACACTGCCCCTTGCTAGCTGTGGCACTGGATGAGCTAGCTCAGGGAGTGCTGGACAACTCCACCTGGTGGTGTGGGCGTAGGAGAGCTGGTGATCTGACCAGTTCACCTACCTCAGACTTAGGGCTTTGGAAAGTTGACTCATCCCAACATCCACCCTATCTATGATCTGCTGAAGCCCCTGAAAGGGCTGGTCCTGCAAATCCAAAGTTGCAGGATCCCCATGACACAGGGCAGCAACAGGATATCTGAGAGGAGTCCCTATGAGAATCCAATATTGATAGAGTAGCAGAAGCCAGAGACCTGGAACAGACCAATTGTAATCATTGTAATTAACATTTGTAAGTAAAGATGTGTGGACGAAAGGGTATACTGTGGGACATGCTGTGACACACTACAGCAAACAAGATGTTTGTTTGTTTGTTTGTTTTTATTCCTTTTATTTTATTTTATTTGGGAGAAAGGTTGCAGGATGGAGAGTGGATACAAATTGATGGGGAGATGAGTGGGATTGGGGTGCATGATGTGAAATTCATGAAGAATCAATAAAAAGTTTTTAAAAATCTACATATTGCAGTGACATGTTTTGTTTTGTTTGGTTTTGACTCTGTAACAGAATCTCTCTACATAGCCCTGGCTTTCCTGGCACTTACTATGTAGACCAGGCAGGTCTCAAATTCATAGAGATGGTCCTGCCTCTGCCTTCCAATTGGTGGGATTAAAGATGTGTAAGGAAGAAATTTATGAAAATCCAGTTCATGTTTATTTTGTCTCCAGAATTAGAGGTAATTTGTATATACATAGAAGTGCTTTTTGTTTGTTTTTGTTTTGTTTTGAAGGCAAATGCATTTAGGTGTTCTAACTTTATTCTTCTCAGGGTTGTTTTTCTATCTTGTTTGAAGCTTCTTGTCTTGTGAGCATGGTCCTTCTGAGGCTCAGTTGAGAGGCCTTCCTGGTCTGGCCTCGGAGGACGGCAGTGGACACAGAAGCTGCTGTTGTCCAACAGATACAAGTGACTTCGTAGTAAAATGGGTACTGACCAGCAAGGGCCTTACAGCATGGAGTGCCTGTATGCCGTCCTGGTTCAGGGTGAACCTCAGCTGTCATAGTCATCTGCAAACTGACAGTGTTCAAAAAAAAAAAAAAACACAAAGAGAAAAATGAAAATGTTTGGCATATAAGAAGCAGGGTCTTTTTTTAAGGATTTGTTTCTATTTTGTGTGTGTGTGTGTGTGTGTGTGTGTGTGTGTGTGTGTGTGTGTGTGTGTGTGTTTTGCCTGTGTGTATGCTGTGCACTACATGTATGCAGTATCTGTAGTGGTCACAACAAGAGCTTGTTGGGTCCCGTGGAACTAGAGTTACAGACAGCCGTGACTGACCATGTGGGTGCTCAGAATGGAACCCAGACCCTCTGGAAGGGTAGCCAGTGCTCTCAACTGCTGAGCCATTGCTCCAGCCCCTAACAAACAAAACTAACAGTTTTTAGTGTTAAGCACTGCAGTATAGGGAGGAGTTTGTCCTCTTTGGAAACAGCCTAACATACCAGATCCCCAAAGACCTCACACCATTCAGACAGGTCATTTCTTTATGGAAATGAGATAGAGAACTGTAATTAAGACCTCTGTTCGCAAATGTTCTCTGCTCCTGATACATTCACACATGATTAGTTTCTCCCCCCCCCCAATCTTAGGACCACCTCATCCACTTTCCATGGGTTCTCACACATTGCTGTGGATCTAGTACAGGTGATTATTACCACTCCAGATGGGAAACTGAAGTGAACCAGAGATATATAATTTGTGTGCTACTGATCACATAGTACCACAATGGCAAATAGTGGGGAGACTCTCACTTCTCCGCATTCTTCCAGTCCCGTGCTTTTAGGAGAGAAGAGGAGGACAGTGCCTTGAGATCTCACCCTCTTTCTCGCATCTCCCTCTGCACAATGTAATCATAATAGTAACCACTTACTCCTGTTACTGAACTCTCTGCCCGCCTTTATTGCAGTTATAGTCTGTGGGAAAGCTAAGGTGCTACCTACTCTCTGCTTATACAGCCTCCGGTTGTAATCTGGAAAATGGTCATCAGCTTTTCGATAGTACAATGTCTCTGTGTGTTCTTGTTTAAAAAGCGTTCAGCTCTTTGGGGAGGAGTTTTTGGTTTGGGCTTTGGCTTATTGTTACTTGCTGTTTTGGCTTAGGTTTAGGTTTTGTTTGGGGGTGTTTTGAAAGATGGTTTATTTACTGGTTGCATTAGTCACCCAGTTCCCTCAACTTTCTGCCCAGTTATTTAATACAGACCAACCCTGGGATGTGTCTGACACACCACTGTGTTTGAATTCTCAGTTTGTTTAATGTGAGGGGATAATGTCTTCTGAGCACACATTATAAAACATCCTTGTGTTCAGTTTGCCCTGGCTGCAACACTGATTCATGAGCATCACCTGCTCTCCCCATCCTGAGTCACAAAATTTACTTAAAATAGATTGGCTGCAAATCAATTGGAGCCAGATGAGTCACATATAGAGCAACTGGTATTGATGGTATAAAAATACCACCATACACCCCTAAGGGAGGAACACAGCCTGAATCCTCACCCCAGGAAAGATAGACAGGTGCTTCTCCCCTCACCCGGAGCTCCCACCATATATCCAGAAGAGTTAGAACAGATTGTTAGGGTCAACCACATTTCTTCTTTAAACACGGTGTCCGTTTTAAATCAGATTAGCTTCTAATATGGCAACAAGCCCATTCTTTTGCAAACACCATTGTAAATATGCACAAATCCCACTTCTGGTGCTTTTAAATGATGAAATCAGAGAACCTTGCATTTTTCCAAGTATGAAATAGAAACTTCCAAATACAAACTCAAATCCAAACCCAAGCTTGCATTCTGAAAAAATAGCTGGTTCTCCTCCTCCCCCCCCCCCCAGTCTCATTTGTTCTGCGCTCTTCATTTACAAAGCAAGTAGAGTTAAGTGGACCTTCAGCACCTCATGATCCCTTTATCCATTCTCTAACACCAGAGAAAGTTCCTTCCTCTAATCTGATAATGCACTAGACAGTGAATGCTAATGAAGCAGTGGGTATCATTGGAGGGAGGGGCCTGTTTCCAGAAGCTTAACCTCCCATCCTGTATGTGGTATAGATGTCTGATTACTGAAGTCACATGATATGGATAAGTGCCCCA
The DNA here is from genome assembly GCA_907164525.1 of Lophiomys imhausi. NCBI lineage: Eukaryota > Metazoa > Chordata > Mammalia > Rodentia > Muridae > Lophiomys > Lophiomys imhausi. The sequence continues at coordinate 225,655 of CAJQZJ010032307.1, forward strand.
TTTTACCCCACGTCAAATGCTCAGAAGCTCCATGTCATCTTGGAGACCAAGCCCTCTGATGACCTGCTACAGATCAGGGCACCAAAATGATCCCTCAAGCTTGAGAGTGTCCTATTATATTATGTAAATGAGAATATATTATATTATGTAAATGAGAATACATTTACCCCGTAAAAATGTATCTGGTGCTAACTTGAAGGGTGTCCATTTTTAAATAAGTTCTAGTCTGGATTTTGTTTCTCTGTTCTCTTTTCAGTGGAGGGAGCTTTAAAATGAACAGTCATTTTCTCACATGGGTCTGTCTACACATGGTAAAGATGGGTGCCTCCCCAACAGGACTGGTACTTACAATAGATGAAGCAAGAAACCCCTGTACACGCAGAACCTCCCAATTGTAGTGGCATCCTTCCTACACACATACACACACATAGTCATTCTCTTACCTGAAAATCCTAGTTAGCTTTCTATACCGAGTGTCCAGCACCAGGTCCAGACCCTACTCCTTGGGTTGAGGGCTGGAGGGCAGTGGCTCCCTCCCTAGCTCCTTACTCTCTATTTTCCATTTCCATTCATGACTCTGACTTAGGAACCCCTGTCCCCTAGTGGATGCTGAAACTGTATACACATCACCTGACCACATTAGTAAGATACAAGTTTTGATGATTCTGCAGGACCCTGAGGGAAGACCGCCAACACAACAGTCCCCCAAACAATGGCTTTTCCCTTAGTAAGCTCCAATTTCTCCTCCCCGAGTTCCTATGAGCATAGCAAAATTAGACCAAAACCCATATGATTTCTAGCCCCCTTTTCAGTGGAGAGACAATTAAATCACCAAACATCGACACCTAAGGAGCCCAACCTCAAGACTTCCCTCTCCAAAAGTTAGACAAGGGGTCAATGAGGTTTGATAAGATAAAGAAAACACATCCTTTTTCTACTGACCACCCATGTCCAGCATGCCATCTCATTATGAAGGAGAGAGCAAATGACAGTAAGCTCAGCAGCATCTGTGACATAGTCTTCAGTGGGTGTGGATGTTTTCATGATGCACGACAGCTACTGCAGATGGTGCCAACCTCTTTCCCCATCCAACATGATGCTGGACCAGGTAACTCTTCTCATTAAAAACAAACAAAAAAGCTTACTTGCTCTTGATTACAAAAATGATGTGTGATATGGTGTGGTGTGGTGTGGTGTGTGTGTGTGTGTGTGTGTGTGTGTGTGGGTGTGTGTTCAATGAATTCTTATGTAAATTCACATTTTCAGTTAGAGGAGACACAGCCAATGTTCCACCCATGACCCCTTACTTCACCAATTCAATCCCCTGGCCTGATTTCCAACTGCAGACCTTCATTTCTTTCCCTCAGGGTTTTTCCTTGCCCCTGAAGCCTATATTTTAAAGGTTAAAAGGTATCAGGAAATTCAGCACTTGAGTGGCTGATAGACTGAACAGATAGGAAGCCCAGCTTTTTCTCTAGATCTCACTGGGGCTGAGCCTCACTTGCCCACCACCATAAAACGTTTCCTTTGTCTTCCTTCTGCTATCCGCCTCACTTCCTGACCTCCCAAAAATGATTCCTAGAGTCACCTCCACACATACAGTACTTACATTTCTGTGTCTTTCATGCCACACACGGAGGTTTTCAAAAGTGCCCTGAACATGCTACTTTTATTCGAGAAACTTCTGTAAAGCACTAGAGAATACTGAGCTAAGTGCTGGGAGTCGGTGCCTGGCTGAGGGCTGATGCCCTACACCCAGCCCGTCCTTGAAGGGGCAAAGGGTCCCTAGGACCCAGCACAGAACAGCCCTGTAGACAAGCTGCAGCAGAGCAAACTGGGTACACCCTGGGGTGTGGGTGAACTCTGAAAGAGCAGGCAGTGGCATATATTTATCACCAAGACATAATACTATAAGAGCTAGAGAAGTCCCTTCTTAACCCCTAGTTTCCAGGGCATTATGAATGGCCACATTTATCCTTCAGCGTGCTCAAGGGAGAAGAGCATCTAAAAGACCATTCTCTGTGCACACTGTCCTGAGGCAGCATCTTTATTTAAATATACATCAGGCAGTAGCTTGTTGGCTTGTCAGTTGTTTTACTTGTGTAAAACTAGAGTTCAAAATGAGTTTTCTTAGAAAAAAAATAAATATGAATTCACTTTATGTTCCTATTGTGAAGATTAATAAATAAGCCAAAGTTCATGGGCTGGAGAAATGGCTCGATGGGTAACATACCTGCTGCACAGCCCTGAGTGCCAGTGTTTGGATCCGCGGAACCCAGGTAAAAGGCACAACTAGGCAACACATGACCAGCTTTGGGAGGTAGAAACAGCAGGGTGCCTGGAGACTGCTGGCCAGTCAGTCTAGGTCCTCAGCTTCAGTTTCAGTGAGAGATTCTGTCTCAAAAAATAAAAATAAATAAATAAAAGGTGGCTAGTGACAGAAGACACAGACACACACACATAAAAAGACAAGAAGAAATAAATATTCAGAAACTCACGTGTTGTGAAAAATCATGGCACAGCAAACCTCTAGAAAGTTTGAAGCCAGGGCTGGGTGTGGTGGCACATGCCTGTAATCTCAGCACTCAGGAGGCAGAGGCAGGCCAATCTCTGAGTTCAAGGCTACCCTGGTCTACAAGGCAAGTCTAGGACAGCCAGGGCTATCACACAGAGAAACCCTGTCTCAAAAAACCAAAAAGTAAGAGAGAGAGAGAGCAGTTTGAAGCCTTTTAATTCCATTGGTTTTCCCCCAGCATAGAAATAGTCTACAACAAATCTGAACAGTGAACATTTGGTAGCACCAAGATTCCAAGTGGAGAAAAAGGTCACACCAGGCTCTCTTCTGGCCAGACATCAGAGCCAGTGTCTTCACGCCATTTCAGGAGCTCCCAGAGCCCTGTCCTAGCGCCACACTGTGTGGCTGTGTTTGCTGAGATAGGAATTGGCTGTAAAAATTGTGTCAGCTCAAAAACTTGAAATGAAACCCATGTTATGGTCTTCCTAATCTGTTTTTCCACGAAGTTTGTGTGAAATAGTATTTCCCTGAGACAACAGCAACTTCATGTTGTGCAGTTATGGTGGTGTTTTGTCTGCTTTGATAGTTTTTTTTTTTTAAGGAAAACACTCACAAAATAAGATTTAACTTTGTAAAATATGTCTAACATATCATATTAGTCATCAGGAAAAACCAATCATACATATTATTATATTGAATTATGTGTACATATACTTTATATTTTCAAAGATACTCTGTTTATATGATATATATATATAAATAGCTATATGGAGAGTTATAATATATAATTATATATAGAAGACATAATTTTATTGTAAACTATTACTTTTAACCTCTTTGAAGAATCCAGAATTCCAAAAGAGAAAAGATTGTGTTTTCCTCTGTTTGGAAAGTGTGATTTTTTTTTCTCATTTATACCACTCTGAAACGAAATAGAATTATAAGAAGGAAATTGAGGCTGCATATTCAGTCAAGAATGTGTGAAATGCATTCCAGAAATAGTAAGGAAATATTAAGATGAAATCCCAGCTGGGAGGGATTCCTAGAGCTATGGGAGCTGAGCAGAGCCTCAGGCTGGATTTTGAAGGAATTTGCCATTGAGTGGCCTTTTGTAATCCCCACCATCTGTACCACTGATTAATGAGGTCAAGGGTAGAATTACCCATTGTTGGTTTTCTCCCAGGACCCCTGTTCTGTCTCTTCACCAGAATGGCTTGTGTTGCCTCTTTTCCATCATTATGTGACAGCAGCTTGTCACCCTGCTCTGGGTTGGGTGATACTTGCAGATAGATGCACAAGGCCTTCTCTTTTGTCTCAAGGGATATCAACATGTCTGTCTCCACCAGGAAATATGTTCAGGGTGTAAATCAGATGGATCCTGCCTTCATCTTTCACTGAAAAGTGAAGGAAACTGGGTGGACTCTATAGATTTCATGTAGCCATATTTATGGAAAGTGGAACAATTGCTGAGCAATGGCATGGACTTTCTTTCTGAGAAGTGGACATTTGGACCAGTAGTTTCAGTATGCACTCAACCAACTCTCTCTCTCCTAGTACTGTCACACTCATACCTGCAGTCTGGGCACTTTGATGTCTTCCCTGAATCCTGTGAAGCACCTCATGTCTAGACTTAACCGCAGCAAATACTGCCTTGTCTCTTAAGCTCCAGCTTCCTTCCCTTTGACTACATTTCTAAGACTCTTGTCCTAACAATGTAAAGGAATGGAGAAAGGAAACTCCCTCACTAGAGGAGGCAACACAATGGCAAAAGGGACATCTGTCCTTCCCTGCCTTGCCTCCTGTGGGGTACTGCATAGACAGTATGCAGGTTACAGGGACCTACAACCCAAGCTTCCTGGGTTCAGATCCTAATTCTCCCCCAATTCTACTGGCACAACCCTGTCAAGCTTTTCAACATTGCCAAGCTCCAATAGCTGGTTAAAGAGGGCAAGCCCTAACATACTAGGCTGGTGTGCAGATTGCATGAAATAGCCCTTTCCATCCCTTGGTTCCAGAGTCAGATATACTGGCCATTGTTAGTGAATGGTGGTAATCAGGAAGTTAAGCAGAAAGGACAAGACTCCCTGATGGAACCCTCGCCACATCTCTCGCAGATCTGTGGAAGGCTTGGTGGTATGCCATCCCTCGGTTCCCTCTCAAGGAGAAAGAGATTATTCCCTGGTTTGACTCCTTACTGTGCTCCAAATTTACCCTCTCTTTAACAAGGAAATTGGTTTTAGAACACGTTACATCTTAATCTGGGGCTGAAGTTTGTCCACAGTCCAGATGCTAAAGACAATTCATAATGAGAGAAAATGTATTACAGTCTGCTCAGATTTGACATCTGGACTTGGGGTGAGGTTCATTTCCTGCAATAGTAAATCTCCGTGGGTAATTTGTATTACTTTTCCCTGTTTTTATTAAGCTTATATACGCACAGAGCTTGAGCACTGCACCAGTTATTGACGATTTCTTATGGAAAGAGCCATCTTCCAGCCCCATCAGTACCAATTCCCCACTCATCTGAGGGAACTGCTTCCACTAATGTGGTTGCTCTTGATGCCAGCTATGAAATGTCTAAATGACAAAATGACATGCTGAGGAGACAGCTATTGGATTTGCAGTTGCAAGTGTTCAGTGTTGACTTCAGAGCATGAAAGAGGAGCTGTTAGCCCCAGCCCTCCCCACGTTGTCCTCAAAGATTTGTATCATATGTTTGGTTATTCAACAGTCTGTTTAATTTGTTATGACTGTACAACCAGTCTTTGTAACTGTGCCACTAATATGTAATGCTTTATAACCTTTTGGGAACAGTTCTGTTTTCCTAGTGGTTTATAACTGTCTTTTTATTTGTTTCTGGTTGGCTTGAGTTGCATATTTTTAGAGATAGGGTCTTACCATATAGCCCAGGCTGGGTTCAAACTCACAGTCCTCCAGCCGTAGCTCCCTGAGTGCTGGGATTACACAGGTGTGTCTCCACACTCAGCTATGATTGCCTTTATTCTGTTTTTGCTTGCTTGCTTAGTTTTCTATGTTCTGTTCCCAGAACTCTCAAACCTCCTTTTTTTTATAAATTCCAAATTATTAGATATTCTCTTTTTTTCCTTTGGGCACATTTCTTCTGGAGTCTTCTGATCTGCTTCAGTCTGGTCAGGCACCCTCTAAACCCACTGCAATATTTTATTTTATATTTTATCTTCCTCCTATAATTTTCCTTTGCCATCATTCTAGAAATGTTCTTCATCTATTACTACAGTCTAGTCGCTAAGTTCATGATATTTGGTAATGACATGTTCTCTATGTCATTCTTACTTTGAAGAAGTGCATCCTCCAGCAACATCTATTTAGTAATGAGGCATCAGAGACAATTTTTAAAGGAGTTAAACTTTAGCACCTATCCTTTTCTCCCTTTTAACTAGTAAGTCAGTTGTACAAACCAACTTTCAGTTAAAATAATTTCTCTAATTTTGAAGACATTGCCCATTTCCTTTTGGTTTCTAGCATCTTTGTTGAGAAATCAGTTGTCAATCTGATTTTGAGCCTTTATATGTCCTCTCCCTCTCACTGACTCCCCATCATCCACTCCCTCCCATTCTCCTTCATCTGCCTCTGCCTCAACCTGTTTATTTTTGTTTTTTATTGTTTTATTACTTTGTGAATTTCACATCATGCACCCTGTTCCCTCTCATCTCCCACCTCCCCTCAGACCTACCCTCCACTCTTATAACCTCTCCCAATATTAAAAAAGAATCTCATTGTAGAAGCTGTGGTGTGCCTCAGTGTGTCCCACAATATTTCATTTTGTCCACACTTTTTTGCTTGCAAAAAAAAATTTCATTATAAACACCCTTCACAATAGCCACAAATAATATAAAATAGCTGGGGGTAATTCTAACCAAGCAAGTGAAAGACCTGTATGACAAGAACTTCAAGTCCTTGAAGAAAGAAATTGAAGAGGACATCAGAAGATAGAAAGATCTCCCATGTTCATGAATAGGTATGATCAACATAATAAAAATGACCATCCTACCAAAAGCAATATACAGATTCAATGCAATTCCAATCAAAATATTAACACAATTCTTTACAGATCTGGAATAAAACAATTTTCAACTTCATATGGAATAACAAAAAACCCAGAATAGCAAAATCTATCTTGTACAATAAAAAAAGCAGGAGGTATCACCATCCTAGATTTCAACCTATACTACAGAGAAATAATAATAAAAACAGCATGGTACTAGTATAGAAACAGACCAGTTGATCAGTGGAATAAAATTAAAGACCCAAAAATGAACCCACACACCTATGGTCACTTAATTTTTGACAAAGAGGCCAAAGCCATACAATGGAAAAGGACAGCATCTTTAATAAATGGTGCTGATCTAACTAGATGTCAACATGTAAAAGAATGCAAACAGACCCATACTTACCACACTGCACAAAACTTAGGTCCAAGTGGATCAAAGACCTTAACATAAAGCCAGACACACTAAATCTATTAGAAGAGAAAGTGGGGAAAACCCTCGAACTCATCAGTACAGGTGACAACTTCCTGAACAGAACACCAACAGCTCAGGCTCTAAGACCAATAATCAATAAATGGGACCTCATGAGACTGAAAAGCTTCTGTGAGGCGAAAGACACTCATTTGAACAAAACAGCAGCCTAGAGATTGGGAAAAGATCTTTACCAACCCCACATCTGACAGAGGGCTAATATCCAAATTTTATAAAGAATTCAAGAAATTAAACACCAAGAAACCAAATAATTCAATCAAAAAATTGGAAACAGAGCTAAAACAAGAATTCACGAAAGAGAAATCTCCAATGGCCGAGAGACACTTGAAGAAATGCTCAGCATCCTTAATCGTCAGAGAAATGCAACTCAAGACAACTCTGAGATTCCATCTCACATCTGTCAGAATGGCTAAGATCAAAAACTCAAATGGCAGCACATGCTAGTGAGGTTGTGGAGAAAGGAGAACACTCCTCCTTTGCTGGTGGGAGTGCAAGCTTGTACAACCACTATGAAAATCAGTCTGGCAATATCTTAGAAAACTTGGAATAGTTCTACCTCAAGATCCAGTCATACCACTTCTGGGTATACATCCAAATGATTCCTCACCAAACCACAAAGATGTTTCCCCATCTATGTTCATAGCAGCCTTATTTGTAATAGCTAGAAACTGGAAAGAACCTAACAGAGGAATGGATTAAAAAAAAAAAAAAAACCTGTGGTACATCCACACAATGGAATACTACTCAGCCATCAGAAACAAGGAAATCATGCAATTTGTAGCCATATGGATGGAACTAGAAAAGCTCATCTTGAGTGAGCTAACCCAGACTCAGAAAGATGCACATGGCATCTATTCACTTATAATTGGATTTTAGCCATATAGTACAGGATAACTATACTACAATCAATGCACCAAAAAGAACAGGAACATGGACTTTTTACCTGTTAATGAGACACTTTGCTCTAGTGGTGCTGCCATGTAGGCCCCAGTATATGAGGAAGCTCTTAGCCCTCATATGACTGCTGAAATGGGGTGGGGGACTGATATGTAGGGCCACTCCACTCTGGAGGAGTAGGACGGATGGGAGAGGAGGTAGAGGGTGGGAGGGTGGGACTGGGAGGGGTGGAAAGAGGGCACTGTGATGGAGATGTAACCTGAAGCAATAAATAAACATTAAAAATTTTTCATTATAATGTTTCCTTGGTCTGGTACGAGGTCTGTGGCTTCTGCTACTTTGTCAATACTGGATCTTCGCTAGGACTCCTCTCAGATATCCTGTTGTTTTCCTGTGCTATGGAGATCCTGTAGCATTGGGGCTATGGAACTGGCCTTATCATGCAGTTCATCCATGGGGTAGATGTTGGTGTTGGCCAACTCAATCTGTCTCAGTTTCAAGGTCTGTTTTTGGCTAACTGTTGTGAAATTTTATTGAAATGTGTTTTGTATAGTTAATATAAGTGAATCATTTGGATTATATTTTTGCTTTGTTGCTGTTTGTTGTGCTACACATTTGAGAGTCTTTAGACTCTGAAAATGTAGAGTGCTTAGTTTCTGGAAGTTGCTCATAGACTACACACTTGGTCATCTCCTCCCTCTGGACCTCTGTTTTCTGTTGCACTGTTGCTCAGGTGCTTTCACTCTTGGTTTCTGCTAAGGTGAGGGACAGGCGTGCTGGGGCTGTTAAAATGGGGGAGGAAGTCTAGAGGTGAAATTGTTAAGTAGTCTTTTGGTTGTCCTATTTCAAGGCCCATCTGTGGCCTAACTTCTGAATTTTCTAAAAAGTCAGATGAATGGCCAATTATTCCCCTGCTTGCCAGATTCCAAAACCATATTGCTGACATCATCTCTTCTCTTCTTTCTTTACTTGTGGGTTTATGTCTTGTGTTTAAAATATTTGTGTTGTCATAAGGTCACAGCATAAGAAAGAGCAAAGGCAGTAGTATGGGTACAATCTGCCATCTAAAAGCCTGGTTCACTAAAAGAGGTCCACAACTGATATTTGTCTCAAGCTGTAAATTTGTTTGCCTGGTTATAATAAATTGAATAAATATCCGAGACCTTTTGCAACCTACTGACAAATGAACCATTTATTTCAATTAATTCTCTTCTATCCATGGCAAGTGGTGAGCACAGCTTCTAAGAGGCCAACAGTCCCAGGGAGGATGACAAAAGATCGTTCTGCAGCCATTGCCATGGAGTGAGTCTCTTTGGGACAACCCTGTCATCATTAACTTAAATCAGCCAATACAAAACCTAATGAGGAAGAATTAGCTCTGGAAAGAATCTACATGTCAGTTGACTAAGTAGAAGAATGGACTAATGGAAAAAGGCTGCCCTGCCTTTCATGTTACTTGAATATAAAAAGCCTTCCCTGCTTTTCCTTTGCTGGGTCTTTGTAGCTGACCCAGCAGTAAGGGTCAGCAGAGGTATGAGGGACCACCTTACTTTCGGGATCCCTTTTTCGGATGTGCTTGGTGTAACGTGTGCCTGTCACTGGCCTACCTGAGAGTGTTGACATTTGTGGTGTCCTTTTTCATTTACTGATCGAAGAGTAAAAGCAGCCAAACAAATCTTCTATGACCATGAGTTAAGTGAAATTCTTCCAGGGGATGGGGCTAATCCAACAACCTGCTGACATGGTTCTCTGTCCAAGTCTGTCAAAGTAGAGCTAGGTATCCTCTGAAAAGAAACTTTGAAGGATTTACAGGAGAAAATGATTTGCCTACGACTCTGCATGATACACAGTCCTGGCTCCCCAGCTGTCACTCTTTCAATAAGACTCCTCCTCCTCCAGCAGCCATGGCTTAGAATGTGCTGCTGGCCTAGTCTCAGCAATACCAACATCTCTTTAAGGTGGCATGGATCAACTACTAAAGTAGCATTCTTTCCAAGTTGCTAGGTAAATCCATATTTTTTAAATTCTTATTAGATTTGGTTGGTTGCTAACAGATCTAAACATATGATAGAATTCAGACAAGAGAACCTGGACGGTTTACAGGGGCCTGTCTGCCTTCTGAAGAGTAGCAACTGCCCAGTCCAGGTGCTCGTTCTGTGTTGACTAAGGCATAAGTTAACACCTGTCCCTCCCTTCACAGAAGATGTAAGACTCCTGCAGTGAGCACCTTTGCCTGAAGGCCCCACCTTGACTTTACCCACACACTTATGGAACCACTCAGCAGCCTGACATACTAGCCTTCCTGTTCTTCTTCATACCTGAATCACAGTGGTACAGGTCCCTTGATCCCTCCCATTTTTTGTCACTAGTCATTTCCTGTCAGTCCACCTTATGAGAAGATCCAGGCTGATACACCTAAAGCCTTTTGATAAATCCCAGTTGATGGGCAGATTGGTCAGGGCCAGGCAGCAAACATACATGCATCTATGTCTCTCGTTTATTGCTGGCCAGGAAGATAGATTACTCTACTGAAGTAGAAAGGGGAAACACCCTTTCTCTCTTCTGTCTGGGTCCTCTTGGGGGGCAAACACTGGCAATTGTCACACTGTCTTATTTGGGTAGCCTGACAGCCTGTTTCCTGTTTGTCTCCCTTTTTCTATAGGTTGTGGCTCTTTCCTCCTGGTGCCTGCTGAGGGATTCTATCTACTACACACTCTCTGTGGTAGCACTCATTGTGGTAAGTTGCTTTTACCATTTTAGTTCAGTTTCGCCAAGACACAACGACAGGACAGTGTAAGACTTGTCAGTGTGGAGTTTCTCCCAAGGTAACAGTGACTAATGGGAAAGTTTGTGTCTCTGTGTGGAGAAAGTTTTTCTTTCTCCAAGTTACTTGGTTACCAAGAACCCTGCTTTCTTGCGGGCTACTTAAAAACAGTGGCCTTAGACTGTCTAGATCTAAGGGAGCACTCTGCAGCTTGTCTGTAACCCTCTTGACTGTTCCTTCTTGCTGATTGCATGTCTCCTGACTCACCTCTCCAGTGCCCCCAAACTCTTCCCCTCTCATTCTGTAAGCTCTTCCAGAATGTTCCCTTTCCTCACACAACACCCCTTCCAGGACCTCCCTATCCCTGTATCCTCAAGATCTCCCTGAGATCCATTGTAGGTCAACAACTCTGTAGTAGATATTGTCATGTCCCAATCTTGGCATGTCTCTACTAACTCTTGATATGTCTGACAAAACTGGCCTCTCTTCCTATATTTTTGCTCTCATATTTCTATCCTGACTACCCAACCTGAAAATTACCTTAGGTCACTCTTTCCTCCAAACTCCTCTGTACTCATTTGACCTAATTTTCCTGTAGATTCCATCTCATAAAAAGTGTCCCCACTTCACTTGGGGATTCAGTTCTAGCCTAAATGGATACATTAGCCATGCTGCAGTTCTTGGTGAGTCAGGTTCTAACATGGAAGCACTTTTGTTACCTACCATCCTCCTCTCTCTATCCCCAGTAAATTCCTCAGAGCCATCCATGTCTCCACCAAGAAACCCCATACTTGTTGTTCCCTTGTTTAACTGACCAGAGGTAACCAAACTCCTTAGCTTGTCAACCAGAACCAGATAGGAGCAGGTGGATACCAATAGGTGAAACAAATAAGAATCAGGAAATGTGACTCCCAATGTGAGTCTCCTCATGTGACAGTTAATTCTGTGTGTCAACTGGACTGGACTAAGGGAGACCCAGTAGTCAGTTACCCATTGTTTCTGGGTGTTTCTGGGTATTGGTTACTTCTGTGTCATTGTCACAATGCCTGATAGACATGACTTAAAGGAGGAAAGGTTTGTTTTGGTTCAAAGTTTCAGAGGGTTTCATGGCGAGGAAGGATGGTGAAATAGTTAAAACCGTGGTCGTGGGAGCATGTGTCAACATCATGATGGACTTGGGTATAGAAAATAAGGCATGGGCAAGTGGCCAGGCTGTCACCCCCCAAGGCCTAACCCTGGTGTTGTATTTCCACCAACTGGACCTCACTTCATGAACCAGCTAGAGAACAAATAATCAAAACTTGTGGAATATTTGAGATTCAAGCCATAATATAGTCTGTCCAGACAGAGCATTCATATCAATAGAATTAAGACAGAAGACCACTCTCACCAAAGTGAGTGGGCATCAGCCAACCCCTCAAGCACCTAAATGGAACATGGTAGAAGATCGTGAATTTGCTCTACCTGCTTAAGAAGACTCATCTATCCATCTTTCCGTGCCCTTGGACATTGGTACTCCCAGCCCCTGGGCCTTCCAACTCAAAGAGAGAAATGAACCATTGGTTGGTTGGTTCTCATGCTTTGGGCTTGGTCCACAACTATACCACCATCTTATAGACGGCAGATGGTGACAGATGTGATCCAATACTTCATAATTAATATTATGTGCATGTATGATATATGCATGTATCTGTTGATTCTGAGTGTCTAGAAGACCGTGACTATTACCCCTTCTTAATGGTGGCATTGATCTTAGAGAAATCACTCTGTCTGAGTTTCCATTTTCTTATCTATGCATCAGGACTGGATGACCTCCTTCACAAAGCACTTTTACGCAGGTTGGAACCTGTCACAAGGTTTGTCCTGGAAACTAAGTTACATATGCTCTAGAGTGTGTTCTCTGAGCTCTGGGACTAAAGCCAGAGTCTCTGGCAGAATCCAGACCCACCTCAAGAGCAGAAGGGGTCAGCGTATTCTGTCCATCATTTGAAGTCATGTACAATAGACTTTAGGACACATATGAACTCTGTGCTTCTTCTCAGCTGTTACCGTTAGGAAAGGACTAGTCACTTCAAACCAAGAGGACTCTTTTACCATCAACCCAGACTTTCCACACATGGTTTCTGGTCAGTTTTGTCCTGCAAGGGACCAACACACATTGCTCACGTGCACTCCACCATTCTGTGCTTTTAGGGTATTTTTCTCATACCTTTTGAAAATTCCAGTTTTTTTTTTCTGAGAGACATGTGTGAGTAGGAGATGCCAACCACAAACAAATGCAACTGTCCACTCTGCTAAAGTTCAGAGAGATGACTAGGCTTACAAGCACACGGTAATGACATAGAAAGGGGACAGTCGAGGTCTCCCAAAGCACAGCCATATCCACTCCCCAGAGCAGTTTTGCAACTGTAAGCTTCCAGCATAGATGCTTCCTGGACAGTGTGCAGAAGAACTTGTATTTAGTTCAATGTATCATCCAGATCTGACCAAGATAAAGCAGATGTCATTGCTGCTAACGGTGTGTGAAGAAGTAAAGAGGTGTGGCTTCTCTGGGTCACAAGTGACACACCTTCCTGAATTTGGTCTTTAGGCCAAGTCAACCATCTGCTCTGGGGCTACGGTACATAAATCACAGAGCTGAGACAACTGAACATTCTGGCTGCTGGGGCAGACCTGTGTTTCCTTTAGCAAGCAACAAACCGCAGCATCAAATGATTCTTTGCTGTCAGCTGGGGACTTGGGCTGTATATTTACAGATGGGTTATCAAAACTAGGGTTTTGTGACTGAGGAAAATTGTATTTGTCAATTGTTAAGAAGAAGTGGGCCAGAAGCCAGAGACTGTCACCCTTTGGGGTCTGGAGTAGAATCCAGGAAAAAAAAATGGGATATTTCTGTCTGGGGTAGCCATGATCATTTTCAAAGTCAATCTTGAAATTCTGGAGAAAGAAGACCTTGATAGTTTGTGCAGCCTCAATCTGTCTACAATTCTGACTTCTGTTAGTGGGCATGGATCATATTCTCAGAGTGTCTGCTGTCTGTCTGTTGTCTGCCTATCTACACACACACACACACACACACACACACACACACACACACACACACACCTGTGTGAAGGCAAAAGCCTGATCTTGGGATGTCTTCCTCAATCACTTCTCTTTTATATTCTGAGACAGGGTCTCTCACTGAGCAGGGATCATCCTGTTTTAACTAGACTTGGCTAGACAGGGAGCCCAGGATCCACTTGTCTTCGCTCCCCAAACATGTGCTACCACCCCCAGCTTTTACTTGGATGCTGGCAATCCACCCCAGGTCCTTATTCTTGAACAACAAGCACTTTGCTACTGAGCCATCTTCTCAGCCCTGACATCTGGGATCATTTTCACATGAGACTGGATAAGAAATAAAATACATCCTCAGTGCAGAAGGGTAACACTTAGTAAAGTGGTTCACGGAACCCTCACCTGTATTCCACACCCAGCCTTAGACCGAAACCCACTCTCTGTAGCTTTTTGTCAGTACCTTTTTTAATCCCTCTATTTTGTGAACCCAGATATAGTAACAAAAAAAGTTTTATTCCCATTTTCCTTAAGTAATACGAAGCTTCCTACAGGACTGTGCCATGTGCCACTTGAAATACCTCTGTTAAAATAGCCCTTTCCCTAGTTCACAAATTAATCACCAAGCTTCCCAAACAATTTAATTTAACTAGCAATTTTTTTTTAAGTTCTGAAATGTTGGGCAGGGGTAACTGCTGACTCCCTGTGGTTGTACAAGGAGAGTTCATTTACTCACATGGCAAGTCTGGATTAAATGGGACCAGATGCCAGTGTCTATCTATCCTCTCATCAAGAAGCCTTCATGAGTCACACAACAGAGCCCCACGGAGAAGCCAAGAGGCCCAGAAATCCAAAGAGTAGGCAAGACAGATTCTCCAGAGATACTGCTTGGTGCTAAGAGACAGGGGGTGATGAGTACAGCCAGGAAAATGCTAATAGCTCTACCATTTGCTTGGAATCTAAGATAGCTGAGACATGACAGTTGAAGATGGGACACAGGACAGGAAACAAAAACACAGGAGTGAGATGGGCATGTGCCTTCCACACACAATCCCCTGAAATAAAGTTAATTTTCAGGCCCAAAGTCAGCTTGCTTTGGTACTTAGGCTCTATCTAAATTTTTCTAGGTGTTATTTTCTGATCAGTCTGTTCTAAGAAGAAAGCTACAGACAGTGGTGATATATTATTGCCTAAAGCAATCATTAGTTCAAAACCACACGCAGTGTATTCTTCCCCTTCCCCTCTGCTCAAGAATAGAGAATCCCTTTAGCCTCATCACCCTCTATATTGAAATCTGGGGCCATAGGACATCTAGACAATGCCTGAAAGCAAGAGAGATGCCACTATTAAGTGCTGAGAATTTTCTGTATTTCTTTGCAGTGCCTCCCACTGTGTGTCTGCTCAGCTGTCCACAGATCAGGGCAGCCCTCCCCTGCCTCTCCTCCACACCCCTGCACCCTGGGGCACTTGGTCTGTGGGCAAAGCAGGCCTGGAAGTCCTGCCCTTTTTCCAAATTCCAGCCAGCCTGTCAAGTTTCTTGCATTGAAATGTTGCTGCGAGTTACATAATCATGAAATTTACATAAATGCAAATGATCCATCACATCATCAGTCTAACAGCTGCCCAAAAGGAAATACTTTATTTTTACCCTTCATCTCAGTTTTAGTAAGGGACTGGGAACATGAAGAGGAGAAAACCTTCGTGGGAGATGGAAAAGTCTGTGGAATAGCTCCCCCACGACTTGGGATGGTACAGAAATCCAATTCAAAGTGCTGCCTGTCTGTACATAGATGATAGACCAGGGAAACCACTGATCCCAGTTGGCACAGTCCTCAGGCCACTCTCAGCGCAGGCACAGCAAAGAAGCTAGTTCAAGTTAATGCTTCTATTCTCATCACTGGGGGAGCTCTTAGCAGAGCCCCTGAGTGAAGAGATCTCACTGAGGTGAAGAAACAGCTGAGCTGACACACACTTGCCAGAGATGGCCAGTGACTCTGTATCAGTCACCTTGTAGTTGCCATAACAAAATACTTGAAGCAATTATAAGTAGAAAGGTTTGTTTAGCTCGTGGACCCAGAAGCCCAGATTCAAACCCAAGTCACCCTCTTGCTTTGGGCCCATTATGACAGATGAATGTGATAGAACAAAGTGCCAACCTCACGATCCAAAACAACAAGAAAGAGAACGGGAACACTGTCACCTCCAAGGACCTTCTCCAATCATCTAAAGACCTCTCATTTGGCTTCAGTCCACAGAGATTTCACCAGCCTTCTGATAGTGCCAACCTAAGCACCAAGCTTTTAACCCTTGACCACTGGGAGACATTTTCTTTGATGAGCTCCGAGCCTCCTCTCCCTTATCATTGTCTTACACAATAGCCATGGTAGCCATATGGTCTTATGCAGCTACTGAACACTTGAAATGCAGCTAGTGACAGCAAACAACTGAAGCTTGTTTTTATTAAGTTGCCCTATGCAGCCACAGGTGGCTAGTAACTACTCTTTTGGGTAGTGCAGTTCTAGTGAGCCAACTGGCCTGTAGAGAAAATGAGCCTTCCTACAGGCATCCATGCCTCTCAGGCTTACAGAACAGGCGTCTAAGGTGGTTCAGCTATACCACCCCAGCGTAATTCCAGATATTCAGTACAGCTGTATAGAATCCGGACTTTACTTCCAGTAAAATCTGCCTCTGGGATTCTGAAATAGTCCTTATTAGACCAGGCTGGCCTTGAACTCACAGAGAGAGACTGGCCTGCCTCTGCCTCCCGGGTCCTGGGATTAAAGGTGTGCATCACCACACCTGGCTGCTGGGATTATTTTTTTTTAATGGCAAAAAAAGCAATAGAGCGGAAAAGGAGTTTATTTGACTTACACTTCCAGGTTATAGTTCATAGTTGGGGGGGGGGGGGGAGTCGAAGTAGGAACTTCAAGCCACAGCCACTTCATATCCACAGTCAAGATCAGAGAGAAATGAATGCATAATGCAATTACTTGCTTATGCTTAGTTCAATTCCTCTACCCTTACACAGTTCAAAACTCCTTGCCTAGGGAATGTTGCCGCTCACACTGGGCTGGGCCTTCCCACACCAGTTAACTTAAGACAGTCCCCACAGACGTGCCCAAAGCCTACCCAATGTAAACAATCCTTCAAGACTCTTCCCAAGTCATTCAAATTGTGCCAAGTTGACAATTAGAGCTATCCACCTCAGCAAATAATCTTACATACTCTGAAAATGGCTTGGTCCTGTTCCCCCTGGGGTAGAAAAGCAATCCTAATGGTCATGGTGAGCATTGTCCTTTACCGTTCAAATGGCCGCCTCTCTCGCCAGTCACCTCTTCCTATTAATCCCATTCTTCACTGGGAATTAACTGATCTCTCTTGATTCCTTAGCATCCACTGTACCGTCATTTCATTTCAGCTCTCCTTCTGGCCAAGAGGGAATGAATGATGATAGCTAGAAGTTTCCCAGAGGAATGACTATGACAGAATTTTAAAGTCCTAAAATATGTTGACTATGGTCACACAAAGGTTAGCTGATTTTTGCAGTCCCTGAGATGGATGTGTGGAAGGAACTATGTGATGCTGGGAATTCTGGGAGGCTGGGGTCATCTTTGCATTTGATAATTCAACAGGGAGGGACATATGTCAGCCGGCCTGGAGAAGGCTGCTTTCTATAAGGAACCACCCAGCTTTTACAAGAAAAATGGCTTGAAATTGTTAGTTTGTGCTTGCATATGTTTTTTTGTGCTATCCAACTACCAATCCTTTATTTTAGCAACCCTTGTCTCCTGTATAACTAAATCATCTCCCCACCCCTTTTCTTCCTGGTAGTGGGTTTTTTATAAGTTTATATGAGATGATCAGCACTTCTCAAGTTTTTAATTTCTTGTTGTTCACACACACACACACACACACACACACACACACACACACACACACTTCTGCAACCACTAATGCCATCCAGTTATCTTCCTCCATGCCCCATTATTCTTAAAGCATAAACCACAATGGGGCACAAGCCAGCCAGCTTTTTAGTATGTTCCATTGAATTCCTCCCTTAAGCTAAGCCTGCTCCTAGACCTAAATGCAGAACAGCTGAGGGGGTCCCCATGCTGTTGAATGAGAAGGGTCTATGGGGGCCCCCAGCTAGCTTCATTTGATAGTTAGGAAAAGAAAGATTTTGAAGTTTTGGCCTCTTGAAAGAGAATGACGATGTTGATTTTCCCCTGTCTTTTTCACTGCTTAAAATTATAGCAGTGCTGATGATCATAACATAGATTATTAAATCACAGCAATGCAGCCATTCCCATTTTGTAGTTATAGCTTCATAGGATTCAAACACTGGTACCGGTGTGGTGACACGGAAAAAATGTGAACTCTTCTCTTGATTACACCGAAGCCACTCTTGACTTGTCTTTGACATGTTTTTCCATCTTGGGGGTATCATTCTCTTGGCCGTTCCCTGGGATGCTATGACATCCAGGAATCCACCTGCCTGAAGTCAGCCCTGCTTGTTTGGAAGAATTCTAGCACAGACACTAGGATTGACAAGCCTGTTTCCATGGTACCCAACCACTTCTCAGAAGCCGAGGGGAAGAAATGAGTGCTTTTGTCAAATTCATTTGTTTGTTCCCATTTAGCCCAGCTGCAGAGCATGTGGAAACCTATGAGCAGAGCCAAGCTTTGGAGGAGCCACATGTCTGTCAGAGGCCAGGACCCTAGGATAGATAGCACTTGCTCAGCAAATCTGAAGCCCAACTCTCAGCACCAGTGGCTCTCAGCACTGTGGGCTATCTCAATGCCTCGCCAGCTCTCAGTACTGTGAGATATCTCAATGCCTGGCCCCAAACACATACAACAGAAAGTACCCAAGGCTTTCCCTCTATTGGGAAAAGGTTGAGTTACTTCCAGGTGCCACAAAAGATCACTTGGTTCCAACTCCTGAAAAGATTCAGTGTTGACATGGATGACTTAGTCCCACCCAACCACCGCCCCCATAATGAACTTAAAGCGGTAACTACTGCCCTTTGCCATATGCAGCTATCGGCTGGCTGTGGGCACTTCAATGGGCTGTCTGCCAGGAGACAGTTCAGCTCCTTCCCGCAGGTTCCCACTTCATTTTAACCTCGCTGCCTAAACCAGGGTGGAGGGCTAAGGTGTGAGCACCACCTAGTGGTGATAAAGTGGAACTAAACTGGCATTTCTAAAAAGCGTGAAAGATTTTCAGGATTCCTCTATAGTTGGTAATATATTCCTGTAGTATGGGACAAGAAGGGAGGTGTGCGGTGTTCCCTCTTACAGCCAGAGCACAAAAACAGGGGTATTTGCATTACCTCTCTCAAGAGAATAAAATTAAATAATCTCTGTAAGGAATAACAAATCCATCTCCCACAGACACAGCAGCCTCTAACAAAAGCAAAAAAAAAACCCTATCTATCATTTTAACTTTCCACCAGAATGATTCTAGGCCTCCATCAGGATGGGACCATGGTCTTTCTGGAGGAATATTCCGCCATCCATGTTTATTTCCTCATTTCTAGTCTTCCAGGAAGGGATGGCCAGGCTACCCTGCCTCCCCCAAGTACCAGCCCTGACCCACACTGATCCTCTGAGGTGGTTCACAAATCCCCCCCCCCTCCTTTCCCACAAGAAACAAGTCTGTTTCCACCTCAATTTTCTTACAGGCTCAATTTTGAGTCCCTTTCTCCCATCGTTCTGCTCTTTCCCACGTCTTCTCATTTTCCTCAGCAATCCTCTTAATGTACAAGGATAAATGGCCCCATGTTTCTGCATTAGCCACAGGACAGCCATGTCCCTGGCTTTGTGGGGCCTTATCCTCGGCAGCAGCTGCAGCAGTAATTACCCTGAGAAAGAGGGTGTCCCCAGGCCAGACAAAAGGAAAACTATTGGGTATTTTGGATGTTTCCAGATCACTACTGTGTATTAGAACTTGCAGGAAGATGACCCCTATTTCTCTTTCTGGGTCTGCCTCCCTCAACCACACCTCCTCGCACCTCACACCTCACCCTCCACCATATCAGTCCTGAGGGGGCACATGCTTGGGCTCTGGCTAGTAACTTCCCTGAGTAATCTCACCAAGGCTTGACTATCGTTTCTCTGGTCGTTTAGGCTCCATGTATGTAGACTCCATCCCCCATTTGTGACGATGTTAGTTACTTTTCACTGGGACAAAACACGTGACAGAAACAACTTAAAGGAGAAGTTTATAATAGCTCACAGTTTCGGAGGAAGTGAGGGCCAGCATGGCAGAAGAGGCCCAGGAGGGGGTACACTCCTGTCCATCCATGGTGGAGAGAATTTGAGATGGTTTCTCACAGCTGGTGGATCAGGAAGCAGAAAGCTTGGGCCAGAAGCAGACATTCCCTGTAAGACCGATGACTCACTTCTGCTGTCTGGGCCACCATGCCAAAAGCTCTGTACCCTCTCAAAGCACCAGTTGGGGACCAAGTGTTCAAGAATATGCATTTGTGGGGGAAGCTTCACATTCAAGCCACAGTGAGGATCTTTGGACAGCTAAGCCTATTGTTATTTTTTCCTTTAAATAATCAATAGTGAAAGGTGTGCCAGCCCGCAGCTGTTCCTAGAAAGCGCACAAAGGATGCCTGTGCCTCTGTAGTAAGGCTAGTTGACTCCCAGTGACGTCGTTTGTGGGATCTGCGCCCCATCTACGGAGAATCCGGTACAGAATGCAGACTCCCTGAAGGCTGCCCTCCCTATAGCATCGCCTGACTGCTCTGATGGAAGAGAGTCAAATTGACCTGGCTTAATAAACTCTTCTAGTGTCTCGTATTCTCTTGAGTGACTATGAAGTAATTGTTTCATCCCATGGCTAAGACTAATATTGAATTAAGTAGTTAATAAAAATGTTTTCCATCTTAAATAATTGGTTCTGTTCCATTATTTCATGATAACAATTTGTTAATGCTAGTGATTATGTAAAACAACCGTGAATCTTTCTAGGGGGTGGATTCCATACCATCCAGCTGAGATCATGGTATTGTTTGTTTGACTCCTCTCATCCTCTTCCCATTCTAGCTTGGCATTTTCATCAAATTTGTTGAACTTGATGGCAGAGATAGAGTAAAAAAACAAAACAAAACAAAAAAACAAGCAACATGGTTTCAGCAGCTTGTTAGAAAGAACCAGTTATAAGCAGGCATGGCTCCTACCTCCTTGACCTTTAAACTCATAGGAAGAGCTCCTCATGGTTCTTGTGAGCTGTCTTTGAGATATCTTTTGTGTCTCAGCACAACTAGAGATTATTAGGATTGCTGGAAACCAAGGCAGTGCCCACATTGTTAATGATGTTTACCATCTCGTTGTATGGTGATCTGGCACTGTATACCTATGTTCCCTGCAGCCTCTGCCTTAGAGTCTCCAGAGGCCTCTGCCTACATAGGGAGGGCTATTCAAAGCTCGCCATATTCAGAGAAGCCATGGAACCATTTCCATGGCTTCTGTAGGTCCTATGAGTCATATGGGTAGATAAGTGTGTCATGAAAAGAAGTCCAAAATAAGAACCAGGCCTGAGCCCTGGAGTCAATTCCACAGTGGACTGAACAACTCCCAAATTATTTCTGCTTTCCAAAATTTGGTTTCCTTATCACAAATCAAAGGGTTTTACCAGTTCATTTGTTTTTTGTTTTGCCAAAATGGAAATTGATCTGAGGTGATGTTGGGCTGGGTTAAGCAGTTAAACTTTGTTATCGGTCCCAACAGATAAGAATAAAATCTCCATTTGTCACTTCTTTCCTTTACTGCTTCTGACTTTCCCTAGCCTCCTTCCTTAACAGAAAGCAGGCCAAGCACAGAGTATGGGCAGCCAACGGTACCCAGGATCATCAAATACAGTTTGATACCATTGTGTTCACCTGTCTCAAGGTCCCTTTCTGTGTGAGATGGTAAGGGTGCTGATCCCCCTACTTTTAGTTGTGATATAACATCTCCTTTGGAAACAAAAGGAGCCAGTTAAAAGGACAATATTGAGTGTGTGGAATGTCAAGAGCTTACATCAAATCTGCAGGGGCGACACACAACACTAAGATGCGCAGAAATTAATGTCACTAGTGGCAACTAAGGGATCAGCATTTGAAAGCACCTGCCCAGTTCCTACCTCCCCTTCTGGACCTGAATTCCACGATGTGTTTTGTTTTATAAAACAGAGTCATCCCTCCCAGTCCCTCTCATTGAGGACTAAAACTGAATGGTGGCCGGGATACCCTGGTGCATCTCCTCATCCCAATCTTTGCACAGCTTGTGTTTTCACTATCAGCAACCAAAGACTGTGTAAAGAGTTCACCCATGGGTGCCTGACCTTCCAGCCCAGCAGTGAATGCCACCATGCCAAAAATGAGCAGCAACAGCACGCCATCTTAAAACACTGCATGTGCACGTGTGTGTGCTCACCTCTAACTGTCTTTCTCTTTTATTTTTTTTTTCACAGTTCATTTATGATGAAAAAGTTTCTTGGTAAGTACCTCTTTTCCCTTCTAATTGTCCCTTTTTATAATGCAGAGCCAAATGCATTGCAGGCTGGAATTGAGGTTTAGAAGGGAGGGGGGCAACAAGATGGCTCAGCAGGTAAAGGCATTTGCTGCCAGGCCCAACAACATGAGTTTAATCTCTGGGACCCACATGATCAAAGGAGAGAACTGACTCCCACAAGTTGTCCTCTGACCTCCACACCCATACCTGGTATACATATATGTACAGGCACACATGCATACACACAAATAAGTAAATAAATGAATCTAATTTAGTAAAGGAAGGAATGTCATGACACCTTGGAACAACCAGAATTTCTTAGAATCCTCCCATCTCCCTCAACAGAGACAAGAAATTACCTTTTACCAAGCTTTTCCCTTGGGCTGGAGCTATGGGATTCATATCTTCATATCTAGGTGTCTTTATTGTAGAGGTTGGATGTTGTAATGTAAATTTTCTGTGTCTTTCTGTAGTCAACCATTGCTGGACCATGAGTGTAGTTTGACTAATATTTTTATATCTGTGTCAGTCAACTTTCCATTACTATAACAAAGTAATACAGATAATCAACTGATAAAGAGAAAATGTTCATTTTATTCACAGTTTAAAAGGTTTCAGTCCTTATTCTGCTGGCACATCATGGTAAGAGAGAATGTTTGGCAAAACAAAACCACTAATCCTGCAGCCAGAAAGCAATAGAGTTCCCACTGTTTTCTTCATGGTCATACTCCTAGTGATCCAATGACCTCCCACTGGGTCCCTGCCTCTTCAGGTTTCCACCAGTTTCTAATAGCACCAAACTGGGGACCAAGTCCTTAACACATTGGCCTTTGAGGGAACATTCCAGGTCTGAACTATAGCACAATGCAAATCAAGTTCAGTATTGCAAGCTCCCATGACATCTTAGGAGTCAGGACCCAACCACATCACCGACGATTATCCATTGAGTGCTGCCGATACTGTAAAAAGAATATCATGGCTCTGACAGTCTGGTGATTTCAATAGAAGATGTTGTTCAATTAAATATGTACAGGGATATTTGCATTTTGACCAACTGTCCAAACCCCCATCCTTGAAATGAGTTCTGAGCTAGTCCAATATGTTTGAAATGGAAATAGAAATTGGGTGTCCTGTGCATTTTTGTTACAGTTTTTCCCCCAAATGTTTGATCTGGATAAGTAGAAGAAAAGGAAAAACTTCTTAGAAAAGAGTAACTCTGTAGCTGGAAATTTCCATGCTGTTACTTTCAGTTAGGAATGAACTAGAAAGAGAGGTAGAGAATTCCTGTGGCTTCACTTTCAGAAAACCATTCTCAGCTTTGGTTCTAACACTTTTGGGACTGTGCCTCTGTCTGAGAGTGGCTCTCTGGCTCCTAAAACTTAGGGATAGCAAGGACCTACCTCAGTGATGAGGAATGTCATAGGGTTGCTATGCCAGCACATAAAGAGAAGTTGTTGACTTCTTGTAAGACCTATCTCTATTTTCCTTTAAAAAAAAAAAAAACAGCTTGTGAAATGTTTGGAAACCCAATCATTAAAATTCAGATTATAATAAAGTAAATATATTCAATTTTTAAGAGACCCATGTGCTCCATACTGATTCATAAAAAAAAATAATAAGTCTTTTTAAGTAATACTGATCGAAGGCCTGAAAGGAGTCAGAATGGCTGGGGCACCCCAGGTCCCGGATCTGCTAAGGGTACTGTTCTCAAGAGCAGCACATGAGGGTCATTGCTGATCCCAGCAGCTGTCTGACACGGCTAGAAAGGGTCATCTCAGAGTGAGGACCTGCCATGTTGGGGGAACTCTCACTTGTACTATCTCATAGCATTGCATTACTGCATGAGGACCATGGCTAGGAGAGATGAATGCAGACATCCTGGTAAACCAGCTTTGGTTGGTACTCTCACAGAACCCATTAAGATACTTAACATGTCTTAGTGCCAGAAAAGGGAGTTGATTTTCTTTTCATTCCAAAGGTGTCTTGGTTACTGTTCTATTGCTGTGAAGATACACTATTAACCACGGCAACTCTTATAAAGGAAAATGTTTAATTGGAGCTGGCTTATAGTTTCAGAGGTTTAGTCTGTTATCATCATGGCGGGAAGCATGGTGGCACACAGGCAGACATGGTAGCTGAGAGTTCTCCATCTGAATCCAAAGGCAGAAGGAAGAGAAGAGAGAACCACTGGGCCTGGCTTGGGCTTCTGAAACCCCAAAGACCACCCCCAGTGACATACTTCCTCCAACAAGGCCACACCTCCTAATCCCTCTCAGGTAGTACCATTCCCTAATGACCAAGCCTGTGGGGACCATTCCTATTCAAATAACCACAAAGGGGTTCCCCCCCCTCTCTTTTCCTTGTAATGTTAGGTAAACCTATGCTAGGACTGAGCCCAATGCCTTTTACAGGAGATCCTAGATTCTGCAAAGACACAGGCCATAAGTGCCTACATTCTGAGCACCAATGGTCTTGTACATGGAGTCAGGAGTATGGAGGGACGGGGGTGGGGGGGGGGCACAGATGCATGAGTCCCAAATAGTGTGCAGCTTGGTGCTATCCCTGAAGGATGTTAGAATCAGAAACCTCTCAGTGTTTGCTTCCAAAGATCTGAGATAAGGGTTCCCAAGGCACTGAGTCCTGTCATTCTCAGAGTGCTGGCCCTGTTGCATAATCACTGTTATCGCACGCATGGGCTGACAGAAAGAATTTCTCATATGAGTGAGACCGAGAAATTAAACTCTGCACCACTGGCCCTTTATTGCCCTGGGGATTCCAAGAATTCCAATTCCTCATTTTAGGGGATGCAAAATATATTGAACTTGAGGATGCTTTTCACTGTTTACTTCTTCTGTCTTCCTCCCTATCAAGCATTGACTTATCTGGAAGGACTTGGGCAGGAGCTGATCTCTCTCCTTAAAACCAGAGTCTTCAGTATGCCCAGTGAAGGCGCAGCAGGGGTTTGTTTGGTGATACCTTACAAGCTGAATTTCACCCTTATTACAAGATAGCCCAGCAGCTCCTAAAGATGTGAAGTCAGGTGATTAGCTCACTCCCTATCTTCAGAAGCAAACTGATTGCAACTGTGTTGATTTTGAAACAAGAGTGCTCTTTAGGAAATGACTATTGCCAGATACAAATGCAGTGGTCTCTCAGGATTTGTGAAGAATGGTTTCAGGACCGCCAATGATACCAGAATCTATGACTCTTCAAGTCCATATGTAAAATGTCATGGTATTTACACACCTTCTTCTGTAGGCTTTAAAACACCTCCAGATTACTAATACCCAGTGAAATTCAAATGCTGTTTAAATAGCAGCATTGAGGGTTCTCCTGTATTGCATATTGTTAAACTGGACCAGCAGTTCTCAACCTATGGGTAGCAACCTCTTTGGGGGTCTGACAACCCTTTCACAGGGGTCACCTAACTATCCTGCATATCCTATATTTACATTATGACTCATAGCAGCAGCAAAATTGCAGTTATTCAGTAGCAAAGAAAATAATGTTATGGTTGGGGGTCACTACAACATGAGGAACTGTATTAAAGGATCGCAGCTTTAGGAAGGTTGAGAAACACTGCACTAGATTGCTCATGGACTTGTCTTAGCTTAAACTATTTCCCATTGTGATAATATGCCCTGACATTGGGGAGACATGGGTCTGTTTTAGTTCATGGTTCTAGTAGAGACAGAGAGAGAAGTCACAGGAGCAGAATCTTAGAATTGGTCACATTACATCTACAGTCAGAAGCAGAGAGCGCTGAGTGAATGCATGCCTGCTAGTGCTGAGCTCACTTTCTCCATTCTTACACAGTACATTGCCCAGGGAATGATGCCACCTACAGTGGGCTTCTCCTCCCATGAATCTAGATAATCTTCCTCACAGAAATGCCCATAGGCCACAGACATCCTTCCCAGGTGGTTCTAGCTTATGTCAAGAAACCATGATAGGAATGATGGTAGAAAAGAAAAGAGAAAGAAAGAAAGAAAGAAAGAAAGAAAGAAAGAAAGAAAGAAAGA
>CAJQZJ010032307.1:251944-281023 GCA_907164525.1 Lophiomys imhausi
AGAAAGAAAGAAAGAAAGAAAGAAAGAAAGAAAGAAAGAAAGAAAGAAAGAAAGAAAGAAAGAAAGAACATCTGTATATGTTCAGTACAGATAGAATTTTTAAAATATTTTAAACCTGTGGTTGGTTGAGTTACAGATGTAGAACCTGCAGATAAGTAGGGCTAACTGTTTAAAAACCAAGGTGCCCCCATCATACCCCAATGAGACTCCTTCACCATTCTTAAAGCTCACTGAGCCGTGTGTTCATGTTCAAGCAAGAAGTGGGAGGCAGCAAGCAGCTGGGATGCTTTTAGTAGAAGATGATTTAAAAAAAAAAACAATGAAGCATCATGTATCTCAGATGCACCATGGATGTTCCTCCTGCTCTTTCCTAATAGTCCTAAAATGGCTACCGTGATTCTAGCCATCACATCTGTGTTAGACACAAGAGAAAAGAGTAAGAGGCTTTGGTGTCTTTCATCTTACATATCTTTGGTAAGATGATGGCCAGTACAGGAGTAACAATTACAGCTTTAGCCCAATCGCTATTGATCCTGGGAACTGAAGGTGGGACTTATATTTCTTGAGATCAGTTGTCTCAGTACAGTATTCCTGGGCAAGAGATAGGGACATCTTTCTGTTCGGTAGCATTCCAAAAGACACTTAGAACTGAAAACATGAGAAACCCATCTGTTAGTCATCCTGCAGGACAAGGCCTATGGATCCATGATAGCATGTCAGTCCCCATCTCTCCAAACCAAACATGCTCCTTCAACTAGTTTAAACCTGCAGCCTAACAGGGCTCCAAAACACAAGTCCCATGAGTTTTAGCTGGGAATTAACTAAATAAAGAAAATGAAAGAATTCCGGTCCTAAGAGGCACAAGGACATTCCTGTCACTCAGCTGTTTTCCTTTCCTTCTCTTGGCTATTTTACTCTTGTCCTTCCTAATCTTTGGTTTGGGTTTTCCATTTTTGTGGGTTTGGATGCAGGATCTCACTCTGAAGTCCAAGCTGGAACTCAGTATGTAGGGCACTTTTGAGGGTTCCAGGTACCAGCTACTGTCTGCCATGCCCAACTCCTTCTTGCTCATTCTTACTCTTCCTACTGACACCTTTCACACTCAAGAAAGTTCTGGATCTCTCTCTCAGTCTTGCTGCCCTTGACACTACCTGACTCTTTACTTGACTCTCCTTATCTCTGTGTCTTGTCCTTCTCCCTGTCTCTTTCTGTCAGCATCCACCTCTGCATCCAACATGCCCTCCTCCCACTACTGCTGCTGCCCAATCCCCATCAGTTCCTTTGGTGTGTGTGCTCTTTGTCGGTAGATCTGGGAAACCCCAGTGAGTGATTAAAAACCCTAGAAGATTTATTCAAGCACATGTATGCTTAAGGGCTTGCCACTCTCCATACAGCTCTTTTTGGTAAGCGAATGGCAGGGAGGCATCTTCCCTTCAGGTGAGAAGGAAAGATCTATGCAATGTAAAATACTTGCATAGACTAGGAATCCATGTAACTGGTCTACTTTGCTTCCTGGCCATTGACATCAGATACTTCTAGCACTGGCTTACATGGCTTGGCTGCTGGGCTTGCCTTCTCTAACTGTTCTTCTTCCTGTGCAGGTGGGAGTCTCTAGTCCTTGTGCTGATGTACCTCATCTATATCATCATCATGAAGTAAGTAAGACACTTGCAGTGTTGTGTAAGGACAGAGATAGAGGAGTGGGGGGATGTTTGACTCATTCATTCAATGTCCACCATCGCTAACTCAGTGACTGTTGGGAGTCTCTATCATTTTGATTAGGAACCATAAAAATGACCCTTTGACTCATATTTGATGATAAAATAAACACTTTTATACTTCATTCAAGTAACTTTCTAGAGTCCATTTCTCTTCAGGATCTGGCAAGTGTGCTTTTAGCCTTTATTAGAATGAAGGTAACACCCAACAAGTTGTATTTCTATACTGAGTGTGGGAAGATGTAAGGAGAGCTAACAAAGTGACTGAAGCCATACAGACTTCCATTATTCCAGATGTATCAGTCATCTGGAGCTGTGTAACAAATTGTCCCAGAACTTAGTGGCTTAGAAACCACAAATATGTATTATCTGAGAATTAGAAATTCCAGAGTTGCTTCACTGGGAGAATCCTGGCTCAGAATCTCTCATGATATCCTAGGTTGGACCTATATTCCCCAACAATAGGTAACCACCTCTAGGGGAAGGAAAATAATAGAGACATCTCAGCATGTGTCAGCTTGGCCATGCCAGACAGCAGTCTAGGATAGACACAATTTGGGTGTTTGTTTTCTTTTTCTAATGAGATATGGAAAAGGGTTAATTTGGGCCACTAGGGCCTGAGAGACCTGCTAAGAGAAACCAGTATGAACACAGCCGAGCATCATGTGAGCAGGGAAATCAGACGCTGGCCTGACAGGTGTCCAGGGTGGGCACAAGCAGCTCACTGCCCATGTATTCAATATGGCATCCAGCATTTACTGGAGGAGCTGTTCAGTGCTCAGCTCTGGATCTTCTCACTGGGTGTGGAATTCCTAGAGTAGGACCTCCATGAAGTATAACCTAGTTTGAAATTGCTACAAAGAAACTGATGAGGAAGCTAGAAGCCGCACACCATGTAACTACCTACCTTCTACTCTAAAGACTAATTCACAATCTCCCATTAAAACCATAGATGACCCAAAGGCTTTCCAAAGCTTCTGGCCTCCAAAGGCGAAGCTTTAAGGTGGAGCAGCGACTTTACTCTTGTTTGGTTCAATGGCAAAACTACAAATGGAGTCAGTGCCGTGGTGGGGATGTCTTCAATGAGTCTCACAGCTTCCTTCCACGTCTTCTCTTTAATTATCTCACCTTCTAAACCAACTCTTTTGGAAGCTCCAAGTTTGGGTTCCTAGAGTCAAGAGTCTGCCTCTTCCCGTTTAAGAAACTCATCATTTAGTGATTCCAGAATTGCCATTCAGGCTCTCATCTGTGCTGAGCATTTGGGTTCTCGAATCCTGGTTTTGACTGTTGTGTGTACCGCCATAAATTTAATGGAGGCTTTGCAAAATGAGATGGTCTTCAAACACAGATGGAACCTAAAGGAAAGGGGAATTGAGAAATTTTGCTGGCAGGCTTTCTATAGTCACTATACCCTTTTACCAAGTCACAATTTTGGAATTGCACAGCGGGCTTGTGGACCTTAAGATAACAAGAGAACCTCTACCCTGAGTCACACCAAATATAGCACAGCAAAGGAGGTTTGTTTCTGCTGAAGCCTCGGCTTTCCCACCATTCCAGATGTTCAAACCAGCAGGACACAAATAAAACCGCGAATAACACAGCTCCTGCTCTCATGGAATTTTCTGCATAAATTCCACCCTAAGTTCTAAATTGAAATCCCTGCTCTTTAGCCGGCCCTCTCTGAAATCAGAGACTCTAATCATTGGGTTTTATAAAATCTGATTTATAAAATTGCATGCTTCACAATAAAACAGCTTCAGGGTGCAAGCACAAAATTTAAAACATTCAATTAAAAATATAAAACAGTGCCACAGCCATGAAGAAGAAGAAGAAAAACAAAAACAAAACCCCACACAGCATGTATTAGACTCTTCAGCTGCCTCCTGGGAAGATGGCTTTAAATTGGCTTTAGACAGTGTGTGTGAAAATCTAAAAGCCATTTTGGACTGGTCAGATAGGCTTCTAGGCTATGTGGCATGTGCAGCCCTGGCAAGGACTGACCTCTGTTCACCCTGGAAACTTCTCTGGGTTGAATTTTGTAGATGAGGTTATAAGGTCTTGTGGGTAAGAGTTAAGCACTTCCCATCCATCCCTGGAGAGCAGCTCTCACCAGCCACTGAATGGCCTTGGGAATGTGTCTACATTATTCAGCCATTTCTAATCTCAGCTTCCTTTCTGCAAATAATAATAATACTTCCTTTTCGGAGGTTCTTTAT
The DNA here is from genome assembly GCA_907164525.1 of Lophiomys imhausi. Classification (NCBI taxonomy): domain Eukaryota; kingdom Metazoa; phylum Chordata; class Mammalia; order Rodentia; family Muridae; genus Lophiomys; species Lophiomys imhausi. Next base: position 255,879 of record CAJQZJ010032307.1, read on the forward strand.
CTGAGCAGGATGTAACAGTTAGTTATTGGTATAATATCTGGTTTCAAGAAAGCCATCACTGAACACTAAATTTTTTAAAAGTTTTCATTATATGGCACTGTTATCTTGTTATTAACATATCGATAAATTAATAAGATGCTGTTATACTTTGAGAGCAAACCCTTGTGCAAGTTGGTATCTTCATGGGGAAAACAGTTTCTGTGTTAAAATAGCACAAACACTGCTCTGGTCAGATAAGATAGAGTAGTGTTTAATTCCAACACTTCTGAGGAAGGAGGATTGCAAGTCCAGAGTAATGTGGTCTACATAGAAAGTTCCAGAGTACTATGGGGCTACACAGGGAGGACTTGAAAGAAAACTGAAGCCACTGCTTTTCTCCCTGTAATAGAGGAAGGTATTCATACTGAATCTAGAAAACCAAGGGCCTGTCTACTAGGTGAATGTTGAATACAAGCAAAAATCAACAGAATGACAAGGCCCACGTATTCACCTTCAGCCCCCAAACTATCAGCCCAACCTTGCTCTGTGTAGATCTGTTTCCCTCCCTCCATATAACTTTGAAGCCCCAGGCATCATTTCATAATTGATCCATGAAGATTTTAACATGTGTTCCTCAAAGGACTTATCTTTATCCTAGCCACAATTATTATTATATCTAACATGAATGCTAATTCCTCAATATCCCAAATATCCACTCAGTATTTCAACTTCCAACACTGTAAATCTGTCCTACTTTTCAACTTTCTTTGGGTCTCACAAATATCATAAATGTTTTTTCAAATCAGAATCCAAATAAGTGATGTTTAAAATTAAGATTTGGGAGCAGCATGCTTTGGAGCCCTTTCCGCCGATAGCCTCTCTCCTGATCTCTGTCTGTGTGCGCATGCATGCATGTTCTTGCAATTTATTCCTAGGCAGAGTTTAGTCATTAGCCTACAGAGATGCCCATGGTTTGGAAATTATAACTGGATTCCAATTTCATGATGTAGCAAAGCCAGTTCCTCTGGTCTCTTTGTGTCCTGCATGTCCACATTTGATTTGAATCAGGCTGAACTATGTCAATGTGAGTTATACCCTCAGGAGGCTTGTCCAGCTCACCTTTCCCTCATGGTTGGTGGCAGCCATTGATGCTCAACATTTTACAAATGTTACAAAATATTGACGTTCGGATTCTATCCCACATAGGAATCCCGAGAATCTTCTAGGATTGGCTGTCTGTGTTCCTTTTCAGACCCTACATCTACCACTCTTGACTAGTTCCCTGTTCTCCTTTGTGCCAAAAAGAAACAGCCATGGGCTCCAGAGAATTCAAGAAGGGGTCCATGGAAGCAAAGGTTCAAACTCAGAGTACCCATCCCCACTTCACCATCCAGTGTCTCTACCATTTATTTATGAACTTCCCATGGTTAATGCCCCCACAGAGGCACAGAATGAAAGGCCAGGCACAAGAATATAGCAGAAGGGAACTACAGGGGTTCAGTCCCCCATCTGGAAGCAAAAGGAATGAGGAAGAGAATGAAACTAGTTTTAAATGGTTTCTGGCCTAACATGAGTTCCAATGGGAGACTGGAAGTCAAGCTGGGTGGAGATACAGATTCAGTAGGTTATACTTCGGCCAATGAGCATCAAGATTTTTCAGCGAGAGAAAACACAATATGGCCCAAGACGCTCCCTAATTCCTATCCCTGCCTTCCCTTGATGTTTTGAGAATTCCTCTGGGAAACTTCAGGCAAAGGGAACAAAACATTTTCCTGCCGAAAACATCTTAACGACCTGCAAACACTGTTTCCCTTCAGTGCTAGTCTTCTAGAGCATGTCAAACGCACTTCTTAGTGTTTCCTCACCATCACCCAGAGTACTGGAGCCCAGAATGTTGTCATAAAGCCACAAGCCAACTAGACCTGCTGTTACCAAGTACCCACAGGGTACACAGCAACAAAGAGTCTAACAATAAAATCTCTGACTGCAAGAAGCCAAAGGCAGGCAGGTCTAGATAATAGCATGCAGACCATGAGACTCAAGCACAGGGCTTCACCAGGCGTATCCAAAAGGGAAGATCTCAGAGAGATGCTGTAGATTCAGGGAAAGGACAGGCAGGTGCTGACAGATTGATTCTCTCTGCTTACTGCTTGCTCAGATACAATTCAAGCATACACCAATGCTTTGAAAGGAGGACGAAGGATGCTGGGAACATGGTCAATGGACTGGCCAACAATGCCGAAATCGATGACAGCAGCAACTGTGACGCAACTGTGGTGCTACTTAAGAAAGGTAAACAACAGATCCTGTGTCCAGGATGAGTGCCATGGCATGAGTCTGCCTACATAGCACAGCATGTAGCCACAGCCTGGCATCCCGGCTGGCCCTCAGAAAAGAGAGAAGAGCTGGCTGTCCTGCCCTGCCTCATGGGTCACACCAGGATCCATTAAAATGCCCAAAGAACCCATTTTATGTGATATGGGGCCAGAAGGGCCAGGAGAGAAGAGCATGGATTTTGGGTAGTGGACTAAGGTCCTGTAGCCATGAAAAGTTACTTAACTTCTCTGAGAGATGGGCATCATTTCTATATCATTTCAGTCAGTTAAATATGCAGAAGAGCTTAACACCATGCTTCACAGTGACAGACATTGCTAGTTATTATCACATATATCCAAACTCTCTCTTAGACTACATAACTCAGGTTCCAAGCTACAGAAGGAGAGAGAAAATTGCCTTTGTTTTCAAAGTAACTGTTATATCTAACAGGCTCTAACAAAACTGTCATGCTAGAGGAAACAACATGGTGCTCTCTGATTAATTACATTGTTTATATGGAACATAGAAAAATACCATGTAATTTTGCCATGAGTGTATTTCATCTTTCATTTAATTTTTTTAAGTTTTCTTTTTGAACTGTATCCAATATGGTCACTTTGCAGAGAAACAACAAAAAATAAATTAGAAACTGTACAGGTTATTTTCAACTATATCTCTAACTTTAGACTCTCTTGATAATTTGTTGCAGTTTGAAATTAGATTTTGATATATTTTTCTGAAGGACTATATGTATGTTTAATGTAAGACTTTGATGTTATTCAGTACCATTCCACAGGAGAATTTTCTTTAGTTTCTTGTTTCTCAGTACTTTATAATCATAACAAGGAACTTGTGGTGACAGGCTGGGGTGGGGCATAAAAGCTGCATAGTACGAGTTCTGGACCTGGAAAGAAGGCTTGGAGAGCAAAGTATTTGCCATGCAGAAAGGAGAGGTAATAATAATGATGACAATGATGATACGGGAGATCATTTCATGGTTTCATGGCCTGGAAAATAAGAGTGAGTACTGAGAGAGGCCTACAACCAGGTCCCTATGACTGATGAGTGTACAGTGTTCTTCCTCAGTATGGCTTGTCTGAAGCCTCCTCCTGGACACTGGTCCTCTGCATGTGGACAGCTCACCCCCTGTCCACTCTGCTCACAGGATTCATGCAGGAGTGTGTATATGTCCACACCATGACCTCTGCCTGGAACACAAGTCAGCTCTGCAGTATTTGCCAGTGCATTGGGTTACCATGCATGGGAATGATGGGTTGCCAAAGATTATCAGGGGCTTTCCTGTGACCCGGACCTTGGTGTTGAGAAAATAACTCTTTGAGGACAGGGAAGAATTCTCTCACCCTACTCATTCTTACCATATTGATGAGTGGTGTTTGAATAGTCTCAAGTAATTTCAAATGAACTAGTAAATATGACCCATGACTTAAATATGACCTCTAATTTTGATCATTGCAACCTTTAATGGATGGATAGAAGGAAGGAAAGAAAGAAAAAGGGAGGAAACGGTTGATGAGAAGGGAGAAGAAGAGAGAATGATGGATAAAGAAGGAAAAGGGGGAGGGAGAGGAAGAAAAGGAAAAGAAGGGGAGGTAAATGATGGATAGATGGATGGATGGATGGATGGATGGATGGACGGACGGACGGACGGACGGACCAATGAACAGATGATGGGCTAGGGAAGAAGCAACGGGAAGAGGAATGAATGAATGCCTCTCTCCTGGGCTCCATGCTATCATATTTTCTCTTTCACATTTCCCTAGCCAATTTCCACCGCAAAGCGTCAGTGATCATGGTGGATGAGCTGCTGTCGGCCTACCCACACCAGCTTTCTTTTTCCGAAGCTGGCCTTCGAATTATGATTACAAGCCACTTTCCTCCCAAGACCCGGCTCTCTATGGCCAGTCGAATGCTGATCAATGAGGTATCTGGGAATCACAGTGGAGGAAGTAAACAGAAGGAAGGGGAGTGGAGGGGAGGGGAGAAGGGAAGGAAGGGGAGTGGAGGGGAGGAGAGAAGAGAAGGGAAGGGAGGGGAGGGGAGGGGAGGGGAGAAGGGAAGGAAGGGGAGTGGAGGGGAGGGGAGGAGAGAAGAGAAGGGAAGAGAGGGGAGGGGAGGAGAGAAGGGAGGGGAGGGGAGGGGAGAGGAGGAGAGGGGGGAAGGGAGAAAGATAACACTTCCTGAATTAAAAGATGCAGTACCTGAGAATTTAACAGAAGTCTATCCCACAGCCATTTCCCAGCATCTTTGCCACTGAGCCATCTGAGCCCCAGTCCACTCCCTCTTCTCATTGCGTATTGAAGGACGCAGCCTAGACCCCTCTACTTACCTTTTTTGAGACAGGGTCTCACATAGCCCAGACTGGCCTCAAAGTCACTAAGTAGAAATTCAAAGAGTACCTTGAACTTCTGAGTGCTGGGACTATAGGCATGGGCTACCACTGTCAGATATGGAGTACTAGGAATCGTACCCAGCATCTCATGGCTGCTAGACAAATATCCACCAGCTCAGCTGTGTCCCCAGCCCTGACCTGTTTTCTTCCATTTGAATAAATTTCCTTCTTGTAAACTTGTATCAAAATCTAAGTAAAAGTTGCCATAGTTTAAAACAACCCATAGTCCTTGGGCTTTTTGCCTTTCCAGAGTGGCAGCCTCACCAATGTACTAGTCCAAGCACGTGCTGTACTTTTTTGATTATGGAACAAGGGTGTCCACAGGCTGGAGAAGAAAGATAATGTCACAGTGTACTGATACTAAAGAACTGCATGCCCCAGATGTGGACATTTTCCCAAAGGGAATTTGAAAATTCCAGTGGGTCACAAATGGTTAATTTTTCCCTCCAGACGGCTGATCATTTAAATCTATTATTGCTTTGAGGAATTTCCTAACCCAAGGCTCTAGAGTCTTCTGGGTGCATCTCCTTGTCAGTGCTGGGGAAGACATGCGTGCCCATGTTTTAGTGGTGTTGAGTAATTTTCATCCTCTCACTATAGTGACAGATCACTTTCTATTTTCAGAGACAAAGATTGATAAACAGCAGGGCTTATGCCAACGGGGAATCTGAAGTGGCCATTAAAATCCCAATTAAGCACACTGTGGAGAACGGAACAGGGCCCAGCAATGCCCCAGACAGAGGTGTGAATGGAACCCGAAGGGACGACATTGATGCTGAGGCTGACAATGAGACAGAGAATGAGAATGAAGACAATGAGAACAATGAGAATGATGAAGAGGAAGAGGAGGACGAGGAGGATGATGAAGGACCCTACACACCATTTGACCCTCCCTGTAAGAGGTCCTTGATTTGGACTTGGGAAGGGAAATTTCTGGGGACCATGGAGTAGGTGTTCTTCACTTGGCTATCTTTTTACTCTTCGATTCCAAAAGAGCCTCTTGATAAGCAGAAACATATTTGTATGAGGCATCTATCGTGGGCAGGTCCCTGTTGTGAAAGGTCCAAAAACCGCAGGCATGTGGGCTGAAATGTGAGCACTTTCGCCAAATGTGAATTATGGATGAAGCGCTTCTCTTAGCCTCACAGCCATGCTGCAGGACCTTTAGTTGTAAGGTACATGCACATGACCCTTGTCAACAAGGCTGTGAGGTACCTGTGAACAGAGCCACTTCACTGGTGCTTCATCCAAGCTGCAAACAGTTTGCCCAGGATGGCTCTAGGATATGCAACCTTGGTTCCTTTGTTCTCGCCTCCTCCCCTTTCTCTCCATTTAGTCCTTCACATCCTGTTCTCTACAGAGACCCATGCTAAAGCTAGTCCTTGTGGCCTCACCTCATGGGTCTGGTCAGGGACTCTCCCTGGCACGTTGGAAGGAGAGAGGCAAGACACAGAAAAGCTTTCAGGACCTTAGCCCACAGGGCATGTCCTTTAATGTCCCAGGGACCATGTCTCTCACCCCAATCCATTAGCAGAACAAGAGGGCCAACGCCAAAGAATTCCATGTCCTTGCTAGGCCTTCAAAAACTTTCTGCCAGTTTCGTGAAGCCTGTACTGGTCCAGTTCACATTCACAATCATCTGAGTCTTAACTCATGTGTGCGGTTTCCCTGGGCTGCCTGAGCCCACATGAGGACTGTCTGGGCCTGAGCAAGTATTGCATGATCAACCTGAAAGCCCACTTAGTGCCAGAGGTTGAGTCTGGAGTTCCCAGACCTGTGCTGTTTCCAGGTGCAAGGCCTTGCTGTGCTACTCTCTCCCTATATCCAGGAGGAGGGCCGGGGAACAAGTACAACTCACACCAGAACTGCTTCTGATTCCCCCACTCCTTCCATAAAACATGGGAGCCATGATAGGCACTTACCAAATCTAATTAAAGAAATACTTATCCAGATTCCTGCATGCCTGCCAAAGTTAAATTACTACTTGTTAGTAGATATCTCCATAGGGAAAAAAATGTACAAACCCCCCCCCCCCCCCGTGGTTTCACTTTCTGTGGTTTCACTCACTGGAGGTTAATTGTGGTCAACCAGAGCCAACATCCACTGTCTGAAAATATTAAATGAAAAGTTAGAGAAGCAGTGCATAGGTTTGAAATCCAGCTCCATTCTCACATTATCTTGCTTTGCCCCACCTGAACCATCCCTCTGAGTAGTATGTGCTATCCCCAGCCCCATGCCTGTTTTTTAGTAATCACTGAGAGCATCATGTGTATATACATTTATATTAATATAACTATTTACAGGTGCATTTAGAGTTTATGTACACATTAAATACTTACGCGTTATATATACCTATGTATAGTGTAGGTAGCTACAAAACTACACATAAATACACATTATATCCTTAAGTGAAGAAATCCTTACTACTTGCAACCAGAGATGTGTATGTAGGTAAACACATTTCCATAAAATTAAAAAAAAAACCCACACTGGAAGGAAATCCACCAAAATAAAATTGTATTTTGCTAGATGGATCTTTTTCTATTATAAATGTGTGTTTTTGTTTTCTATGCAATCAGAACAAATGTGAATGTTTATCTATCGGTCTAAAACAATTGCACCAATACTTTTTTCTCTGCCTGACCTAAGCTTTCTTAAAACATTCTTTGAAAGGACCCCGACACCTGCCACCCCTGCTGCGCCTCCTTATCCCTGACTTCATAAGTATATGACCTCCACAGAAAAGAACTGTGCTTCTTAAGTCACTGCTGTGTCCTAGACTGGCACAAAATGACTTAGACAGCCCCCAACACATATGCTCTTAAGTGAACAAATAAACGTAACCCCTGAGGCTCTGTTTGGAACAAACAGTGATAAAATATAGAAAACATCCAGAAATGCTGCTGACTGAGGGGAGGAAACAGCTCACCTCCTACTCAGAAACAGACATTAAAGCTAGCTGAGATGCGCCCCGTCCTTCTTCCCTCCTCCTCAAAGTCATTTTCAGAGCCCCTTTCTGTGTCGCTTGCTTTGCTCAGGGGAGTGAATCTGCTATCTTGTGTTTGACGTCACATTTTAGACACTACTCTGTGTATTTCTACCTTTAGGGTTGAGGTTACTAAGGTACAGGAATGTGAACTGTGACAGTACAATTCCATGGCGATGCGGCTCTTTTTCTGGTCTCAGGACCGCTGAGAACAGGGGAGGGGACTTGGCCCTTGCTGGCATGAGCCCACATGGTGCACAGCTTTATCTAATCGACCCCATCCTCCCACTCTCAGAGCCCCAGGCCACAACCTCATCTTCTTTCTCATTTTTAGTTTCTGAGGAATACTAGAGATCCAAATTAGGGCCGTTTATTTTCCTATTCACTTATTTCTTTGTAACCCTTGATTTGGGGGGTCTGTTTTAAATTGGTATCTATTTCTTTCTTTCTCTTTCTGTGCCTTTCTCCCCTGATGTAATGCCAGCAAGGGAATTCCCCCAGAGCTCCAGGTGGGTAAAGCCTCCATGCCCAACTGAGGGGCTGACATGAGACCCAAAGATCTGGCCTCATTCTGATCCTGCAACCCTTGAAGCTCATCACGAAAAAACCTGTACATCTGCCATCTTCTTGACAATCTAGCCAGACTCTAGGGTCTCATTGTCCCCTTGACCTGCCCCAAGTTAAATCTAATGAGATGAATAGCACCCAATAGGAAAGGACCCTCTTTCTTAATAATATTTTGTCTTCATTGAGGGACTATGCTTAGATACTAAAAAGCAAGTTTTTTGGCATTTCTAATTATATTGTAAATCGCCACGTTAATATTCCATTACTACCATCATTAATGTTTTTACCTTAATTAAGGCAGAAGAATGCTTAAGGTGTCTGAAAAATGGGCAGAAGGTGTCAGAGCAGGGGAAATAGGAGGCAGGGCTTCACTGGTCATGGTATGAAGGTGTGGTGTTACTCTAAAGGCAGTACACAGCAGGGAAGTGTTCTAAACTAGTTTTGTTCTGAAAAATTCTCTCCCTTTGCCTGCAAGAGCAAACACAGAGATTAGGTAGGCATTAATGAGGGTGTTCCTAGAAGAATACAGGCTACCTGGCAGGGAGTTGACCATGGAGAAAATGCCCTGTGCAGGTGTCAAGTTTAGGCCCAAGGAAGAAAGAAAGAGAAGAATCAAGAATGACTTAACAAACTTGCTTGACTACTTGCAAAGTTGCCAATGAGTAGCCAGGCTGTCAATCATTCCGCTGGGGCCCTTTTGCTCTTCCTGGCTAGGAATCATGAGTAGGCTTGGAGTAGATTTTCAGCGCTGGTGTCTGGCCCCCTTCCTATCTCTTTAGTGCAGCAGCAAGCAGCAACACCAGGCAAGTGGAAGCAGTTGCAGGTAGTGCCCTCTTAGTATTGCAGCTCTCTCATGCAGGCCTCAGTATCAGGATTCCTCAGCCCTTATCAGCCTCCGGTGATACACTTCTCAAGCCTGGGTGTCTGAGACTCTTAACCCTGAGGGCTTCACAGATCGCTGGAACTCTTCTGCAATGGGGCCCTGAGTTTCTCATCTCTGGCTCTCTCCAACTTCCTGTCCTTCATCAGCCTCAGATCTCTGTCCTCTCTAGTCCCACTATGCCCTGTGTTCCCTATTCTCTCGGATTCTTCAGCTGCTTCTTCTTTAGCTCTCTAGAAGTTTCTTGGCTTACCACCTTTGCCTGCTGACTATTCCACTATTAATGCCACTGCTCGGTTGTCTCTGCCACTTCCTGTTACCAGCTCATCCCATGCTACTGAGTGTAGGTAAGAAAAGACTCCTTGAGAGAAGCCTTTCATTAAGCCTAACGTTAAAATACCAGGAGAGGACACATAGGAGGGTGTCTTCCCCACCACCTCACTGAGAAGCCAGAGGAGGGGTGTTTGCTCTAACCACAGCATACCTCACATGAAAATGAAGGTCCTGGCACCAATCACAGCCCAACTTGCATGAAATTAGAAGGGTTTGTGCTTGTGCCAGTCCCACCAGCCCTTTTGCTAGATCTCCAGAAGTATGTGCCCCCGCTCTGGACTGGGTGGAAATGTACACTATCATCTGAAGTTCAGGGAGGCTTGTAATATCAAAATGTCCGTGCAAACGATTTAAATGGCCCTGTATCAGCTCAATCTTCAGGAGCTGAAGCAATGAGCTGTGATTATTGTGTAAGTTTTCTCAAGGTGTCTGGTTGTCAGAATAACTGGTACAGCCTGCCATAAGGGCTTGAGGCAGCCTGGGCAGCACAGAGTGTCCAGTGGCTGCCAGTTGGCAGGTTGTCTTGCCTCACCCCTCACCTGCCTTTGCTTCTGTACAGGAAAATGACTATAAGGAAAACTTACAACAAGAGCTTCATGGACACTAAGAGTCATTGCTTCATGGATACTAAGTGTCATTTTAGCAGATTTTTAACAATGTTTCAGGCCTGCCTGGTGCCCCCAGAGAACGGTAGAACCCTCAGCTGCTTACTAATATCATTTCATCTTTAATCCTCCCAACACCTTTGTGAGCTCAATGTTACTGGATCCAGAATGTACAAATCGTAGAAGTAAGGTTTGATGAGTTGAAGTAACAGTTCTAGGTTGGTTTCTATCACTGTGAAAAAATACTAATCAAAACCAGTTTGGGGAGGAAGGGGTTTATTTGGTTTACATGTCCCAATAAGAGTCCATCATTAAGGGATAAGCAAAACAGGAACTTAAGCAGGGCAGGAACCCAGAGGCGGAAACTGAAGCAGAGGCCATGCGGCCAGCCAGAGGGGAGTTTCTCACTGCTTTGCCCCCCATGGCTTGTCTAGCCTACTTTCTTATATACCCCAGGATCACCTATCCAAGGATGGCACTGCCCACAGGGTGCTGTACCCTCCCATATCGATAATTAATCAGAAAAAATGCCCCACAGACTTGCCTACAAGCCAATCTGAGGGAAGCATTCACTCAACTGAGGGTCTTGATTCCCACACAACCCTAGCTGGTGTCAAGTTGAAAACAACCAACCAGCACAGGGATACAACAACTCAACTCCCAAACCAGCAGGTGAGAAAGCCATGCTCTATATGTAGTTATACATTGTTACAGATTGTTCTGCCTTGGCCATCTGAAGGGCCGAACAGGTGCCAGCAATGATAAGTACCTTTTTTCTGTGTAGTCAAAAAAACAAAGTATTGAGACGTGAGGAAGACAAAATATGAAATAGGACTGTACATTGGTTTGAAGATATGAAATAAATTGTATTAAGCCTTGTATTAGTCCCTGTTCACAATATTATAGTGAGAAATTACCTCCTTAACTCTGATGGGAATATGAGATGGTTCAATCATTTTGGGAAACTATTTTTAGTTCCTTAAGAAGTAAAAAGCAAACGCCCACCTCATGACTCAGCAGTTTCCTCTTAGATCTTCAGCCAAGCCAAAGCCATGCTTTCCAGAAGACCTGTACAAGGGTCTTGACAGGCCCTAATTAATTATTATGATCTACAGCTGGTCACTACGCAATGCCCGACCCCAGGAGAACGCATAAGCAAAGTCAGCACATTGCCGCCATTAAACGGAATAAACTAATGACACTTTAATTAATCTCAAAACAAACATGTGGTAAGCAAAGGGAAAGACTACCCAATGATTAATTCCTTTGAAGTTGGGGACGAACAAAAGCTAATCTATTGTGGTCAGGGTGAAGGTTGACTAGAAAGAGGCACAGAGTGCTTTATGAAAGATGGGGGTGTTTTGTATCTCAGTTGACATGAATATCACACAAGTGCATACGTATTTCTTTCCATAGGCCAATTAGCAGTTGAAAACCAAAGGAAATGAGTTAATATGTTTGTCAAATCTGAGGTTACATGGCAGGATAGTCACCCAAAAAAGTATCTCTGGAGTTTTTTGGTATGAAAGTACTCAGGAAATACAGGATGGTAGATCAGTCATCTTGTCCTTTAACTTTTTAAGTATGTAAGAGCTCATTTGCAAAACTTTATCATCTTATGATGCAGCACCAAGAACTTCCATTAGGTGGCACTGTGTGTGCTGGCACAGTAATTTGGGGTCAGTGGAGAACAGACACAAAATGGCGGTCTTCCGAGCTCACAACACCTACACACACACCACCCTTTTGTGAGTACCTTCCTCATCTTTTCCCAACTGCCCCATTTGTAATAGCTCTCCAGCCCACTATTACCTGAAGTAACTCAGTTATTTACAAGAGTTAACCTGCAGGTGGGCAGTACATAACTTCTTTTTTTCCGGTTTGGTTTTGTGTGTCAGGCCTGGGTGGTTGTGGAAAACCATTTAAGCATTTTATGAAAAGAGATACATGATAAGTCCTGGTTCTGGGGAAAGCAGAAGGAAGGCTACCAAAGGAAAGAAATAGGCTATTTTTTTTCTTTCTTATTTTGTTTATTTTTGTTTGTTTGTTTTTCCCCCCAGCTGGCAAACTGGAAACTGTGAAATGGGCGTTCACCTGGCCACTGAGTTTTGTCTTGTACTTCACTGTCCCCAACTGCAACAAACCCCACTGGGAGAAATGGTTTATGGTGACATTTGCTTCCTCTACACTATGGATCGCAGCCTTCTCCTACGTGATGGTGTGGATGGTGAGTGTGTGGGGACCTTGTACATCCCTGGGGCTCTTCAGAGAGAAATGTATATTGGACCATCAATGAGGAAGAGTGGGAGCAACACCTGGTAACTATGCCAGCTGTCAGTCATTGGTACCATCAGTCACATAACAACCCACACCTTAGCTCAGCGGCTTAAAGATCACAAGCGTTCACTTCTGCTCACATGTCCTAGGCTGACTTGATCTAATTACACTTGGCTGTGACCAGCTCTGCTCCAGGACGGTTACTTTGATTCAAGGAGCAGGATGGGGCCACGTCAACTCTATAGTGTTGAATCTTTTTTGGGGGGAGCTGGTGCTATCCTGGGACAGGTAAGTGGAAACGCTAGGTGCCTCCTGAGGTCTTCACTGGGAACTGGCCTGTCATGATATTACTTCCTTTCCGAGTAGGAGAAGTAATCCCCCAGCTCTAGTGAAGGAGCAGCAGCAGGGTGGCAGGCAAGGGACGTGTTGCATCAGGTGACCGCTCAAGGGTCCCTTCCAAGCTAAAATAATGATCCAGTGGTTGGACTAGGTTGGAGGCCTCAAAAGAGTCCTGCCCCAGAGTTATTTTCAGAAATGCAGACAGTTCATTTATATATTCTTTAGCTGGGGAGCAAACCTAATCCATTAGAATTGGAGTTGGGCAGAAATTAAAAGCTGTGACAAATTATGCAAATCCAAATGAACCTCACTTGGGTATTAGACAGAAGGGCAATATAAATTCAGGGATTTATATTCAACTTAAAGCTCAGAAAAAATTCTAAAAAGATTATTTTGGAGGTAATGGCAAGCTTCTAAATCTGCCATGATGAAGTCAGAGTTACCCCTGGCCTCAACCTCACCGACACATAGAGTTTCAAAGCTGGAAGTATTGTGGCCAGGGGCTTCTTGTTCATTGACACTCTCACAGAACGTCATCCCCAGTCTATGTCTGGGAGACAGAGTTGCTGTCCCTGACCTCAAAGTCTGAAGTCCACAATCCGTGGAACCAACTAATCTGGCTTCAGTTCCTGACAGTGAATGGCAACCTAAGGAGAATCCATCCAGGGCCCCGGCGAGGCCTCCTGAGCCCATCAGTTCCCAGGAACTCCAGGCATAAACATCCTAACAAGAGTGAAAGAATAGTGAGCCAATCCCAGCAGAGCCAGGTCACACTCCTGCAGGACCTAAGGCATGGTCAGGCTTTTGCAGCCTTGTTTTACAAAGGCTCTTAAGAACAACATTTTTAAAAAGGGTTTCTGCATCCTCCTTTCCTCCCTGGAGACAGAAGTCAGAAGCCTGAGGCCACCCTGGGTTAAGCACTGAATGGAAATAGGATCCTTTTCTGGTTTGGATCTGAATGGATTGAACTAACACACACACATACACACACACACACACACACACACACACACACACACACACACACACGCACGCACACACACACACACCATCCTCTCATCACTGGCTTAAGAGTGCTAGAGAAGAATGGTCTCCCTGTGACATGTGGTTTGCATCTTCTCAAGAAAGTACAAATTCCTCGGTGGCACCCTAGAGTGACCTAAGAGCTGCAGGTGTTGCAAGTCCCATTTTCTTAAGCCCACATACAAAGGATTGGTCTAGGGGTGGTGCGTGTGCACGAGCAGGTCACAAACCTAGGAGCAACCTTGGCTTGCATCTTGTAGCATCTGTGCCATGGCAGTCTCTCTCCTGCTGCGGGAAGACAAATCCAGGTGCTGAAGTCTGCACTCCTGGAGGGAAGGGTGTCCAGAGAACTGGGTTCTACAATGCCCCTCTCTGCAGAGTCAGGGAAGAGTGAAAAGGGAATGCGACCAAATCTTGAGAGGCAAAGTGCACCCGAAGAGCCCATTCTGGCCCCTGAGCCGACTGATGCCACCACCTACAAGAACCTGCAGCATCACCTTCCTAGGCCTGAACCTGGGCCTCTCCACGTTCAGGGTCCCCAGCCCTCTTCAGGACGAGAGTCACCTCAGCACTGAGCTCAGCTCAGGATAGCCCCATGTCAGTGCCATGAATCCTTGTCTGTGAGAATAACAGAGTCACAAAAGAACCACAAAGGATTGATGATGAACTCACCTGTCTGAAACAGAACCCTCTCTACCAGCAGCAGGGGACTGGGACAGATGCCTCTCTGTTCCTCAGTTTTCCCATCTGAGGAATGGGGGCAGCAGAGCTCTCAGGCTGGATAGTGGTGAGAATTAAAGTTCAAACTGAACATTTAGCCCAGGGCCTAAGTACTAAAAAGAAAGAGAGCAATTATAGTGAAGAAGTTCATGCTGACAACAACAGAGCTGCCAAGTTGTTTCTGTTGCTGTGATAAATGCCATGACCAAATGAAATTTGGGGAGGAGAACATCTCTTTCATCTTACATTTCCAGACCACAGTTCATCTTTGAGGGCAGTCAGGTAGAAATTCACAGTAGGAACTTGGAGGCAAGAACCATGGAAGAACCCTGCTTACTGCCTTGCCCCCAAGCCCACATTCAGCTATGGTTCTTATACATCCAGGGACCACTTAATAGGGGATAGTACTGCCCACAGTGGGCAGGATGCCCCTAAATTAGTTATAGCCAGTCTCTGATGGAGGCAATTTCCTCGACTGAGATTCCACTTCCAAAGTGTGTCAAGTTGACAAGCAAAATCTGCTATCACCCCAACTTTCAGGAAGTGGGGGTGGGAAAAGCTGGCTGTGACCTCCCTGACCAGACCAAGTGTGAACTCATCTCCTTGCTGGGTCGTGCCAACTCCCATCACAGATCTGTGAGCATGGTGCTCACATTCCTAGCACAGCCTGGCATTGCTCGGGGTCATCTTGAGTTCAAATATTTTGTTTCAATATTGTCTTTTCCTTTAAGTCTAGTTTTCCATTGTGCAAGTATCAACAGAAGGGAACAAATGATAGACTAACCTTTCACTGACAGTTTGGGTTCTGTCAAAGCATCCTCCTAAGACTGGCGGTTCATCTCTCACCTGAACCATATTCATGCCATCCTATGTGAAATCCAGGAAAGATGCTGCCCCTCCCCCACCCTCACCCCCAAGATGGCCCAAATTGAAGACTCTTTCTGCATCTTGATCAGAGGCCACCTGTGCAGGTAACTCCCAGTGTCCCCTGGCTCACTGCCTCTTCCTGCTTCCTCCAAGGTTACCATCATCGGTTACACCCTAGGGATCCCTGATGTCATCATGGGGATCACCTTCCTGGCAGCCGGAACCAGCGTGCCCGACTGCATGGCCAGCCTCATCGTGGCCAGACAAGGTGGGATCTCCAGAGACATTGGGGATAGGGAGGGAAGGAAGGAAGGAAGGATTCCCTACCTGGTGGGGGCTGTCCCATGTGGCAACTTAGGGAGCAGCAGATCCTGCTTACGAGGAGAGATGGGTGGTGGCAACCTCAGTTCCAAGTGAGCCAGAAGGCTCCCTAAGATCAGAGGAGTAAGGAAAAGATACAGAAGGCATCTCCTTGTAAGGCACAGGTGATTGCTCAGGCACCCACAGCCCCTGCTGGTCATTATTATCAGCCATTAACTGTAAAATAGTAATAAGTATAGCAAAAAAACAAAACTAACCTGGACCAAGTAAGGGATTTTACATACAACACTCTATTCATTGAACAACTCTAAGAGGTAGGAGACGATTTGTTTCCATGTCATGGATAAGGAAACCCAGGCTTATAAAAGACAGACAACCCCCACGGTTAAGCTCACTCATAATTAGCACACCCTAAAGTGCCAGTTGTCGGGAGTCAGTCCTCAGCACATGGCAAGTGCCTCTCCATTTCAAAACAAAAAGCTTACCTGAGCAGGTGGACACTCCTGACACTGGCATCTTTCCCAGCATCCACTCTCATTTATGTGCCTGATGGATACTGGAAGGCATTTATTTTAAACAATGGCCGCAACAAAACTTAGCTCTGTATCCTATAGATTCCTCTGACATTATCTTTATGTTGCTCAGTTCTAACGATGCAGTGATTTCAGAGGATGGACAGAAAGCTGTGCTATAATGTATACGTTGGCAAGATGTGGAACCATGTGTATGCTGTGGGGTTCATTCCTTCGGGTAGGGTGGCTCAGAACTTCCAGTATTCTTGGAACCCAATGTGGGTTGTCATCATATCCAAAGTGAAGTCATGGATCAGTAGAATGTGGGTTCTCTGTACTATAATCTGTTATTTTTAATATCGGTGGAAAATCAGAGCGATTTTTCAAAAAGAGAGAATCAAGTATGTCGTCCAGCAATACTACCACCTTGCTGCCAGACCAAAGATTCAGAAGGGTCCCATGTGGGTCCTTCCTGCTAAGGTCCCCCTTCCTCACTAATGGTCTCTTGTCCTTGCAGGGATGGGGGATATGGCTGTGTCCAACTCCATCGGGAGCAATGTGTTTGACATCTTGATTGGGCTTGGTCTTCCCTGGGCTTTGCAGACTCTGGCTGTGGATTACGGATCCTATGTGAGTGCTTTCCTCCATAACTTATCCCTAAATTCAGACTAAGCAGACTGTGTTCTCAGTGCCTTGGCCACTGAGCTGTCTACCCCTGGTAGAGGGGGTGTGGAAATACTCATGTTGTGAGGGAAGCAAGGTCTTCTTGTACAGATTTTGCAAAGTCACATGTGGAGACACACATGACTCTAGCAGGGATCAGCAAACTTTCTGTCCCAAAGGGGACATAACTATAGGCTGTTGGGGGTAGGGGGGTAGATGGCCTCTGCTCATGTAGCAGAAAAGCAGCCACAGAACTTTATAGAAACTGGAATTTCAATGCTTATATTTCATGCTGTGATGTATTTTGCTTCTTTCTTTTCAACCATGTAAAAATGTAAAAATCATCTTAATTCAGGAGCTATATAGAATCAATCAGTGGATTAGAGTTGCTTACAACCTCTAGTCTGTTTGTATTGAAGTGTATCTACAATATACCTGGTATATCTGATTGCTTGCCGTGTATCTACAATATTTCTAGCATGTCTGATTGCTTGCAGTGTATCTACAATATATTTAGTATATCTGATTGCATGTAAAAAAGAGATGTTAGAGAGAGGCCATCTAGGTGGAGTACCTTGAGCAGATGCCATCTACTGGGTGGTCTCAGATTCCAAATAACGCTCCTAAATTCTGCAGCTCAGTGAGTACGATTGCTGTCACTCAGCTTCTACAATTGACCCACATGAACCATATTCAAGCATTTGATGCCTAAGCTAAAATACTGACAGATGCCAGGAAGATACATAAAGACCAAACAGAAGACATACTTATGATTTGAGCATTTATATTTCTCTGTATTCCTAAAGGAAAATCTTATATGGGAGATACTGTTGGGTGTCCCATGAACATTTTTAAGTCTGATGACCTATCAGGAGTACCAACAAGAACCAATGAAAGATTATACCCACAGCTAAGACTTATTACAGCAAAGGATACAGAGAAAAAGACAACAGGAAAATAAAGTGTCTCCCGTGTCCAGACAGCTCTGGTGCACGCTTCCAGTCTTTTCCCTACCAGATTGCACAGGTTCTGCTTTCTCCCTTCCTAGCAGTGATCTCCAGGGACATGTGTGAGTTGTCTTGTGCAAGAAAGTCCCCTGGACTCTGAAGCATTTATGGAGGGCTGGGAAGGCAGGTGCATTTCTATGCTAAGAACAGCTATGATAGTTAAATCTCACCACCCAGGTATATATCATCAAGCTTTCCCAGCATGCCCCTTCATTCCTCATGAACAAACCTTCATCCAGAGGCATTCCAAGAGCAAGGGTTGGCCGAGGCTTCCTGGGAGGTCTGATGGGTTAACACCTGCTACATGGGTCTAGTTACTTATTTGTTAAGAGTAACATCGCTGGGTACCATTAACATGCAGCAGACAGTTCAAGCCCTTCAACTGGGGTAACCCAGCAATGGCTAATTGCCTACTAAAATTCCATAGCAGACGTTCCCACTCTGACAGCTCCTAAGAGTGCTTCCAAAGGGAAACCCTAGGAGTTTGGCAAATCCCATAGCGTGACTGTCCTGTCTTTGAGACCTTTTCTAGAGAAGAGAAAGCAAGGGCACAAGAGGCAGTGCATTAAGGTGACTAATGTCAGGTCAGTCCTCATCCCTTTGTCCAGATAAATTTCATTTGCCCACCAGCTTAAGAGAACAGTCTTGTTCATTTGTTTAGCTGTCTACGCAAGAAGCAGAGGAGAAGCTAATGGCCACCACCAGAACAGGTCCTCCAGCATCTTTTCTAAGTGACCCAGGCCCCAGCTTCCCTTTTAACATCTTGTTCTCAGGCTGGGAACAATAGTATAGGCTGTATTTAAGCTCACTCATTAAATCTAGCTTGTCACATCCTTAAAATGCAACATCTGCCGATGCTAAAGACATCTCCTGGGGTTTGTCTACAACTGGCACACCTGAACCTTTACTTTCTTACACTCTTTTTCCTTGTGGTATAAACAATGCATGTGATTTATAGGCAGTCACAGCAGGCTGTTCTGCCTGCTAGCAATTCTGTGTAGCACCACTGGCTGGTGCAGTAGCCCCTTGGGCACATGTGACACATAGGCACTTGGTGTGGGGGTGGTACAAATGAAGAAGGATTTTTTTTTCAATTTTATTCCATTTTAATTTCTTTAAGTTTATACAGACACATGGATCTTAAAGTTAGTATGGAACACTGTAGCTCCAGACGGTGAAATTTAAATTATCCACACTGTGGCCCAGAGAAGACCATTGTTAGCATTTTGGCTTATTTTCTCCTTCTAGTTTGTTTTAGACAGCTGAGATCCACCGCATGGATATTTCATATGTTGCCTTTTTTACTTCTTATTAGGTCAAACACATTTTGTTTAAAATCTCATTAGAAACCTCATTTTCAAAGGTGACCTAGAATTGTAGCATCTGGGTTTCACAGAAGGTATTTGGCCATACTTCTGTTCAGGGACATTCACATGGCTTCGAGTCTCACTGTCATGTTTAGTGAAGTCTCGGACACCTCTGTACATCAGTCTATAAGGTTTAGAGATCAGTAAGCATTGCACATAAATCTAATGATATAGAATAATAATATGATTTTAATGACATTTAAAATTAAATTATACTTTAATTTTAATTAATTAGATAACTAACCTTTATTTTTGCAGCATTGGAGAGTGAACCCAGGGCCTTGCACATACTAGGTAAGGGGTATACACTGGGCTACAACTCCAATTCTTGTTTTTTTTTTTTTTTTAGTCAGTGTCTCACTGTGTAACCTGAGCTGGCTTTGAACCCAAAAATCCTCCTGCCTAGGCCTCTTAAATGCCTGAATCACAAGCCTACACCATCATGCCTGGCTTATCTGTCATATTTTAATTTGTCAAATGTCATACCTAAGGTTTGAAGACAAGCCTCATGCCACCTGCATATACTCCCCCTAGGAGCTTTGTGAGGATATATGCTACCTTTCATACATCAGCTTCCTCAAAACAGAGCAGGGCACAGACACATACTTAAGCCATGGTGGGGGTGGGGGGAGAAGTAACTGTGCTGCCTAGAGCAGAATCCATGTCTAGATCTTCTTAATTTGCATTGACTTTCACCAAACACCTGCCTTTCATGAGCAGAAAGACCACCTTAGGTCCAGGGGAGCTCAAAGGCCTGGGTGGGCTCATCACTTGGTTTTCTTTTCACTTGACAGTAAGTATTGGCCCAACTTTTGTTTTGTTTTGAGACAGGGTCTCATTATATAGCCCTGGCTGACCTGAAACTAGATGTGTAGTTCAGATTGGCATCAAATGCATAGAAATATACTTGTCTCTGCCCCCAGAGTCCTGGGATTTAAAGACATAGGCCACTGCTCCCTGCCCAACATTTATTTTTTAGAATGATCCATGGAAATGGGGTCTCTGTTCCTGTCATTCAGTCTTTTTTCAAACAAATTATCTGTGGCCTCAAAATGACTTCCCATGCTCTAAACAGAAGCATTGCAGTTAATGTGACTTGACTTCTGTAGAAAAAAATTAGTGACTATATACTGGTTATTGGTCTTCCTTAGCAAGAAAAGCAGTAAAGACATCCCTGAGCCCAGATAAGCACCAGCTGCATGGATCTACTATCGTACATTCCCAATTCTCCCTGTTTATTCCAGTCTCTTTCACTCCCCTTTCTTCCTCTTATCAAAGTTATAAAGAAGTAAAAACAAAACAAAAAGATGACCTTTATCTGAATTCCAACTGCTTCTGGTCTCTTTGGAGAACTAGAAGGCAGTGAAAACCACAAGAAGAAAAGAAATTGTACTCTAAATTACTCTTACAATGTTTTGCTTGTTTGTTTTGTTTTCTTAATACAAGGTTTCTCTGTGTAACCCTTGGCTGTCCTGGAACTTGCTCTATAGACCAGGCAGGCTAGCCTCAAACTCACAGAGACCTGCCTGCCTCTGCCTCCTGAGTGCTGGGATTAAAGGCGTACCGATGGGATGTAGCTCAGTTGATACAGTGTTTGCCTAGTATGTACTAGGCAAGGCTCGTTTAAATATCTGCTTAGGATAAGCTCTTTTAAATAATCATTTTATATTTGGTTAAATGAAACTACTGTATATATGGCTATATACACATATATAAGAAGTATTTGTATATAGGGCAATGCATATGTTTAGAGCCTTTAATATAATTACTTAAACTTTTAAGAGGCATAAGACTTAAAAGATCTTAAATTTACCTTCAAAAGTAAAAAGTAAAAAAAAAAAAATGGAAGTATCTTAAAACTTTCACATACCTAAAAAAAAAAAAATCAATTCCTGAATACTAAAGTTTTACCCATCAACTCACTCACTGAACAGATAGGAGCAGAAGACAGAATCCTCTCAATGTAAACGAAAGCCATTGTATTCATCCATCAGCTTTGCGTTACTATAATGAAATAACAGAGACAACTAACTTAGAGAGAGGAAAGATTAATTTTGGTTCACAGTCCCCTTCAAGGGCATGCCTTCAGAACCTAGGGATTATCATGGGTACACCTCTTAAGTGTACCCACCCAACTTCATATTCTCTCTCTCTCTCTCTCTCTCTCTCTCTCTCTCTCTCTCTCTCTCTAAAAACATAAAACAAAATAAAAACTGAAAACAAGCAAACAAAAATGCAATCAGACAAAAAAAAAGCCAAATTTTTGTTTTGTTTTGTTTTGTTTTGTTTTACTGGAATAATAGAGTATGGTCATGAAAGATAAAAATCTTTAAAGCAGCTATAGTTCATCTCAGAAGTAAACAAGAGCATTCTACCAACCTTGAAGTTTTCCTGACCAAATATGGACATCAGGCCTGAAATTGCAACTCACTCAGAGAAGCCTTCTACCACAGACAGATAACCCTCAGTTAGTCGTCACCCATCATCCTTCTTCTTTCATTACCCCAACAGTGGAATGAAAAATAATACGTTCTCATAGCCATGAAAACATGCTTTTTCCAGGTCTCAACACCTAGTGACAGGATGATATCATAAAAACAAAACTTGGAATCCAAACTCAGGTTTTCCATCTAAAGATGACATGATTGGTTCATGATGGCCATTCTGTTGAACTATACAATGATGACTGGTCCTGTGGTAAAGATCTCCTCCATCCTTACATACTGGAGAAAACACAGCTCATCCAGGCCTCTCTGTGAACAGCAGCCAGGCCACACGGGAGGTTTGGTTGGGCAGATTGTAGAAGAGGATGTATCAAGTTGCATTATATCTAAACACAGCTGTCTCAACAACCAGCACAAGGGAAGACTTCATTCAATTTCAGAGACACAGACATCCAAAGGTCTTTTCAAAGATCTCTCTTTTGAAAGAAACTCAGAAATGTTCATGAGCCTTGGGAAAACCAAGATTTCATTTTGTTTACGGAAGGAGGCTGGGGTCCAAAATTCATTCTCTTCTGCTCATAGATTATCTAGGTGTGCCATTACTTCTTGTCGAAAATGGAATTTTACTTTGAACTTTAAAAGTTCAAAAGAAATGCAGTAAGCTTATTTTTCAGTACTTTTGACACCATAAGAACTATTTAGAAGATACGGTTGTGCACTTTTTGAAGTATGGATTCCGGAAGCCCTCTCCCACAACAGTGATGGCATTCATGATTGGGAAGCTTTCCTGCTGAGTCAGGATGAGAAAGTAAATGAGCCAGAAACAAGATCAGGAAAGCTGTGAGCTGAGTCAGTAGAGGAACCATTGCCATGCTATCCTTGGATCCTAGGTTCAAGCTCAATATGATGCTTTTAATTTTCCTCAAATAATTTGCTTTCAGCTTAAGAGGACTTTTAATAAGAAACAAATTCTCATGAACAAAATGCCTAAGTCTTACCCAAGAATCCCTATGGGCAGAACACTCTGTCAACACAGATATACTGCTGACTCACCTTCATGCCACATATGATCTCTTCCCACCTTTTTGAACAGCACTGGCTCGCCATGCTGGAGACTGACTTTAGTGTCTCATACACCACCTTGGTACCGACTGTCATTTTACAACTGGCAGGAAGTTTTCCTTGTTTAAATAGAGAACAGTTTTATCTCCTTGACTGAATTGATAAGCAGTCCCTTTGTGTGGGATGGCTTGAGAGCTTTGTCACCTTCTAGCTGTGTGAAATCATTTGTGTTCATGGAGCTGATCCTGAGCCTTTAGGGGAAACATTATTGTATCTGTGGTCCTCTTGGACAAGCGTCAAATTCAGGCTCTATCTCAAATGAAATGCTTTCATCATAAGCAGGTAAGCATCTTGAGAAGGGTAGACTTTAATTATGTGGAAAACACAGAGAATATGTTTGTACAGTTACTCTGCAATGATGCTTGGCCAAAACAATGGTACAGCATTTGGCCCTACCAAGCTGGGTCTTTGGTGTTGCCTAGAAGCCTGGGATCCACGGGAAAAGACCAGGGACTCCTGCAGGGGCTTCTGTTTTTTTGTTCTCAAGGTCATCCTGCAGGTATCAGCTTAGATGTCAAGGATTATCTCCCAAGCCTGAATCAAGAGCATCACTCCTGTGCTCTGCAGCATCCAGCTGTGCAAGCACTGGGTATCTGGAGAAAGAGGGGGAGAAGAATCATTAGCGTAAAGACACTAAGGAAGGTCATGCTCAAGAAAAGGAGGAAGTCCGGGCCGTGGGAGTGTGGGATAAGGTAGACAGATGCTACACCAGTAACCTAAGCTGGGCAGAGGGCCTACATGTCACACTAAGGGAAATGCAGTTCTGGTTCCATTCTGCAGATCAGAAAACCAAGACCCAGGGTGGTTATGTCTTACAGCCAGAAAGGCATCATTGCAAATGCATATAGTGCGACAGCAGCAGGCAGAGATTGTGCTGATTATGGTGGACATCTAGGCTGGATTCATCCCTAAGTTTGAATCTTTGCTTAAGACAGGGTAGGTAGGGTCTACTTGTTAAACATAAGGTGGTGTAACATAATATATTTATTTACCAACACTTATATTTATTAATTCTTATCAATCACCTATAAAATACCTAAAACCTATAACCTAAACCCTGTAATCTAAAATCTATAATCTATCTAAGAACACGCTAATACCCATCTAAAAACACTTAACTAACACTATTTTAATTTTCTTAAAAGGATATTAATATTCTTAACATAGGTCCGTGCAGGATGACTTGGTTTTACAGCACTCTTAGCAGTCAGTCCTTTTCAAAGCTTAGTGTTCATTGGGCCTTATTTTGCCAGTCCACAAGGCCAGTTTATTTCCACCACCAAACTGTGGCCAGTTTATAAAGTCAGTCCGTTCCAGTTGCCAAACTGAGGCCGGCTTTTTTCATCAGCTAAGACTCACCTTATGGTGTCTTTGGCCCAGGGAAACTCCACAGCTGAAAGCCTCTCCAAACAGCTTCCAAACTTCACTCACCTCACTATCTGGTTTGGTGCTCTGGAGCCCCAAGTCAGCACCTTGAAGGAACTCTCTCTCAAAAAGTTTTATGTCATACCCATTGCATAAAGCTATTGTAGCCTAAATTCGGAAAATGGCGTTGTGCTCCTCCAGCATGACTTCTCAGTCGGTGAGGGCAGGAGAAAGAAAACAGCTCATGGAGCCTCTGGCTTATATATCGCCTTATCTCGCGCAGAGGGTCCAAAGTCTCTCATGATTTCCAGCAGCCCCACTGCCATGACAACCAACATCATCTGCGCGGCTTGTGTGGTTTCTTAGCCATGCCCCTTCAACAGGGCACTTTGTGTTTCCATCTCAGCAACTTCAAAGAACTTGAAAAAGAATTGCAATTTAATCCAAAGAATTGAACACCAGTCCAATTCCCTATGAGCTGCCAGATGCTAAGCTGAACTGCCTGTTAATCTCACTAAAAAGGCCTAACTTCTACCACAAGATGGTTTCATATATGTCATATAAAGAGGGAAGGAACTAGAAGGGGAGAGAACTCCTGGCTCTAGATTCACCTCTCAGTGTTTCACAGACACTGTTGAGGGCTACAGTCTTCACTGTCTCCCTTGGCTAAGTGAGTTATATTTCTATAATTCAGCAGTTCTCAACCAGAGTATCATGGCCCCTTTGACAAACCTGTATCTCCAAAAATGTACATTATATTTATTTACATTATATTTAGATTATTAGATATATATTATATTACATATTTACATTGTAATTTATAACATTATCAAAATTTTAGTTATGAAGTAACAACAAAAATAATCTTATGGTTGGGGGGATCACCACAACATGAGGAACTGTATTAAAGGGTCACAGCATTAGGAAGGTTGAGAACCACGCTATCATAGGTTTCTGTCTCAGGGTTGGTGTTATGCACAAATTGAAGGAACCCCAAAAAACACCAAAAGCCAATTCCAATGCAAATCACACAGGGCTCTTT
>CAJQZJ010032307.1:281033-320208 GCA_907164525.1 Lophiomys imhausi
AGGGACACTCACCATCACCAATGCAGTGGATCTGAATGAGAGCCCTGAGCTCGGGAGGAGCCAGGTATTTATGGGGTACACAGCACATCCATATATGTAAGCATCTGTTAGTATTTTAAACTTGCTTTTCTGGCACAAACGAAAGAAGCAGTTACAATACAGCTACAAAGGCCAGCCCCTGCGAAGATCAGTAAGGCCACCTGGACCTCTTCGATAAACACAGGCTTCCTCTAATTAGCTGTTTGCTAGAGGAAATGGCATGTCTTACTCAGGTCTTATCTGTGGCTTCCTTCCTGGAGCCAGGAGATAGGGTGCAGAGAGGGAGGAGGATAGGGGGAGGGTAAGTGTGCAACAGCTTGCCTCCAAGAACTAGGTGAAAGGTCAGGACATGCAGAAGCCTATGTTTAAAATAGCCTTGCAGTTGGAATGTTCTGGGTCCTTTTATGAGGAAAACCTCTTGTTCTATTGCTATCTTTTCCTAGCTTTCATGGGGTTCCATAAGTGGTCAATAACCCAAAGTCACCGTGTGACTTTGTGCTGAAATGCAAGACTCTTGGAAGACGGCACAGACTCATTGAAGGGCAAACTTGGGACTTACAAGTTACAAGGATTTGTTCTCCCCTCATTTCCACGCTGATTTGTTCCAAAGAGAGAGAGACTTCATTTCAGAAAGAACACTCAAGGGCCTCCTTCTGTTTAGTGTGACAGTAACCCCAGGACATCTTCCCACATCTCTGACATCAGAAGCGAGCAGCCTGTGTGGGTTTAATGGCCTCTCCCAACCTCTGGAGAGACCATTCAGAGTTGACAATTCTGAAGCAATTTTTCCATCTTGTCCAGATGGGATTTCCAAGTCATAATTATGGGATAATTACTATCCAGACATCTGTTCTGTGCCTGACATTAGATTCACACATTTGACAGTGAGGAATGAATGCACTTTTACAGATTTTTACATTTCTTATACTCTGTGGCTTGTACGGAAGTCAACTACTTACCCAAATACCCTGAATAAATAACCCTAAGAGTCAAAATTTGGGCAATGAATGCTTCTTGTACCATATGGTAATGAACAGCCATGTGTGAGACTCAACAAAATCAAGGGAGTCAGTGCTCAGACTCCAGGAAATAAGGGCAGGACTCACATTCCTAAGCTAGGGTTTAGTAACATAAAATAAATCTTACAAGCGACTGTAGAAGGAAGGTCTGTCCTTTTCTCCGTGCAAGAATTGAGCTTACTCCAGAATCCACAGAACTAAAAAGACCTTATAGCTAGTTGATTCTTTCTTGTCGCAAGCATTCAGTGCACACCTACTATGTGTTGAGATGCTGTGGTGAGCAAGCCAGGCATTCTTGGGCTTCTAGAAAGACAGCCTGTGGGAGGAGCCAAGAATACAAGTAAACCCAAACAAAACATGTAGTGCTTGCCCTTCTGAGGATAATTGTCCAGGATGTGTGACAATGTGAGGCAGAGGCTTGAGGACCTTAAACACTTGTAAGAAAGTAGCATTTCTTCTGAGTCAAGGATTATCTGAGCAAGCATATTAGGAAGACTTTTCTAAACAGCAAAAAAAAAAACAAAAACAAAAACAAAAACAGCTTGTAAAAGATCAAGGTGTGATTAAGTCTTGACACACTGGTGGACCCCCCCCACACACACACCACTCAGGGAAGCTCCTACAGTAGAAGTAGAGTGAGGGATAGAGTTGTAGGTGAGTAGCAAGAGTGAAATTGAAGACAGAGCGTCCATGTGGCAAAGAACATTGTAAACCACAGTAACAGAATGAATGACGGGTATTTGAGGGATAAAGACATGATAATGTGGACTGAAGAGATGGTCCCAGGAGTTAAAAGCAGTGGCCATTCTTCCAAAGGACTCAGGTTCAAATCCCAGCACCTACATAGAAGTTTGAAATTCTCTGTAATGGCTGGACGTGGTGGCGCAAACCTTTAATCCCAGCCCTAGTGAGGCAGAGGCAAGCAGATCTCTGTGAGTTCAAGGCCAGCGTGGTCTATAGAATTAGTTTCAGGATAGCTAGGGCTACGCAAAGAAACCCTGTCTCAAAAAAAAAAAAAAAAGTATATGATCATGTTGCCCTTCGGAAAGATTGTAAACTGGGCATGGTCATACATGTCTTTAGCTCCAACATTCAGGAGGCAGAAGCAGGCAGATCTCTGTGAGTTCAAGGCCAGCCTAATGAGTTCCAGGTTGCCCACAGCTACACACTGAGAGCTTGTCTAAAAGAAAAAAAAAAAAGGAAAAGAAAAGAATATTATGGGAACTACACAGAGAAGGAACTGGAACCAGACAAAACTGGTGGCAGCAAGACCTATAGGAGACATTTACACTAGAGACAAAATAGCATGATACTGTGTAACAGAAGATCCTAAAAGTTAGTAGCATAAATCTGTTAACATATACTCCTCACCCATGCAGTGGTGTGTTGACGAGTGTTTGAATGATCTAGCCTTGGCTCCAAACAGAGTCAGAGGACTCTGTTCCAAGTGTCTCTTACTCCATGTGGACCAGTGACCCCATAAGACCCTATTCTTATGACGAAAAGCAGGAACACTCTTAAGAAGTCACGTTCGACACTGCAGACACATTTCAAATATATGTTTCTATCAAGTCAGGCCTATTCATGTCCTATTGGCTAAAGCATATCACCACCCAGACCCAAAACCAGAAAGGTAGGAAAATGCTTCTGCCCACTGTAAGGTTATAGGGTCCTCTAACATTAATGCAGGGGAGAGGGAAGAAGTTCACTCTGTATCAGCTGTAGCACTGAAACTAGAGAACAGGAGATTCTAAGCCAAAATCACAGAAACACTGCTCACCAGCCCTTGAGTGCTAGCGAGGGCATGGTCATTCAGTGCTGTGTTGGCCATTGTAAGAAGTTCAGGTTTTACCATAAAGGTACTGCTGAGGATTTTAGTAAGTTAACTCATTTTGAATTTTCAGGTTTTATTTGTTTCTGCTTGGAAATATATTGGAAGACGTTAAGGGAGAAGGGTGGAAGGCAAGTCAGGACCCTGAAGAGGAAATGCTGGTGACTTGAGATGGTAGGCGTATAGATGGGAATAAATTAGGTTTTTAAAGAAAGACGTGATTAATTTTCTAACAGTTGCATGGTGAAGATTGTTTGGTTGGAGTCCCTGACTGCCCCCGACCCTGACATGGTCCAGTAAAATCCCATCCCTGTCTCCCTCTAAGCTTTTTCCTCCAAACAGGAAAAGGCACCAAAAAGCCCAGTTCTGTATTCCTGGCATTCCTGACAGGTGCCCCCAACCCCCTCACCTGAAGTCTACAGCCAGCCAAGCCCCCTCCCACACCACCTCCAGCCCCAGATGGCCATATCTGGGGACAAGTCCAGCTTGTGACAGACAAGTCATTTCCCTTCGCCTTACAATCCATGAAAACCCTCCCCACCATAGTCAGGGCAAGACTTTTTCCAGTCTCATCCCCTGAGGTTGGTGAACGTGCCCAGGAGCCCTGTTCACAAATAAGCGTGCTTCCTTTCTTTTTAACTTGAATTGGTTTATTTCATCAGCAGAGATGACCTATCAAAGATAAGAGGAGAACAATCAAACGACACTCATTTGTGGTGCCCTTCATGGAGAGGGAAGACTAGATGAGGGACTCATTTGAGAAAAAATATGGAGTCCTCATGGAGATGGGCCAAGTTTGATAGGTCTCAATGTCATCCTGGTGCAAATGTCAAGCAGACAGTGGACTGGTGTGGAGAACATGGGAAGCTCCACAGAGGGGCCTCTGTGACTGGGAATACTTGCAAATTAACAGCAGCAAAAAAAAAAAAAAAAAAATGGCTTTTAGAGGCTAAAACTAATTAAGGAAATAAGTGGAGAAGAATGCCAGAGCCATGTCCTAGTAATGTGTAGAAAAGTAAATTGCGGGGCAAAAGAGGGCGAAGAGTGGTCATCCAGAAAGGAGGGAACTGCAAGAAAGTGAGTTGGTGGAGCCAGCAGAATGCCTTGGGCTTTTCCCAAGTCCCCAAGGCCACTTGTCAACCAGTCTTCACCTTCTCCAGGAATCTTCCAGAAGAGCCGGGGCTGTCATCTCTGATATGCCTTCCCTTTGCTCTCCAGCAGAGGGTCAGAGCTAAGTCTCCCTTCCAGCAGAGGGCTTAGGTGGGATGGATCAATAATGCAGTCAATTCTTGATGTCTTCCCCAGTCGCTCTTGCCTACCTTTCTCAGCGTACTTCTACTCTAATCCCCAATATCTGGACCCTTACTCTGTTTGCTAGAACCAGCCTTCCCTTTCTTAAAACCTGCGAGACCCACCCCCACAGTCACTGCAGTGCTGCAGCTGGCTCCTTTGAGCTCTTATGAGTTCATGTGACAGTAGTCATTGCTTGCAGCTCTTCAACCGGCCTGTAGAGATGTCCTGTAGCCAGTTTGAAATTGGCCAAGGTGGACATATTTCCACCATAGAACTCAAGCAAAATGAGAAAGAAAGCCACTGGTAGGGACAGTCTACATTTTCACATGACCTGAACAGACAACTTGGAGATAGTGTGGTGGCATTTTAACAGGTGACTGAAACCGCAATTTAATTATCAATTGTATTTATTAATAAGTATAAACTGTAAGATTAGGCCAGTGGGGCAGCCAGCAGCCTGGCAAAGCAGCCAACAGTCTGGCGGGATATCAGCCAGTGGCCTGGCCCGCCTTAACTGGCGGCCTGATTTGTCCTGGGGAAAAAGCTCCGGACTAAGGGTGGCCTACACCACCTGTAACCTAAACTCTGTTAACTAATTAATATAAATTGTTATATTAGGTAGTAGAATTGCCGGTGGCTTGGCAGGAGATTAGCCAGAGCTCAGCAGGAGGCCAATGACCCTGGAATGCTTGGATTAACAACCTATAAGCCACTGCAGTCCTTTCCCCAATAATTAAATACACCAAGACCTTTTAATGTTTCAATGCTTAGCTCTTAGCTGGGCAGACTCTCAATTAGCTAATCTAAATCAACCTGGACCACCTATCCCAAACCACCATGTTCCTGTTATTACCTTCCAGAATTCTCAAACACGTCTATCGCTTCCATGTCTCTCGGTGGAAAAGCAATTCCTCTGTGTAAAACGCAGGGTTCCTGTTTTAATCTCAGGAAGTCCCGCCTTCCTATACTCTTTCTGCCCAGCTAATTGACCATTAGTGACTTCTATTAACCAATCAAGAGAATGCCTCATAAGGGGCAGTAACTAGATCTCAGCATTGAAATCAGCCTGTCAGAAGCAATGTTATTAGACCTTCCACAACAGGTGACACATGTCACAGTTGTAATAGAGCCACTGGGAGCTATAGTAATACCAACCATCCCCATACTTTTGGTTCTTGGAATCCAGGCTTTGTGTTAGAAAACATCAGCAATATTTGGGAAAAGGAAAGATCTTTAAAGATCCTCCTGTAGAAAGGGTGACATGGAAAGCTATTGGGTCTCAGTCTTCATCAGTTTAAGTGTCCCAGAGATGATGCAATCCCGAGGCAAGATTCAGAGGAGCTGATCCTGAAAGGCCAGGAAACTCCACTGTGGGAGTGGGAAAGTGAGACAGGATGTGCAGCAGCTGTATTATCAATCCAGTTATTGCATAGATAGATAGAGCTATATCCCCTCAGAGGGACATTGTGTGAGACTTTCTTGGGGAGGTGGACAAATGTCTACTCCCTCTAGATATGGCAGCAATGACAGACCAAAGTAACACTTACTCCAAAGTCCAACTTGATGAGCTCTGAGTCTCTGGAGTTGTTTACAGGAGTGACACAAGGACAGTTGCATCACTGAAAGCCCAGAGAAACCACCAAACCTATAGCCCTGGAATTCTCCAAATACATAGGCAGTTGGACAAGACAAAGAGTCTCCTCTCTCCGGCAATCCTTGTGCTTATATCATACTGGGGAGAGGGACTTTGTGAGCCTTCCAAGTTCCAGACCTCCCAGACTAATAAGTATTGTTTATTTCCTGAGTCTCCTGAGCGCCCTCCTCCCTCCAGGAGAATGCTGCATCACTGACAGACAACAAGGGAGCTTTGGGAAACTGGACAGTGCTGTCTCAGATGATCACCTGAGTGACAGGCAAGCTGAGGTTGCACCTGTTCCTGGGAGTGACTGTGGGGATTAGATGCCTGGGAGTTCAACGGTTCAGGAAGAAGTCTGCAGATGCAGCACAGGCACTGGGTTTGGGGAGGTAGCTGGTACCCACCTAGACATCAGGAGCAGGGTGTATGATCAGTGCAGTAGTTCGAACGTGTTCGCCAAAGGTTTACCATTGGAAGTGTAACCCTCAACGTCGTGTGTTAATGGTATTTGGAAGTGAGGCCTTTTAGAGGCATGGGGCTAGAGAAGAAAGTCAAGGAGATAGTGGCATTTGTAGCTTTAAAAGAAAAGGAAGGGGACTGCAGAAATGGCTCAGCAGTTAAGAGGACCCTCATTTGATTCCCAGAACTCACTTGGGGGCTTACAAGCTTCTGTAACTCCAATCCCAGGGGATCTGAAGCCCTATTCTGGCTTCAGTGGGTACTGAATGCACATGGCACACAGACATGCACACAGGCAAAATACCCATATACATAAAATAGTACATGAAAAAAAGAGAAGGAAAAGAAGGAAGACTTGAACAGCATGGTTGCTCTATCCCACCATTTGATAACTTGTGTGCAGAGGCAGGGACAAGTAAGTGCATGCATGGGCTTACACACGCACGCACGCACACACACACACACACACACACACACACACACACACACACACATGATATTATCCAGAATTAGTAACATTCACCTGAAAACTACACCCAAACAACTGTTATAACTGCCTAATAAGAAAACCTAAAGCCCTGGGGAGGCTGAGGCAGAAATATAGGACTGCAAGTCCAGTCTGAGCTACATAGTGAGCATCTGTCTCAGAAAGCGAGGAAGGGAATGGGAGGTGAGAATGACAATATGTAACGTGTGTTCCCAATACTAATTAACCTAGCAAAAAACAAAGACTTTGTTATGTTTTTCAAGAGAATTGATGGATTAGGTAGAGCTGACGTCAGACCATCAAGATGTCCTAGCCCCTGTATGGGGGAAATGTAATCTTCGTAGACTCAAGTTCTTGTATCCCTGAATGTAGTGAGGATCTAGGAATTGTTTGGGGGGGCAACATAAATTCATGAAACTTGGTGTGCATGAGTCTCTGTGTGCATCCATACTAGAAAATATGCATGTGTTGTGGGCTGCACTCCTGTTGATTTGGAAGCAGCTAGACTTCTGTTTCCTCCCTCACAACTTGCCAATAAAGGAGTTGGAAAAGGGAAATGGGTGTTTCTGAAGGCAAGAAATGAAAACAGCACTAAACTTCAGGACAGACCGACCTGAAATGGGCCTCACGCGATCTCAGATCATCTTCACCATGAGAACAGTCTGCATTTGAACTTGCTGTGCCTTGCTTCTATGAGGCGGGAGCTGGGAAGTGACTGAACTCTGCTCTATGCAGAGTTGGTGCCCATAGGCTTTTTTCAAAACTGATGCAAAATGACAAGAGTTTGAGCTTTTGTCTGACACCCAGACTGCCCCCCAGAGACTAGTTCTGCTGCCCTCAGAAGCAGATACCTGGCTTATCTGGGTGATAGAAGTAAGACAGATAATGGTAGACAGACAAGTAAACTGACAGACAGACAGACAGATATCAATTTATATTTACATATATGAATATGCATTGATTTTACATAGGTGAGTTTTCTAAGGACACTTCACTCAGGTGTGTCATGTAGTTTGAGTGTACTTCCCTGACTGAACCCTCTTCTTTTTCCATCTGCATACTCCTGCCAACCCTCTTCCATTTCTCAGATAGTCCCACCTCTATCTTCATGTCATATATAAAATTTTTACATAATAATTTATCATTTATATTTACATGTACAATTCATATGTGACATATATTAAATATAGAATCTGCACGTCAGAGAAAACATGTAGGCTGTATGAATACATGCATATGTATTGTCAAAACTCATCTGGTAGTACATACACTTAAGATCTCTGTGTTTTACTATGTTTAAGTTATATTTCAACTTGAAACAATTGGAAAGCTGGGGAGATGAATTGGCAGTTAAGAGTACTGCTATACAATCATGAGGACTGGAGTTCAGATCCTAGTACCTATGGAATAAGCCAAGGGCCTGGTGGTGCTGGAACTCCAGTTCTAAGGAATCCAGTGCCTACTTCTGGCCTACATACACCCACACATATACATACAAATATACTCATGCAGACACATACACACAAGTAAAATATGTTTACTATGTCAGCATCCTTTACAAAGAGAAGCTAAGGGCCACCCCTAGCCTTGCTTGGCCTTTTTCTCTAATGAAATGTCTACACTTGCCCCTTGCTACCAGCCTTCCACTATTGAGCATGCATACTCCTACATACCTACAGGCACTTTTGGTATCACAGGCAGATGATGGGGAATGAGGTTCTGGAATAAAGAAACACCTGAAATCCAGTCATCTGCCCTCAGAGTCTTTGTCCTGGTTGAGGGAGTAAGATGGTCCCTCACTTACAGGTAGGAGGAAATCAGCACCAGAAAGAATAAACAAACGGCTTTGGGGCAGGATGG
This sequence comes from Lophiomys imhausi, assembly GCA_907164525.1. NCBI lineage: Eukaryota > Metazoa > Chordata > Mammalia > Rodentia > Muridae > Lophiomys > Lophiomys imhausi. The sequence continues at coordinate 289,658 of CAJQZJ010032307.1, forward strand.
CCAGAGTGGGAAGGGGTGAGTATACCAACTGCCCTGGGATGAAGGTCTTTCCTAAAGTGAGAGAAGTGAATTGTACCACTTTGGAAAAGTTTCAAGTGGCCAGCTGTAGGAAGCAAAGCCAGGAAGTAGGATGCCGAGGAAGCCCTTTTTGTGTTGTTTTGTAGTTATTAAGGAAATACATGCTAATAGTGTATTTTAGTGTATTCCAAATCTAGAAGCAGCCTACATGTCCATTGGCAGGACAATAATGAAACCATGGTATATTTACACTATTGCTGCATAAAATTAAATGACCTACTGACCATGTTGACCAATAAAAACCATGGAAGCATCTTTTAAATTCCTGTAGGGGGTAGAGTAGTCGGGAGCAGTTGCTGCTCTAGCAAAGGATCCAACTTCAGTTCCCAGCATCCACACAGTGGCTCACAACCATCCATAACTCCAGTTCCAGGAGATCTGATGCCTTCTCCTGACCTCCATGGGCACACACATGGTGTACCTACATACATGCAGGCAAAACACTGATACCCATCAAAATAAAATAAATCACTTTTTAAATGTAAAGTTTGTTCATGCCAAAAGACTACATACCACAGGATTTCATCCATATGAATTTCTAGAATAGCCTAAACCAATGATATCACTGGCTACCTCTGGCAACAAGAACACATTATGTGGCACTCAAAGTGCTCAGGGTAATGAGGAGGTTTGTGTTACAGAGATAGATACATTTCTCAGAATCCATTTAATGATGCAATAGTGATGATGAATTTCACCAGATGAAAACTGCATGTGAAAAGAAAAGACCATGGATGAACAATGAACATGCTTACTGAGATGTGGGCAGGAATGTTTAGTGATGAAATTTACTGGTGTCTGCAGCTTGTTCCGAAGGTCACTAAAAATAATAGTATGACTCTGAACTTTTTGGAATGCTTAAAAACTTTTGTAGAAGGTGTAGAGTTTTAACTTTAAAAAAAAAGCTACATATGTTAAAAGGAGAGTGGGGACAGGGATGATTGGGCAGAGATCATATTACTTCTCGTAAGTTATTTAGGAAATGGTACCCATGGTCTCCCTGCTGCCAACTTCTCTCTGATCGGGCCCCATTGCCCCCCTTTCAGTGACATGATACTTTATGACCATTCATTGTTCATTCACCAGTTCCAAAAAAAAAAAAAAACCTAGTTTGTGAGTAGTAAAATGAGCTACTCCCCTGATCCCCTGGTGTCTGTACTGTGGTAGGATATTGGATTGGGAGGTATAGGTGAAGACTCTCTGGAAGAAACCAGAGAGTCAGCTTGTAATGGCCAGGAACCATTGAAAAAAATGTTTTGCATTCTAGGCTCTATTCAAAAGCTTTAATATAGATGAACGCAACCCTCCAAAACATGCATAAAGTAGTAGCCCTCTTATCCCCATTTTGACAGAAAACTGAGGTTTAAATAAGTCAAGTGACTAGTATATAAAAGCAAGTAGGTCACCAAGTAGGGATTTAAAACAGAGACGAGGCATCAGAAACCAGTGCCCTAAGCCAGGGACTGGCTGACATTTTGGGGAAGGACCCAGAAGCAGCAAGCATTTTAGGATTTGTGGGTCAATCTCAGATGAAGCTTCTCAGTTATAAAGAAATAGAATGAAAAGACCTATAGAAAATGCATAGATGTGTGAGCCAACTTCCGATTTACTTGGTTTACAAAAACAGACCCAACAATCACAGTTCACAAAGTCATGGCCCCGCCCACCTATAGCCTTCAGAGGGGTTAGGTCATGAGCCTAGCAAAGGGCTCCTAACTCCTGAATACCATGTTTGCATAGAAGAGTCGGGAGGTCAACCATCAAGGAGCAAATGAGCTGTAAGAGCTCAGTTCTCTAACAAGGAAAAATCAAAGTACCCTCTAGGTGTGTACAGGACTCCACCACCAAAGGAAGATTGGAAAGTAAAATGGAGAAAGGAGAAACCCCACAAAATTCATCATCATTCATCTTGGAGCCAGATTTAGTATCTTGGCAATATTATTCGTTGAGGTTCTGTGTGAATGTGAGAGTTCAGAAACATGAGTATGGCATGGTTCATTTTGGAAGTGGTTAGCCATACTGAATCTTCCTGCAAGGATCTTTACACTCTCTGGTCCTTGGCTGCTTAAGAAATCACTCAATTCTTCTTAGGAATTTGACCCTAGAGCTGAGGGGGCAAGCAGGACTTGGAACACATGACCCCATTTAAAGAGGAATGCATGTTATGTTGAAAAGTAAGATCTCAAAAGTGTTCATGTTCAACCTCTCCCCTTGCTTACTTTGGAAAGCAGATGGGTATGTCCTCCATTAAATGGTGTAGACATCCAGATGCGCCATCTCCTGGCTGTTTCTTCTAAAAGAGGATCCTAGCAACCCACTGGAATTTCTGAGTGTTTATTTGCAGTTTGATGATGTTTATGTGCAACCCAAGCACTGTACAGCTAAAGGCATTCCCAAGGACAATTCTTCCCTCTGCTGACCACGGTGATCCTCTGAGGAGCCCTCTTCTCCCCAGCACTGTGCAGAATGGGAGGACTATGACAGAGTCAGTGTAGGTTGTATGTTTGGAGAAGAGAATCTTCTTTCCTTCTTAAGATGGTCTCACCAGGTAGCCCAGGCTAGCCCCAAACTCACAGTCCTCCTGAGTGCTAGGATTACAGGCATGTGCCGCTTCTCCCAGCAAGAGAGTCCTTATCATTATGATACATTTGCAACGTAGCCCTCAGTTCCGACCTCTCTCTACCAACCTGCTGATGAGAGAGGGAAAGTCTGTCCACACCAGCTTGAGAGTACAGACAGACTACCAGCCAGTCTGAGATGGGGCCCAGCCTCCATTTTTCTGATCTGAATTAGTAACATTAATCTTCATGTCATACTTACAACCTGATTCCCCTTTATTGTCAGGAAGCCATTTGGTAACTAGTTCGCAGCCAGGGACCAGCAGATGGAGAACTCAGAGACAGTCACTGTAGTAGGAGTATAATGGATTGATTAAAGGATTCAACTCTTAGCCAGAATAGAAAGCAAACAAGCTAATTTAGTATACTGCAAAGAGAGCAACTGGCATGGCAGTTACAGAAGAATTGCCTGCAAGTGGTCATGGGCTGTGGAGAGACTCCATTTTGGAAGTTGTCATTTGGTTAGAAGAAGCCACTTGGCCTGTAATTTCCTGGCATGTAATTCCACTCACACAAATGTGGGCTGTCCTGATTGGCCTGTTTGGATCTGGGCAGTTAGGATGAGTCACTATGCATACAGCTCCCCTCTTCATACATGTAATTCTTGCCATGCACATGAAGCCTCTCTGTTGTGCTAGGGTGTCTCTGATTTTGATTGGCTTTGTTCTCTGTTCTTGGATTTTTCTGATCTGGTGGTTACTTTCTGAACCAAGTCTACAATGGTCCCTTTGTGATCTCTTAATCACAACCCTCCCTCCACAATCCAGCTGATCCTACCCTGACAGACATTGCTTAGGTAGGTGTGTTATACTCCAGGTCTCTGCAGAAAGGATTGGCTATTTGGAGTATCTGGTAAAAGGTGAGCTGACAAGCTCACCTGTAGAGACCCACATCTGTTTCCATACACACATCTGAGTGGGAAATGTTGAAAGCAGGGCAACAAGTAGCTTGAACCTTGTCAAGGGGCCCCAAGCCACTCTATTTGCACATTGTCCTCTTGGAAAACAGTTGACAAATAGGGACATGGTTGTACATGCCTGTAATCCAGCACTTGGCAGACTGAGACAAGAAGATTGTGAATTTGAGGGCAACTTGGACCCTATAGCAAAATTACTGTCTCAAGAAGAAAAGCAAGAGAAAGAGAAGGAAAGCAATAGAGAAATCAATCAGTCTCTCATCTCCTCTTCCCAGAAAAACAATGAAAAGAAAAATTTTTCATTGCCTTCAGGACCATGTATGCATATTGGCTGGGATAGGATGGGAGTTGGAGGAAGGTGGGATTAGCAACCTCAAACTTGAATCCACACATCCACTTCTTCCCATCAAGTAAGGGCAAAAACACATGGGTGCTGCCTTTGCACATTGTTTAGTGTGTGACACAATGGGACAGGAGAAGCAGGCTTTGAAATTGTATTCCTCTAAATGGCCTGAACTTGGTAACAGAACTGGTTACAGGGCCTCCAAGAACTGTTGATCTATCTGAGGCCAGACACACAGAGCCTCAGCTAGAAGTCCTTCATGGGAACCAATGCTGATGGCTAATGAAAGGACATGAGCTCCATCTCCACATAGTTCTTAGGCTCAGGCTCCTCTGGAACTAGTCCAGCTTTTCTGGGGACCTCTTCTGTGATTGGACTGAAAGCTATTTTCCTTTGAAGCAGGTGCTGATGGTGTTATAGGTAGTGATAGTTTTGGAGGAAGTTTATAAATTCTTCGTCCTTAGTTCTTTTCAGCCTAGATGCAAAATCCACCATGATCTCTTTGGACTCCAAGTCTGATGGTTTGAATAGCAATGGCCTCCATAGACTCATGTGTTTGAATGCTTAGCCTATATGGAGTAGCACTATTAGGAGGTGTGGCCTTATTGGAGGAAGTATGTCACTGTGGAGATCCCATATATGCTCAAGCAAGGCCTAGAGTGGCAGTTGTTTCTGCTGCTTTTGGATCAAGATGTAGAACTCTCAGCTCCTTCTCTAGCACCATGTCTGCCTGCACGCTGCCATGCTTCCCACCATGACAATAATGGACTAAACCTCTGAAACTATAAGCTAGCCCCAATTAAATGTTGTCCTTTATAAGATTTACCATGGCCATGGTGTCTCTTCACAGCAATAGAAACCCTAAGACACCAAGGAAATAGATGGTTTCATAACAAGGTCTGCCATTGAAGTCTCTACTCTTGGTGGTATCTCAGTTGGCTTTAGCTTCACATCTGTCAAGTAGAAGATACATGACAGGTGCTAAGGAGGAAGAGGAGCATTCACTTTCAAGTGGAGGTCCAGCCACTGACAGCCACCTAGTTGTAAATCAAGTAGATCAGCATCTCTCTCAAACAAACTTTATGTGAAAAATAAAAAATAAACTTTATCCAAATTTTTCAATCGCTTTTAGGGTGGTAAAGTCACCCTAAAAGTAGTATGAGCCTGAGAAAACTAAATGTCACCAGAGGACACAGCAGGACAATGTTCTTGACATGACAACATGATGGAGACTCTGAGTGTTTGTAGACTGGTATGGCTGGGTCCCTGCCTTTTCAGTAAGGACAGGATTGGGCTGGGAACTGCCAAAAACAACTTTGGGGTTGGGGGAGCATATATCTCAAAAAACAGGGCACAGCTGCCATGCCACTGTCTTGCTTCTATTCTAGAGGAGAAATTTGGAATCACTGCTCCTCAGACTTGAATGACCTGCACTAAGCAGGTTTCCAATTCAGAAACCTAATCTTGTTCAATCCTTCCTTACAGATTCGGCTGAATAGCAGAGGGCTCATCTACTCCGTGGGCTTGCTACTGGCCTCTGTCTTTGTCACGGTATGTTTGTAGCTCTTTCCATTCTTAGGTGTTCATGTTCAACCTCTCCCCTTGCTTACTTTGGAAAGCAGATGTGTGTGGCCTCCATTAAATGGTGTAGACATCCAGATGTGCCATCTCCTGGCTGTTGCTTATAAAAGAGGACCCTAGTAACCCACTGGAATTCTTCGTCTCTTCTTAAAAGCATGGCCCTGTCTCATGTCAATTCTAAAATAGTTTGGAGTACTGAAAGTATAGTTCAATGGTAGGGCACATGCCTAGAATGCCCTAGGTTGGGTCCTCAATCAGACAATAAAAAGCAAAGACTCGGGCTGGGAAGATGGCTCAGTGGGTAAAGTGCTCTGTGTAAGCATGTGGACCTGGGTTCAGGTTCCCCAGAATTGACATAAAAGCCAGTCAGGGCAACGTATGTCTGTAACCCTAGCCCTGTAGACAAAACAGGCAGATCCAAGGGCTTCCCTGGCCAGTCAGCTTAGCCAAGAAACAATAAGTCTAGGTTCAGCGAGAGACTGAAGAGTGAGAGAGTGTCTCAAAGAATAAAGGTGGAGAAGTAATCAAGGAAGACAACCCAACAGCAACATCCAGCTTCTACACATGCACAGACCAGCAAGTGCACTGCGTGCGCGTGTGCATGCGTGTATACACACACACACACACACACACACACACACACACACACACACACTGCAAAAGTGTTCCTTCTTTTGTGTTAGATTAGCCACCAAAGGATAGATTCCTTTTTATTGATTCTTCTAGATTGTAGAATGTCCCCATAATTCTTCGTCTTTGACCAATATTTAGTATTCAGAGACTAAAAGTATATTTTATTGACAAGGCACTTCTAAAGCTACTGCACTCACCGTCTTGGTCAATAAACCTATTTGTGTAATTCAATATTCTCAACTAGACTTTCTGTTTGATAGGAATAAATTTCCACTTGAAATATCCTAGTATAAAAAGATGCTGTTTTTTTACTTTAGTAAGTATTGAAACACAATTTTCTCCTCAGTGTTCCAAGGAAATCATCACTGAACCTCACCTGGCATTTTTTTTTTAAGGTACACATGCCAAGGAATGAGGATTCAGAAGGTCAGGCAAGAAGGAAAAGCAGTAATTAGAACATGGGTCTGATGTCAAGATTTTACCTAAGCAAACACTGCCTTACACTAAAGTGCGCATTTACATAATTGAGTCTTTCATAGTTAGGCGGGTCCTCCTATCTGGTGTGACTTGGAGTTATGATTCTTTGTTCTTTGTCTGTACACTGAGCCCAGAGACTTGCATGGGCTAGGCAAGGGCTATCACTGAACTGTATCTCCTGCTCTGTTTTTACTTAATATTTTGAAGGGGAGCCATAGTAAGTTGTACAGATCTAACCTGTACAGCTAATCCTCTTGCCCCAGCCTTCCAAGTAGCTGGGATCATAAACCCGCACCAGTAGGTCTAGCCAAGGTATATGATGCTTTTAATAGCTACATGCTGTACTCACTCCTTTGCATGTTTTCCCATACGGAGCTCCCCCTGGAGCCACTACTGCAACTCCATTAGATAGAGGAAGGATAATGCCTTGAGAATTTAAATGACTCATGTTCTGATGCCAAGGGAACTATAGAGCCAACCAGATGGCAACACAGGGCATGCTTGTAGGTCTTGTATGTCTCCTTAGGATATTCTGTAGTTGGGCAAGGCTATAGGTTAGTGCATTTAACCACTTGTTCAGTTACTGAAATGGAATCGATGAGAGAGAAGTAGTTTTAGAAAGAATGAAAAATTTCAAACATCTGACCTTTGAAATGTCTGTTAAACCTCCAAGAAGGAAGAGCAAGAAAGGTAGTCTAAATTTAGCAGACATGCCCTAGATAGGGACATTTGGTATAGATATAGTTAGATGCTCTGCTGTCTGATGAGATTCCTCAAGACAGTGAACATAGTCATAAAATGCAAGAGACCCGTGATTGGAGTCATGGAGGGCTCAGACACTTGGAGATCAAATTGATGAGGATAAAATATCTAAAGAAACAGAGAAGGCAACATCTTTAATCATCAGAGAAATGCAACTCAAGACAACTCTGAGATTCCATCTCACACCTGTCATAATGGCTAAGATCAAAAGCTCAAATGACAGCACATGCTGATAAGGTTGTAGGGAAAGGGGAACACTCCTCCACTGCTGGTGGGAGTGCAAACTTGTACAACCACTGTGGAAATCATTCTGGTGATATCTTAGAAAACTTGGAATAGCTCCACCTCAAGACTCAGCCATACCATTCCTGGGTATGCATCCAAATGATTCCTCACCAAACCACAAGGACATCTCCTCAACTATGTTCATAGTAGGTCCCCAGTGCAAAAGGAAGCTCTTAGCCCTCATATGACTGCTGAACTGAAGAGGGGGGCTGTTATGTAGGGTACTCCACACTGGAGGAAAAGTATAGGTGGGAGAAGGGAGAGAGGGTGGGAGAGTGGGACCGGGAGGGGTGGAGGGAGAGGACTGTGATGGAGATGTGACTTGAAGTAAGCAGCTTTATTTCTAAAAGCTAGACATTGGAAACAACCCAGATGTCCTTCAACCAAGGAATGGATAAAAAAGCTGTGGTACATTTACACAATAGAATACTACTCAGCTATCAGAAACAAGGAAATCATGTAATTTGCTTCCAAATTGATGGAACTAGAAAAGCTCGTCCTGAGTCAGCTAACCCAGATTCAGAAAGATGCACATGGCATGTGTTCACTTATAAATACATTTTAGCCATATAGTACAGGATAACTATCCTATAACCAACAGACCAAAAGAAACAGGAACATAAACTTTGTTACCTGTTAGTGGGACACTTTACCCTAGTGGAGCTGCCATGTAGGCCCCCAGTGCAAGAGGAAGCTCTTAGCCCTCATATAACTGCTGAACTTAGGGGGGCTGATATGTAGGACACCTCACACCATAGGAGTAGGATAGGTGGGAGAAGGGGGAGAGGGTGGGAGAGTGGGACCGGGAGGGGTGGAGGGAGAGGACTGTGATGGAGATGTAACTTGAAGTAGTAAATAAACATGAAACAAAATTCCCCCCAAAAAAGAAAATGAGATGAAATGATTGAAAAGAGAAAAAAAAGAAAAAGAAACTGAGAAGGATCCAGGGGGTTGGCACATAAAGCATTTAGGAAATTGAGGCAGGAGGATCAAGTGTTTAAGGCCAGCCTGTGCTACATAATGTGGCCCTATCTGGAATGAAAATAAAGAAACAGAGAAAGGATTATAGGTGGATATTGAAGAAAACAGCAGGATGGCACCTTGAAAGTCAGGTAAACATGTTGGTTCAGGATAGTGGTCAGCTTTTCCAAGCAAGAGACACCCCACCTATTGGCCATTAAGGTTCGAATGGTGCCTTGTTTCTCTCACTGGTGGTTGATGAGGGTGGTTTACAATGGGGTGAGTTAAGGGGAATAAGCTACAAAGAATAGAATGACAGGTTAAAGATACCTTGTATTCAAAGCTCTTTCAAATTATCTGTAAGATGATTTTTTTTAGGATGGTGAGAAATGGAAAAACTTGAAAAGTATTGCTTTTACAGTAAAAGGTACAATGAGTTAATTGAATTGAAATAATCCAGGGGTGGAGAAGGGAGCATAGCAAAAGGTGAGAGAAAAGAAAAACCGCTGAGAACACAGCTTTAAGCACCACAAGAAACCGAGCACGTCGACATGTGGAGTTGGCTGCGAATGGGGTAGAATGGAGTCCTCCCTAATAGGAGAGAAGCTGGGCAGAGAGATGGCGAAGAGAGCCCTGTGAAATGGCATGAGCAGAGGCAATGATGGGATTGTGGCACAATTGGGGAAAGATATAGAGTAGCCATCTGAAGACAAGGTAACCATGGACCCAGGGAGGCTGGGGTGATAGTTTAAAGCATTAACAACCAACCTAAGTCCTGTGAGCCCTATCAGTGTGTCTGGGCATTGTTCTCCAGCTTTGGGGTGAGCTGTGCATATCCAGCATGAGTGACTTGAACTGAAGGATCCTGGATTAGCCAAGCGAGGACACCCAATGAAAGAGAGACCAGGGACTTTTGCTGAAGCAACAACAGATGGAATAGGAGAGTCAGGAAGGGAGGAGAGAGAGAGAGAGAGAGAGAGAGAGAGAGAGACAAGATCGGTAAAGCCAATGGGACTCTGTTAGTCTTAGTTACTTTTCTGCTGCTAGGACAAAACACCATGACCAAGGCAACTTACAAAAGAAAGCATTTAATTGGGGGTTCACTGCTCCAGATGATTAGAGTGCATGACCATCATGGTGAGGAGCATGGCAAGTAAGCAGGCAGGGTGCTGGAGCAGTAGCCGAGAACTTTCATCACAAGCATGAAGCAGAAAGACAGACACTGAGGATGGCGCAGGCTTTTGAAACCTCAAAGCTCAGCCCCAGAGACACTCTTCTTCCAAGAAGGTCACACCTCCTAATCCTTTCTAAACAACCCCACCAACAGGGGACCAAGTATTCAAATAGATGAGCCTTTGGCAGCCATTTTTCATTTGAACCAACATAATGATGGGGTCCAAAAATTTCAGGTCCTAGAGGTATGCAGAGTTGTGGAAGTTGGGTATCCATGGAAATAAGATGGAAAGGAAGGAATATAGCCATGTCAACACCAAGGTATTAGGTGTTTCTGCTATTGGTAGTAACGTGGTCAAGTCTACAACACTGTCCCTTAGAACTTTCCAAATGAAACAGCTGTACATGAACTACTGGATAAAAACTGGATGTGGGGCATTAAGCACCTGAAGCACAACCAATGCAACTGAGAAGGTGGATTTTGTATCTTATTTTTCATCTAAATGTAAATATAGGTAGCCACATGAGGCTGTCAGGTACAGCAGGGAACAACTCAGTCACCAGTAGGTGCAGAATGCAAGAACTTAAAAGAACAAAAGGACAGGTAAGTATACTGGTGGACTGTGAGGACCAGCTGGCATACAAAACTACGGGAAATCAGAGGTAACCAGGGTAACATGATTGACAACAGCAACTGGTCCAGTTGGAAAATAAGATATTTCAGTCTTGGTTTTTAGGGAGGAGAGAAATAACTATTTGAAAGCAGCAATTTGTAGAGAACTTCCTTACCTCCATCCACACCAATGAGAGGAGATTCATGTGTAGTAGAAAATTGGCTAGGTGGGGCTCAGGTATATAGAAGCTGTCCTCAGGTGTCAGTCAGGGCTTAGAAAAGATGAAAGAGCCCAATCTCAAGCAGCACACACAAGGGACTGATGAGGCCCAGATGAACCTAGGCCATTCTGGAGTTTTGGACCGGTTGTCTTTTTTTTTTTTTTTTTTTTTTTAACAGAATGACCACTGCCTGCAGGTTCTGGCTTCCTCTCTTTTTAACTTTAACGGTTGTATTTTCCAAGGGTGTTGCAGGCTCAGGTCCGCCCCCAAACAGTCCCCCACCCTTGCCATCCTCCCAGCACCCTCTGATCTATTCTGTACATTGCAGGTATTTGGTGTTCACCTGAACAAATGGCAGCTGGACAAGAAGCTGGGATGTGGGTGCCTCTTCCTGTACGGCGTGTTCCTCTGTTTCTCCATCATGACGGAGTTCAATGTGTTCACCTTTGTGAACTTGCCCATGTGTGGGGACTAATGATTGGCCAGGCCACCTGCTGAGGCCCAGGTCCTTCTTTTCTGTGCAATACGAGACCCGGCCGCACCAGAGTCACGTGACCCCACAAGGGCCACAGCGTCCGTCTCTCCCGTGCTGCCCACAGGCCCACCACTCCTGTCCTGGTGGCCTAGGCTCTCCCTGCCACGTCCCTTGCTCCCCAACCTCCTTGGTCCTACCTCCCACCCAGCCCTTCTCACCTGCCTACTCCCTGTCTCCTCTTCCATGCGATGACGTCCAACATCCACATGAATTTCGAAGCTCCATTTTTGAACAGTGACTGAGATTCTAGAACCAAACTGGCTGCTAACTGGCCCAAGCCAGGCACAACTTTACTCCAATCCCTCCTCCTTTTTTTTAAGTTATTTCTCAGAAGATACCCTAATTTATGATCAGAGACTATGAGGAAACAGGAGAGGATCTGCTGACGGCAGGAAGTGTTGGGATTGTTTTGTTTGGGGGTGATTCCTAGGTTACAGGGTTTAGGGAATTGTTTTACTTGAGAGGGCTCTTTGTTTCTTTACTTTTCTTTCAGAGATGGAGGAATCCCCTTATGTCTTCTCTCACTGGGCTCTGGCTTAATTGATGATCCACAGGTTGTACTGACTCCTGGGGGTGAATGAACCCCAGGCATGTTGGGAATTTAACAATTAGTTGGGAAACCACTGAGCAAGACCACCAGGAATAAATGCATGACATGACATTTTTCTGCCCAAGGACACCTCACTGAAGTCCTGAAGGTATCACCTTGGGGGGGGGGTATAAGGCGTTAGAGGAAGAAACCTGCTTTCACACATGTTCGCTATGACCATCTCTTACACACTAGGTTCTTTCTAGTTTTTCAAGCAATAGTTCTAGCCTGCCTGAGGCCTTTGACAGGGAGGCCCTAGCTAACTGTCCATCTGTAAGGCACCAGGCAGTCGACAACAGAAACTTCCCCAGTGTGTAAATCCTTGCAATGTGCTCTTGTGGCTTGGCATTTGTGGTGATGGGGAGTGACCCCAGAGGCTATCACTGTGCTCTGGACAGAAGTTACAGACACTGGTTTCCTGGAAAATGGAGAGAAGCACACTTTGCACAGATGTCGTCAATGAAGTCCCAATTTGCCACTTGGTGTCAAGTACACTGGACCCTGACAGCTGGCTCTTGAGTAGATGTCCTTCCCCAGAGGAAGCCACCAACAAGCTAGCCAGTCTCACCCCCTCCCCTTCTGGAGGGGTGGCCATGGAAGGAGAAAGCTGAGAGCTGATGCCTTGGAAACCACAGAATGTGTTAACTTCAGAGAGTGGCTCAAGGGCACAAGTTATTGTGAACATTTCGCCAATCACTGCTCAACCGCCCTGCTAGATTTTCTATGATGCTGAATTATTATGCAGAACAATTCCACCAAGTTGAGACACACCCATGCTTGTTACACGTGTATTTATTGAAACTGTGGATTCTTGCCCGCCCGTGTGATCCCTTGTATTTACTTTAAGCACTGATCACTTATCCATTCGGTATGGTTTTCCCAGTCCCTTGTACACATCCTGGTTTGAATTGTAAAAATAACCTGCTACAGATTTGGTTGGATGTTTCTGTCTGAGGTATAAGCCGAGGGGCAGCATCAACCAAGGACCAGGAGAGGAAATCACCAATTTGGGCTCTCAGAGCTAAGACACACTTATTGATTTGGTTGCACATTTTGCACTGGTTTATGGCGATTGTTTTCTTGGACAGATGGTGTAAAATAAACTTCTCTGTTCTGTATCCTCCCTCAAACACTGTGTATTGCTTTCTCAGCTGGACTGGTGTTGTTTTATAGCAGGGAGAACATACAGGAGGTAAGTGACCACAACTGCCATGGAGCTGGGTATGTGTACAGCCTCTATTTCTTCTGGTCTAGAAAATAGCAGGAACAATCTGGCAAATAATGAGTCCTGTCTAAACTTTGAAGGGATTTTGGATCTGTGTTATGTCACAGAATTCTAGAATTCTGCCTGTGGTGTGTTGTGTTATGGATCCATTCTTCCTGATGGATACAAAAGGAAAACCATCAGAGACCTGATGTTGTTTATCAGGGCCAACTCTTCCATCCTGATATTAGAAGGCTTCAGTCATGAAAATCAAGATCTTTCTGAGTTGGCCATGATATGTGGAATCTCAGCCTTCAGGAAATTGAGGCACCATGATATCAACTCAAGGGCTACACAGAAAAAGCAAACAGTATGTACCTCTGCAAAGCCAACTCCTCCAAAGAGACCATAACATATAGTTACAACAAGCCATGTTTTGATCCAAAGGACTCTCTAGAAATAATTATCCAGATCTACCACTGTGCCTGAAAGTCAACACAACCTGTATAGGAGCCAAAAGAAAAAGGACTTCTGGGTCATAGCAACAACTTAACTGCTTAAAACACAGATTCCAGGGTAGTAATGTAGAAGTTACCTGACTTTGATTTTTGTATTTACATCTTAAGATGTCTGGCTACCATAGTTGTATGTCTCACACATACACCTTGGATGTGGGTTAGAGTATTCTATCATACCTGTTGTTGAAAAGCATTTTCCTAATCATCAACAAAAAGACATATGATCGGAAGTTTTGCTTTATCTTATTTATGCCTTCCACAATGCTGGTAATGAAATCTACAGTACTGTATGTGATAGGCCAGTATACTGAACTACATCCCCAGCCCACAGGAGTTTGATTTAAAAATAAGCATTATCTGTAAAAAGCTTTAGAAATGACAGTTAACTTCTGAATGTGTCAAAGTGAAAAGCCCCCGGATGAACCCCTGGCACCATGGCTCACAGCTGTAAGCAAAGCTAGTCTGGATTACTTAGCAAGTTCCAGAACAGCCTGGGCAACATAGTGAGACCTTGTCTCAAAATGAGAGAGAGAGAGACCTACCCATCCATCCTGAGATGAGCTACTTTCCCTGTTTCAGCCATGAGGACTGCCAATCCAGGAACTCAGAGGGATAATTTTCTGAAATGAGAACTTAGCATATTTCTCTCTGGCTTCCAGCCATGCACAATTATTTCTGGAGTTGTCTATTGAGAATGTGGTTTCCCAATGAACCAGCAGTCCTCACTGGGCAAAATTGCTGGTGTTAAACATCTCCACACTCCTGTCAGTGCTGCTACTTTGAAGAGGCTGGGTGATAGGGAAGGATTGAAGAAAGAACTTCTTCCAATATCTAACACTTCACATTGTCAACAGAGCCCCATACAGCAGTGTTCTGACATGATTTGTTCTAGTAACCCTGGAGCCTGTCATCTCACAGCCTCTACCAAGGAAAGATATATGCTAGAAATGGTGTGTCCTCCTGAACACATCCTGCCTAGTGCTGCAAGGAGGTGCCTGGAGAAGGCCCCCCTGTCCTTTCCAGTTTGGCCCCGGCTTGCATTTGGTCACTGTCAGCATGAATGTCTTCATTAGAACAGTTTCCTATGTGGCCTCTTGGTGTATCCGAGGCCACATAGAAGACCATTGTAGTCACACTGGAAACATTGCATCTGCCCCTTTCATAAAGAAAGTGCTAGCCCTACCTCTGGGAGGATATGCATTTTAGTATGTGCATGTTTTGTGTTTACCCTCAAAAAGATGTAAGAATATGGGCCAGGGAAATGACTCAGTGGGTAAAGAGCTTGCTGCACAACCACGAGGACCTGAGTTGGAATCTCCAGCATGTCCATGAAAAAAGAAAAAGTGGCAGTGTGTGTCTATAACTCCAGCGCTAGGGGAGTGGAGACTAGTGGATTCTCAGAGCTTGCTGGCCAGCAATTCTAACTAATCAACAATCTCCAGGTTCAATGAGAGACACTGTCACAAAGGATAAGGTAGAGAGCAGTAAGGGAAGACCCTTAGTATGCATTCACAGAAGGGAGGAGAGCTGCGATAACGGGAGTGCAATGAAGGTGTTGGCTGGACTTTGCTGAAGTATTTTTGCTGCAGACATTGATAGCACACAATCATAATTTTGCATATGAGGGATCTGAGGCTCTGTGTATCCCAAATATTAAGTCTGAACTGACTTTAAGCAATCAAATTTAAAAGAAAAAAATCTAAGCATTTAAAGAAAGATAGTAGCTAACAAATATTGTGAAGTTTGGTCAGTTTTTGATTATGAAATATAAACAGTGCTGATCAAAGCTGGAATGGCCTTAAAGCTTACCAAATTGTTCATGCAAATCTTTAATTGTTGGGAAAAAGTAAAGGAGGGAAACTGATAATGAACAAGATGTTTTTATCAAAATTTATTTTCACCTTTTAAAATGAGATGGTTATCTGATTAATAGAATACCCCAACAATGGTTCTGACCCATTTCAGTTGAGTACTTTGTAAGAGTTAGTTAATGTCCTTGTTAGATTCAAGCTTCATACTAACACAACACACACATGCACACAGACAGACAGACAGACACACACACACACATGCACACAAACACACATATAAACACACACACATACACCCACACAGAGAGATAAAGAGAAAATCTACTTAATATCAAAAGAGTCCAATAGACTTTTTTTAACTATTAAGATATCAAACTGTCTATTTTCACAAGACTACAGGAATAAAGAAAATTAAGCAAACTTGTTTCTGATAAGTTAAAAAATGTATTCATTGAATCATCATTGAAAGATGTGGGCACTACCATGATATTTAAAAGGCCAGGAGTTGAGATAGTGAAGAAAGGAGGCCAACAGTGCACAAGATAAATTATACCGTGGCCAGAACTGATTTCACACTGAACTTTTCACTTAGCTTCTGCACACAGAGCAAAGGACAAGAAATTCAACCAACATTTTTTGATGAAGTGTTATAATCAGGGTAACATAAAATAATTATATCCTTAATAAACTATACTCAGTTGTCTTAGTCATTTAAGTAGTTTTACTCAACTTCAATACAGAATCACTCTTACCAAGTTCTAGAAATTTTAAACATAGTATTTATAATTCTTATTTAATTTTATTTTTGCTTTGTGTTTCTATAATAGAGAAAACAGGGAAGATTTAAAATTACAATTTTGGTATGCCACTGAGTGGTTTTTTTCTACTTAATTTACATAAACATATGCATCTACAAATACATACGTTACACTTATTTTTCTTAAGCTAGGCCTGATGACACAAGCCTGTAATACCATAGCTTTGGAAAAAGAAGCAACAGAATTAAGAGTTCAAGGTCATCCTCAGTTACAAAGTAAGTTTGACACCAACCTAGGAGACCTGAGACTTTTTTCTTTTCATTATAACTGACAGCTTATTCTGCTTAGCTAAAGCTGATTTGATGATGCTGTGGCATCTAGTTTGTTAGGGTAAACAGGCCCAGACTTCTGGGAAACTGCACACAGGTCTTGGAGTAAAATGAAATGAGGAACTTCAGAATCTCCGCAGGTACTTATATACTTGTGACCCAAGCCTGTTGGTTATACTGAAAAGGAGTATGCTTGCATATGAAAATACTTTTGCCTAAAATTGGCATTTTGTACTTATTTTAGAAAAAGAAAAGTTGAAGTACCATTCAATGCCATGCCTTTATTTTTTAAGATAAGGTAGGCATTTCATTTCCCCGCCATGATGGAGGAAGGAGAGTTCTTCAGATGTGAGCTAGGAGCACTGTACTCCTCGGTCTGCACTGTTTTCACCATCCATGGGGGTGGTCCAAATTGCTTCATGCTTCAGACTTAAAATATACTTTTTTTCCTAGATGCAGGTTTGTAATATATCAGTCCCACCTTCTAATCCCTGTTGTCACCACAGACAGTCACACTCCAACTGTTTAAATAGTCTATTCAATATATATATATATATATATACATATATATATATATATATGTTGTCTTTTATACATATGTAAAGCTCAGTTTGTCTGCATTTGTCCACCATGTTGTCTGTATTGGTGTTTCAAGCTTTTAACATACTGCAAAAATTCCTGGAGACTTATTAAGTATACATTTCAGGAAGCCTGTAGATAAGCCCAGGAATTCTCATTTCTTACAAATGTGAGACACTAATTGGTGAGGGGATGGAATCCACTTTGGGAACTACTGCCCTGTCTATAATAACGTGGCCTGTGAAGTTTCATTAGTCCTGCAGCAGCCTCCACCACTATCATTAATTTGTCAGAAAACATACGCACAGATGGATGAATTATTTTCCACGAGCTCAATATTCTCTTTTCCTTCTGTTTCCATTGAGGTCTGTCAGTGGCTGAAGGTAGACAACAACACATAGATCCAGTTCTTCATTACTATAGTATTCAATCCTCCTGCATCCTCTAACTACTAAAGAACAACTTTTAAATTAAAACCCACCTAGATTAAAGAAAGTGGCCTAAGATGAAGATAAAACCACCTTTATGGACAGAGAGCATCAAGTTTATTCAAGATGAAAAGGTATTAGTCACAAATGACAAGAGAAAGAAACAGAGAATTCAGAAAGAGGATTTTCCTGTATTTATACATTGTGATCATGGATAGCGTGTTAGGACCAAACTCACTTGGCCTAACTCTAAAGTTAGGCTTTAGAAGCCTGGGAATTTTGAGTAGGCCCTGAGCTGCAGGTCAGCTTGCCCCAGAATCTACCACATACCACCTCCCAGGGCTTGGAAACTCTGTTATCAGGAGGCCAAGTTGCAGCTTAGGTATGGCCAGTTCCCAGAGCAGCAGAGAGAATAACAAAAACCACAGGTTGTCTGTCAATGGTCATGCTTGATTCTGCCTTGCTGAAATGTATTTAACCTGAACTGAAATTCTGCTCGAGATCCACTCCTTCTCCTTGCATGGAGAAGCTTTGAGGGTGACCTCAGCATGCTGTTTAATAAAATCCTCTTGTGTTTTGGAATGTTCTCAAAATCCTGGTGATTCCTTGGTCGCCCCACATTTGGGTTCAGGAATTTGTTCCTTGACCTTTACATTTGGAGGTTCCACTGAGATATTGGTAGACCTTGAGTCACCAGGAAAGACTCCGGGGCAAAGGTAAACTGCCGGCTAATTTATGAGCTCATTTTTGTTTGTCTAGTCTGACTTTCTGTTTGTGAGACCATTTGTCCTTGTTGGTGGTCTGTACTTTAGTTTCTGTTACCTTGCTTTTGGTTTTCTTCTTGGTTTGCCCAAGTTCAGAAACGGGAGTTTGTGCATTCAGGTAAACGCTCAATGTGTGTGTCAGGTAAATGTTCCAGTTTCTGCATGTCAGGAAAAGCAGGTTCTTCTTCTGTTTCTTGCCTCTAGTTTGTGCATGTCAGGATAATTTGTGTGACTGCTGTCTCAGACAGACGACTTACTTTGACATTGGACAGATGCCTTCCAAATCACTGGACTTAGTTTTAGCTCATTTTAAGGAAGTAAAAGAAAGAGCGTCCCAGCAGGCTAAGGGAAGCCTTGTTCAGCTGACTTTGTGTTTATTTGTCTTCCTAACTCCCTCTGACTGAGACTGAGATGCATGGACTTAAAAAAGTTTTTCTATGTGTGTTTTTATATATGTCTTTCTCTTGTTCCACACAAAAAAAAAAAAAAACAAGTTTGCATGTGAGCTGAACATGCATGCAATGTCTGAAAGGAACAGCCTTAGACCTTGGCTGCCTTTTCCCTTTGTGCCACCCTAATATTAATAATCTCCCTTCTCCCACCATCTGCGCCTGGGCCAAGATGGGGGGAGGGGGATTCACCAGTCTTCCCCTGCCAAAATCACTGTGAGGGGACAAGGCCCTCCTCCCTGCCAGGGCAGCTCCGAAATTCCATTGTCAGCTGGACCATCGATGCAGAGCAATGGAAGAAGAAAACGGGAGCAAAAGAACAGGAAAGGCTCCCTAAGTTAAAAGCTGCCTTGAGCTGGGCGAGTTATGGGGTCACCCCTCCTCCCCACAGGCAGAGATAAAAACTAGATAGGCTAAGGGGGGGAGGGTTGCTACTATCAGGAGAGATTAAAAAGAGTCATCCACCTGCCTGGGCATAATATCCAGGCCACATACTCCCTTCGGCACCGGTTCTGGCAGTCAGCCAACATAATTTCTGCCCAATGCTTTAAATGTCAAGGTAAAAATTTGTTTAAGGACAGGTCTTTTCAACAAACTTCAGCTATATGGAACTTGATAATATTCAAAGCAAAGTTATTAAAGATTTCTCCAAGGGGAACCAGTCATCCGAGAAAAATGGGAATTGGCAACTGCCTTGAAAATGTCTCTTTAATCAATTTCCTTCTAACAGGTTTACTTTGCCCAAAAATTCAACAGGAAGCAAGTTTTCAAGAAGAAGCTACAAAAGTTAGAGAGATCACAAGACAAGTCACTAAGGGACTTAATACAGGCTTCTAAGAAAAAAATGAGTTTTGATTAGGGAAGGTTTCTCTAATGGTAGAGTTGCCTATATAATTGATGATGTTAAACTTACGTTATCTTTTCCTCCTTCTTCATCTTAAGTAACAGAATTAAAGATAGTAACTGTTATTTTTGAAAAAATTAAAAGAGCTAACAATGCTGCAATGGGTTATAAAATGTTAACAGGTAAAGTCTTTAGAAATTCTGATGCAGGTTTACTGCTCGTGAAACAATTGGCATATTACCAACAGGTGTTCACGGTTCTTTGCCCAAACAAAACAGTGGTACTGTCACTAGGAAAAAATAATGCCACCATGAAAGGAATGATAGAGTCTCGGGCCAAGATGGCGGCGACCTACACTGACGCATTTTGAATGTGGGAGAAAAGAGCCATAAAAAACACAGAGTTATTGGACACTGTGCAAAAACCGGAGGGGCTAGACCCTCCGGGAACACTCACAGCTCCCAAGGGACTGTTAAAAGTCCCAGGGTAAGGCTCTCCCTCCATCTCTCTCAGACATGGAAGCCACTAAATCTGGGATTTGGGAACTCCCATTTGGAGAGGCGCCTGGTAAGATCAACTCCAACTCACAGCAGGCAGAATCAGAGGCCACATGGCGATCGCCCACTAGCCTACTGGGCTCCCCACACCTCAGGAAGACTTTCTAGCTACTTAGGAAATTTTGTGGGATAGTGGAAGTCTTAGCAAGGAAGAAACAGGGTGCTCGGCGGGTGGTCCGCAGCCGCTTGAGCCGCAGAGGATCCGAGAGAGCGGGAAGCCGGCGGGCAGACTAGTCAGGGTGGGAAACAGGCACAGGCGGGCGGGAAGGGCTGGGGTCCCTCTCAGGTCTCTGAGGTGGTTGAAGAATAGACAGCTAGAGTCTCAGTTAAATTTTGAGTTGTTTAGGAATCAAGAGGGCGTTCCAGATCTAAGAAGATGGTTATAATAGTGATGCAAGTTAGTATGAAAGCTAAGTCAGTTATAGAACTTTAAATTCATGGAGATGGTTAGATGCTAGAATGTTAAAGTCAGGGGCCAAATATGTATGAACTGGACATTGGGAAGGTATACTGGGCCATTTAACTCTCATAAATGTGGCATATTTATTTCTGTTGTTTTGTATAGTATTTACTCTTATTAGAGAAGGAACCATTTGTTGGACTGAAAGGGTAAGCTGTTGGGGGGAAGAGGGTGGAAGGGTGGGACAGGAAGGGAGAATAGGGAAAGGTTTGTGACTGAGATGTAACTTGAAGAAAAAAATAAAGTATTTAATAAAAAAAAAGAAAGGAATGATAAATAGTCCAACCTTATGTCAGAAGTTTATGTCCCAAGCTATTAATGGGGTTGAAGCCAAGTTTTCGCAAATGTATATTGTTCATTATATGGATGATGTTCCCATATGTTCTGCTTATTGGAAATGCTAAATTCACTGTTTATAAGAAGGTATTATACCTATATAAGCTTAAACAAAATATGATGGTCCTCGGACACCTCAGAGATCTGCAGAACATGATGTTTAAAAATAAAAAGCTTTTTCTGCTAGACATGCCAACTCCTGACAGCATTCCTAGTTTCCTCCAAAGAAGATAATGGGCACAGAAGAACTCCACCTGGAACTTGCATTAAATATGACAAAGCTGGTCACTGGACTAGACATCCCAAGCTGAGTGGGCTGGACATGGATGGAGAAGTCAAGTGCTGGACTTTGCCAAGACAAGGTAAGCAGTCCTTCATAATTCCTGTCTCACAAAAAGACTGTCATACCTTGGTACTGGAGGTCAAAGACAGATGCCCCACAGACACAGAGGAACAATGAATGGCTGTTAAGGTAAAGGCTGTCAGGTTTTTTTTATAAATTCAGGGGATAATTGAGTTTGCTTACTCAGATGATATTTGTTGTTCTCATATCCCTGATGAGTGTAAAGACTATACTAATAAAAGATTTAACAGTTTGCCGGGCGGTGGTGGCGCACGCCTTTAATCCCAGCACTCGGGAGGCAGAGGCAGGCGGATCTCTGTGAGTTCGAGGCCAGCCTGGTCTACAAAGCGAGTCCAGGACAGCCAAGGATACACAGAGAAACCCTGTCTCGAAAAACCAAAAAAAAAAAAAAAAAAGATTTAACAGTTTAACAGTAGAAGCTAAGGCTTCAGATGCTTTCTCAGTCTACCTTGTTACCAGACTCAGAAAACAGATAGTTAGCATTCTGGACACTGAATCACACAATCCAAGATAATTAGCTCCTTAGATGCAAACAGAAGATGCTCCAGATTTCTTCCCCCTGCTATGTTACTGTTGAAGTTCTGGTAAAACATACCACTAGAAGATTATTCATGCTAATAACTCAAAGTTGTTTTTTAAGTCTCTGTCATATTGTCTTTCTGAGATCTAGTCATAAGAGTATGGATCCATCAGCCTCTGATCAAACAGGATTCCAGATGAGTACAACTGCCTGTTCTTAAAAATGAGATTTTCTCCTTGGTTATGGGGATCCTTACTTTCCCCAGTTGGCAGACAATTCTAACTTCTGTTTCTAGTCTATGTTTGTCTTAGCAGATTCTCACCTGGCTATGGACTGCAAACTGCTGAGCCCTGGACTTCCTAAAAGCTGATCTGGACCAGTCCAGCCGATATGATTACTTCCCATCTTTCAGTTGGATCAAATGATTAGATGCTTCTGATAGATGCCCCATTGCCCAACTTTTGATTAGCATTTCAGCCTTCCTGGACCCTGATGAAAACGCCCTAATGTCAGCTGGAAGTAGTTACAGAAGAGAATATGTCATCTATTGTCCCACCTAGCAGGCTGAGATGCTGGTTCAAAGGAAGTTTATGATTAAAACAGATTCAAGAGAAAAGGGAGGAATCCCTTTCCCAGAGGATAAGAACTAGGCTCAGCTGCTTCAAGGTCAAAGCAGTCACGAGAGAAAAGGGAGACATGTTAGGACCAAACTCACTTGACCAAACTTTAGTTAGGCTTTAAAAGCTTGGGAATTTTGAGTAGGCCCTGAGCTGCAGGTCAGCTTGCCCCAAAATCTACCACATACCACCTCCCAGGGCTTGCAAACTCTAACCATTACAAGGAGGCCAAGTTCTGGCTTGAGTATGTCCAGTTCCCAGAGCAACAGAGAGAACAGCAAAACCCACAGGTTGCCAACAGTCATGAGTTTGGAAATCCCCACCTTGTTTCCTAGGTCACCTATGCTAGCCAATCAAAGTACTGTTGCTTGGTGATGCTTGATGCTTCTGCCTTGATGAAATGTACTTAACCTGAACTGAAATTCTGTTCTAGGTCCCCTCCTTCTCCTTGCATGGAGAAGCTTTGAGGGTGACCTCAGCATGTTGATTAATAAAATCCTCTTGCGTTTTGCAACATTCTCGAGTTCCTGGTGATTCCTCAGTTGCCCCACATTTAGGCTCAGGAATTTGTTCTTTGACCTGTACAGCTGGCTTGCCAATATAAAGATACTATCTTCTATTTGTTTTTTATTTATGTTTTTGATTGTTTCTTGTAATGCTCAGGGAACAGACACATGGCCTTGAACCTGCAAGGCAAGCATCTAGCCTTGGGGTACCTCCCTGGCTTTTGGGTATTGATACAGGGTCTGGCTATGTGGTCCAAGCTGCCTTCCAACTTGCAATTCTCCTGCCTCCACCCCTTAAGTTCTGAAGTTATAGGCAAGCACTGCCCCTGCTGTGTCTGGCACTGAATGTTACTTTGATTTAAATGTATCTAGCAAAGATGTCAGGTCTCAGAAAAAGAAATAAAATGCATGTCCCAGAATGGACTATTAAGTATATCAGATTTTCATAATTCTCCTTTGTGTTCTTGCAACACAAGAGAGACCCAAGAGCAGAATGCATCCAACAATACATCTAAATAGCTTCTGGGCTCAGATCGTGACTCCCAAGTGTTAAATGATCAAAGCACCCAAGGAAGAAATCGATACATGGGACTTGTGCCTGTGGAGAGCACTCTCCTCAGACATGGACTCTTGGCTAATCCTCAAGGGCTCAAAGGACACACTATGTTCCCACATAATGCGGTAAAAACCATGTTTTACAAGCCCACTGAAATATCCCTTTGAGTCAGGAAATGGGTTTAAATGTTAACAAGCCATAATCCAGGGTGGGCTGGGCAAGGAGGAAGAATGAGGCCTTCCACTTCAGAGGTAGAACACAGTGTGTGGTCCACATCAGCCCACAGGCAAGAAAATACACTCCATCACCCCCAGTGCCTCCAGGAACTAAGAACCTCTCTTCCTGGAGGGTGGCATCTCTAGGCTAGAATATGTTCCTGTGGTAGCATTGTCAGTTGTGAGGCCCACCTGTGTCCCCATATGATTGAATTCAAGGTATCCCTTCCTAGTTATAAGATCCTCTTCTGATAGAATTTAATTAGTCAACTAAATGCTACAACACTTCTCAGGAGGAAACCAAGGATTTGGAAGAAACAAACATTTGAGATCTAGGCCAGGAAATCTACTTATTTCAAACACATATGCAAATCAGTGACTTGGAGGCACTAGAATTCAGTGTGCCTCAGATGAATGTGATATCCAAATTACTTGCATTTCTCTCAAAGGAAATTTAGTACAATTCCAAAGGTGCAACTCTGATTATTTTTTCTGGAAAGGTCTTATGTCCCCTTGGTGTTTTAGCATGGGTTGACTGGGTACACAGAAAGTTTCACAATTTATGTAATTTCTGAGCCAAACCAGTCTTGTAGAATGAGCAGTCAGATTTCCCCTGCCCATCATCAGGAAGCTACAAACCAGGATTACTGGATGTCAGGGGGTGGTTGTTCAAGTTTACTTTGTCTTTCTGTGGTACAAAGCCTGACCAAAAGCAATTTAGGGAAGCGAAAGATTTGTCTGGCTTATGCTTCCTGGTCATAGTCCATCATTGAGGGAAATCAAGGCAGAAAGTCAAGGCAAGAAGGCTGAAGGCAATATTGTTATTCCACACAGCATTACCTCCAATGGGGAAACTCACAGCCAGAATCCATGGAGGAATGCTGCTTACAGGCTCATTCCAGGTTCATGCTTAGCCAGCTTTCTGATATAGCCCAGAGCCATTTATGTAGGGATAGTGGCACCCACAGTATTTGAGCCCCTGCAGATGTCCCAGTTTGCTTTCTGTTGCTATGATAAACAACATGACCAAAGCAACTTGGGGAAGACTTATTTCATCTTATACTTTGTAGCCCATCATCTGGGAACCCAAGACAGGAACACAAGACAAAGACCTTGAGGCAGGAAGTGAAACAGAGACTATGGACAAATGATGCTTTACTGGCTTGCTTCATTCACTTGGCTTGCTCAGCTACATTTCTTATATAACCCAGGCCCATCTGTCCAGGAATGATACCATCCACAGTGGGCTTGACCCTCCCACACCAATCAGCAATCAAGAAAATGCTCCACAGACATGCCCACAGACTGGTCTGATAGAAGCGATTACTCAGTTGAGGCCTCTCTTCTCAGATGACTCTAGGCTGTGTCAAGTGGACAATTAAAGCTAACTGGGACGGTAGTCCAGGAAGAAGTAAGGTCCCAAATATTGCATGGTTTCTCTTGTTTCTCCCTTGTTGCACATCAGTCACTGTCCTGATTGTCAGAGGGAGTGTGATGGTTAGTGTTGACCGTAATCTTGACAGGATCTCGATGCACAACACTATAGTGTTGAGTGACACTATTGCTGGAGAAGGTGTGAACAAACATCTACTAACCCTAGATAGGGAACTGACAACTGGCCAAAGTATGGATACCAACCAAGTCCAGCATGGTAAACCAATGAGTTTTACTGAAGCTAAATTCAAGAATATGGGTAAGGAGTTAACTTACAGGAACAGAAATGACTCAAAGACAGCTGTGTTACCAAAGGCACACCCCAGCACAACTCTCAAAATCTGGAAACATGGAGCCCACTGCACAATTTACAGGCAGCTCAACAGGTTGGAGAGGGTCCTTTTCTGGTGGTTCAGTTAATCTGAGCCTCTTCCAGGAAGCTCAGCTCGTCTGAGGGGCTTCTGGGAATCTTGGCTGGTCTCTGCTTCTTCCAGCCTGCTTCTCTGTTTTCTGCTTCTTCCAAGTGACTGGGCTTGTCTGTGTATCTTCTTTATACATAGTTCATCTTGTTGATAGTGACTCTCAGCAGTCTTTACTGTTTCTGTACTCTTGGAGAAGGAAGGACCTCGTGAATCTGACCACTTTTAGGGACTTCCTGAAGCTATTGAATTGTTTACTTCCTGTGTTAAAGAACATCCCTTCAGGGTGGAGTGTTTCAATCTTGGTGGAAGTTGCTACAGAGTACTAGGAAGCAAGTCTCCCAGTGCTAAATACCTGTGGTGGTTTATTTAGATTATATTGGCCTCTGTTCTTGTCTGTGAGGGATTATCTTTATTGAGTTAATCAAGATGGGAAGACCCACCCTAAAGGACAGAGGCTACTCCATTCCTAGGCATGGGTGGATCCTGGACTGCATAAAAAGGAGAAAGTTAGCTGAAAATAAGTATTCATTGCTCTCTTCTTCCTGACTATGCAAACAATGTGACCAGATGCTTCAAATTTCGGCCACCTTGACTTCCCTTCTATGATAGATTACAATCTTGAACTGTGAGCTGATCCCTAGGTATTTTGTTACAATAATAGAAGGGACTAACACAGCTGGATTTCTTTCTTTTACATGTTTATGTATATATGGTGTGTGCATGAGTGTATTCATGTTTGTGTTGGTCTCACTCATGTGTGAAGGTGGGTATGTATACATGTGAATGTAGACCTTGGGTTCTGACATTGTGAGTCTTCTTTGATTGTTTTCTGTTATATTCATTGAGGCAGGGTCTCTCAATTGAGCCCAGGGCTCACTGATACAGCTAGTCCATCTTGGTCCAGGGATCCCTGATGGCTGCCTTCTAAGTGCTGGAAGGCAGACAGGGCCCTATCTCCACCTAGTGTTTACATGGGTTCTGAGGATCCAAACTCTGGTCCTCACACATGCTGCTTGCATTGAAGGCCTTTTAACTACAAGCCATTTCTCCAGCTCCCTACCAGTGAGTTTTTCAAGGTTTCTTCTTGCCTGTGGTGAGAATTCACTTCAAGGTACCTCAAAATAGGAATGGCTGGGCTTGTGGCTTACCCAGATTCTGTGATATACATTAAATAAAAACAAAGACTATTTCTGCTATAACTTTCAACCCTAGGTAAACTCTATGATGACCATAAGTCTCCTCCTTTACAGTCCTAATTCAAAAGAGTCAGCAAGTTGTCAACTCAGGGAAGAAATCTTGACCTGTCCTCCCCACCCTCCAAATGAGGGCCTTAGATCATGTGGTCACTGCCTATTCGGATTGCCTATTCGGATGTTCTATTTAGACAAGAGAGAGGATGGTGATTTCTATCCAGAAATTAGGAATGTGTGAAGACAGGCTTCCATGAGTTTTGATGAATAAGAGAATAACAAATGGTTCTGCTTTGCTTCCTCTGTGTCTGGAATTCATCTTTACTGTTGTTGGGTTTGCTAAGGTATATATATAATTTAGACATTATCCATAAGGAAAAA
This sequence comes from Lophiomys imhausi, assembly GCA_907164525.1. Classification (NCBI taxonomy): domain Eukaryota; kingdom Metazoa; phylum Chordata; class Mammalia; order Rodentia; family Muridae; genus Lophiomys; species Lophiomys imhausi. The sequence continues at coordinate 316,684 of CAJQZJ010032307.1, forward strand.
GAGCTTGCATGATCTTACTCCCTTGTCATTCTCAAGAAGAAGTTTTAGAGTTCCATGGACAAAATATTTAGGTTTTTCCCCCCTGATGCTGGCAGTTGAACCCAGGCCTTAGGCAACCTAGGGAAGCACTCTACAAATTCCCTAGGCCTAAATATATTCATTTTTAAAAAGACATAGACATATGCTTGTTGTCTGACAGTTATCTACAGACACATGTATCCTTTCTAAGATCGTGTATATGAGTTAGGGGAAGAAATGAATCTCCAAGGAGCTTATCTTCTAGTGGATGGATGAGGAGATAAACAGTAGGCAGGGACCACAGGGGTCTCACCATGACAAGCAGCTCTCAGCCAGCCACCTGCTGAGGTTTCCTGTAGATCTGATGGTTCACAGAGGAAGCCAAGCACCTGTATTGAATCCCGTGAGCCACACTGAAACAGAGGAGTTCAGGAATCCCTTATATCTACCTGATTTTCCTAGAGTAGGGAAGTCAGGACAGAGACAAGAGTATTTGAATAGTTATAAAATACAGAGAAGAGAAAATAGCAAAATCTTTTTTGGTTAGAGGTTACCTGTTTTGGTGATAATGTGGTGATGGTGGTGGTAGTGGGTTGTTGTTGGTGGTGGTGTTGATGGTGGTGGTGATGGTAGTGTAATGGTTGTTGTTGCTCTTTTTGTTTAGGGGAAATGGTGCTTTCTTGATACAAAGCCTCATTATGGCCTATGCTGATGCTCTGGCCTAAGACTTAGAAGTCCTGGTGTTAGATGTATGTACCACCATACCTACTACAGGTTTCCTGTTTTCCTATGGTTGCTCTCCTGTCTCATGATCACCAAAATGTCTGAATTATTACTTTGCTTTTTAACTTTAAAAGTTCACTAGTTTTGATATAGTGCAAAGATGAAATTGGGAGCCATACTGAGGTTAATGTAACTATTTTTGATAATACCTGGAAGGCTTGTTGTTGAGGGAGTAGCTGTCCATCTATCAATCATGTATCCATACTCTCTCTAGGCAAGGTCAAGCCTGGAGGAAAGTAATGACTCTCACTAAATTTGATGAGGGTTTTGTTGTTGTAGTTGTAGTAGTAAAGAAAATCAGCTCATCAGCAGTAAAATCTGTAGGGTTTTTTCAAAATATGTTGTCAATGGGTTTCTAATGAGCTCCCACTACATTTTTAAAATATTTACATGCTTGCACTGGTCTGGGTTGACGGGGTAAACAGCAATGAGAGGAAGACAATTTAGAAGACCTACCCACACTTAACAGGTATGGTGGTTTGAATGTGACTGGTCCCCATAGACTCATATATCTGAACATTTGTTCTGCAGTTGGTAAAATTGTTTGGGAAGGATTTGGAGGGAGGTCACTAGGGTTAGGCTTTGAAGTTTAAAAAACCCATGCCACTCCCAGCGAGTCTCTCTCTTCCTACCTTCCTTGTTGTGGTCTTAACATGTAAGCTCTCAGCTGCTGTTTCAGTTCATGCCTACCTGCCTGCTGCCATGCTCCCTATTGTAGTGGAGCATCCACCAGAAAAGACTGCTTGGATACAGGTTTAAGCCAATAGCAAGTCTTTATTACCGGCTGGCAACTACACTGGATCACTATTCAGGATCCCATTGTAGGTCCAAGCCTTTCTCAGGGTGAGCAAGCTTTTAAGTGCAAAAACTGTATCATGGATTGACATATTTCAGTTAGCAAAAACAGATAGTTCCAGAAGTGGAACTACAAAAGCAAAAAAGCAAGATTACTACATTTAGAGACTTTCCCAGAACTATGTCCTTTGATGGTTTAGGCCTTTGCCTTAGTGCTTTTTGACAGGTGATGCTGTCTATGTGTTAAGTTTTACATCCCGAATGGTACTTTCATCATGGAGTCAGTTGTGCTAGGGTCTGCAGGCCTGTTACACTGACATGATCATCATGGACTCACCCTCTGAAACTGTATGCAAGCCCCCAATTAAATTCTTTCTTTTATTAAAAGGCCTTGGCCGTGGTCTCTTCACAGCTATGCAAAAGGAACTGAAGATACAAAGCATGGAAAGTCTTCCAAGCCAGTGGAAGGTGGACACTTCTTGGACATTCCTTTTGGATTGGTAAGTAAGGTACAATATTAAATAGATTGTGTACTGGTCTATTTCCAACTAACCACAGGGAAAAGCTCTGAAGTAACAGATGGCCAACTGCTCACAGAAGGGACTTAAGAAAATAGAGAAGTTGGAAAGAACCTCTCCAAGTGCTATGTTGGGTATATAGAGACCTGTATGTAAATGGCTCAGATACCCTGACATCAGCCATCATTACAGTGCAATCCTTGCAGCAAGAATGCCAGTTCTGTTGAAATCAAAAGCTGTAATGTTTTTCAGCATTTGTACTACAATTACTGGCTGATAATTTTGGGAATGCAAGGTACTGAGTTTGCATCAGGTAATGGCTTTCTTTTTATCCAAATCTCAAGGTTATCACTTGGCACAAGTTTGTATGGGTGTGTCCTCTCTCTCTCTCTCTCCCCCTTACAGATGTCAGGATCTAATTACTGGAGCTCTAACAACATGGCTGGTGGAGGTTATCAAATCCTAACCTCTCAAAGCCCCACCTCTAAGTACCACTGCCAGGTTATGTTTCCACTCTCTGGATGTCATTGATACATGACTTCAGAGGTTAAATACCCTGCTTTAAATGACAGTCCTCAGAGCTAAGCAGTATCTAGGGGAATTCAGCTGTGCCTCCTTTGCAAAATGTCATCCCAACTGGGTTAGTTGATGGCGTGCACTGCCCTGCCCCTCGTAGAACAGTGAAGTAACAAATGAGCCCCTCACCTGAGGATCCAGCTGCCCCCATCACCTGACATTACTACACATGGCTTTGGCAGGGATAGAGTTTATAGAGGCTGGGGAAGACTGGTATAGAGGCTGGTGTTCCATCTAGGCAGGTACGGAAAAACCCTCACAGGAGATGAGGCTTTTTAAGTCTAGCTGGTTCAAGACGTACCTACACCCCTGTAAGTAACCAACCCTTCCCCTAGTTCTGAAAGGAAGCCCAGTACATTCATTGGTTCCCCGAAGTGATATTTGGTGGACTCGTACCTTGGTTTATTGTTGGGAACTTAGGAGGAGATGTAAGCCTTGCTTTATGTCCCCCCATGGAAGGAATTTTGGCAACATCCCAGCATGAGTTTTGAAGGTGGCAGTTACTGTTTCTAAAGAGTTCTTTTATTCCATGTCTGTTTTGCTGCATGCAGTATGGAAGCAGAAAATAGAAATTAGGAATTTTTGTATCAACATACAAAGGTATAAGGGCATATTCAATAATCTGCCCCTTCTTCTTGGACCTTCCTATGCTATGTCTATATCTCATTTTTCTCAAGCCCATGCACTCCTACATAGGAGAGGAAGAAGGATACAGAAAAGGAAAAGTAGGAAGTCCCTGGGGCTAACCTCCAAAACCCATTAAGACAGGACCATTTATCAGCTTGTAGTCTCTTCCCCTAAATATCAGAGTTTTCAGTTATCCTTCAAATAACCA
>CAJQZJ010032307.1:335208-347689 GCA_907164525.1 Lophiomys imhausi
TGCAAGTTAGTATGAATGTTGAGTCAGATATAGACCTTTAAACTCATGGAGATGGTTAGATAGTAGAATGTTAAAGTCAGGGGCCAAATATGTATAAACTGGACATTGGGAAGGTGTACTGGGCCATTTAACTCTCATAAATGTGGCATATTTATATCTGTTGTTTTGTATAATACTTACTGTTATAAGAGAAGGAACCATCTGTTGGACTGAAAGGGGAAACTTCTGGGGGGAAGAGGGTGGAAGGGCAGGATAGGAAGGGGGAATAGGGAGGGGTTTGTGACTGAGCTGTAACTTGAAGAAAAAAAATAAAGTATTTAAAAAAAAGAAAGAAAAAAAAAAGAAAAAACCTTAAACTTGTTAATCTTTAATTTTTTTCTCTGTAGATTCTGCATATGATATGTGGCTATAATACTAGACAAGGTCAGTGGAGAGCAGACATAAGAGGGTCCACTTGGCCAACAGAGATCACAGAGTGTCATCCAAAGTATAGAGAAGGTCATGCTTCCGGAACCATCCTGACAAGAGAGAAGAAACTCTCAGGAGAAATACTTGTACCCCTTCCTTATTTAATTAACTATGGCAACAGTGCACCTCAGTGAATTGGAATTTCTCTGGAAATCTTATTCTTGGAAAAGGGAACAGCCGAGGGAGGGCCTGGTACCAGCTAGAGAAGGAACTTGTGTTCCAGAATGTATTTCACGTGGTTCCGACAACTTACCAGATCACATTGCAGGACAGACTGCAGCTAAGACAATGATGGATCAGCGTTAGGGGGCTACACCTTGCCCAGGACTGCTTAGTTACACATAATTCTTGGCCTCTCTTTAAACCTAAACCTCATGCCAATAACCTGATGGAAGACTTGTGAAGTCACGGAGTCTCTCTATTTGTTCCACTTCCTGGTGTGTCCACAATAAATTAATCTACTTTCTCTGCTTTTTCCTGTAGCTTGTCTCTCTAATTGGAAGATAGAGGACAGAAGGCTGAGCCCAGGGTTATTAGGGCTGTCAGGGCCCAGGCTCTGACCATTAAAAACTATGGTAGCACTTCTGTCTTAGAGCCAGGTCGTGAGACTGCTCTTGAATACAGGGGATGTCCCATAAGAGCAGTTCTCAAAACAGTCCCGTGACTGAAACAGCAGCAGCATCTTGGAACCTCATTAGAACTCCATCTCAGGTCCACCCAGACCTCCTGAGTCGGAGCCCACATTTCTAACAAGATCCCTATGTGACTTGTAAGGAGTGCTTGCTTGGGTTGAGGACATGCTCCCAGGAGCTCTCTGCTCTGTGCTTTGTGAAGACAAGAAGCCATTTACACAGGCCTTTCCTGAGCTCCCCGTACGCTGCCGCCTGCGTCTGAGTGCATTGCTGGAATTACCACATGTAGGCAGGCAGCAAAGCTACAGAGACAGTTCTCAAAACTGGGACTCCATCAATGAAGCAGAGAAAATAAGAGTGCAAGTGCGCACAAGCTTTCCTGACTACCGGGTGGAAGGGGAAAAATACGGAGAATTGTAAACACAAAGACATAGCTTCCATCTCAAGGGAAACAAGAGATGGTTTGTCCTGGCGCCACACATGAGTCGCCCCAAATGTGGCTTTCCAATATGGTGACAGTTTCATGAAAGTTTTATAGAGCAAAGTCATAATCCAAGGGCATTTGACACATTAGAGGAAACAGTGGGCAGGTTAGAGCAAAGTGGGGAAGGTTTGCCTATGGGGCTCACACCGTCTGATGACGCTTTCAGCCATTAGGCTTGTGGAAGCTAGCAGTCTGTTTGGACATCCCACACGGAATTCATCTGGAAGTCACAAGGATGCCCAGTTAAAAACAGAGGTGAGTAATATGTGACTATTCTTTCTGGTGCGTGGGGGTGTGCGTTTGTGTGACAGCATATGGGACCACAAGAGGACACTGGATGTCTTCCTTGGTCATCCTCCTGCCTTATTCTCGCCGAACCCTCTCTGAACCTGAAACTTGCCATTGGCCTACACTGGCCACGCATGATAGTGTGCACCTTTGCCCACAGTTAACTTTTTACCTGGGTGAGTCACCTGGCATTGAACTCAGGTCCTCACACTTCTGTAACAAACACTTTTGCCCACTGAGCCATCTCCTCAGCCTAAAACATAGGTAAAGATAATCTGGCTCTAGAGCTGCAACATTCCAACCCTCACAATTAAAGTTTTAATCTGTCAGTCAGACTTATAAAGTACTTAACACAGGCACTGCCTTTTCTTTTTCTGGGAACTTTAGTCCACAAGATTCAGCTGAAAGGCAAAGATCAAACTCAAGGTGGATTTCACCTGATTTTCAAATTCCTTCCACTGCCTTCTTTTAGACGTTGACACACATCAGAGGTACTGCGAGACAAATGAAGCCAGGAGTGCGTGGATGACAAAGAAACTCAAAAAAGGCATTGCACTTAGCAAAAATAGAAGACCAGAACGGGAGGAGAGAAGGTATCTGTGAGCTAAGTAGGGACAGGTCTCCCAGGAAGACATCCAGGCTGTTAATTTTAAAAGAACAGTTAGGACCCAGCTAGATGACGACAAGTGTCAAAATGCAGTCATGATGTGAAGAATAGAGGACTGGCCCCCAGAGCACAAACACTGTGTAAATACTATACCCTGGGGAGTGGCAGTTGTCACCATCAGTGGTTGTATGACATCATGAAACACAATGGTGTTAGCCAGGATGGAAATCCATACTTTAAAAAAAAAATTATTTATTTTTATTTTATTTGCATTGGTGTGAGAGTGTCAGGTCTCTTGGAACTGGAGTTACAGACAGCTGTGAACTGCCATGTGGGTGCTGAGAATTGAATCCAGGTCCCTTGGAAGAGCAGACCGTGCTCTTAACCACTGAGCCATCTCTCTAGCCGTAATCTATACTTCTTATGAAGTGAAGTATTAGCAACTCCTGGCATGGCAAAAAGCTGGGTATGAAACCCAGGCAGACCCTGTATTTTCTTTTTCCTGGGGCCACTTGCTACTCTTGACTCCATCTTCAGCTCTCCCTTCCTTATTCGGCATCTCCAAGCCAAACACAAATCAGAACAACTGAGAATTAGTTGGTGTGACATGGTTTTTTGCCTTTTTCCTAGCTTCTGGGGCCATCATTACAGAACTGCCTTTGCCAAAAGCACAAGGTGAAAACAAATGAGGTATTATATCCAGGTATTTTAATGTCATTCTACACTCACAGGCTAGCAAAGCATGGGTGTGAGAGATAGCTCAGTGGTTAAATGAGCACATAGTTCTTCCAGAGGAGCTGAGTGAGACTCCCAGGACCCATGTCAGGTGGGTCACAGCCACCTGTAACTCCAGCTCTAAGGGACTGTATTCCTCTTCTTGACTCTGTGGGTACTGAGTTCCTGGAAGTTTCACAAATGTTTCTCTCTCTCTCTCTCTCTCTCTCTCTCTCTCTCTCTCTCTCTCTCTCACACACACACACACACACACACACACACACACACACACACACATGCATGTATAAAAATAACAAAAAAAACACTTAAGAATTAAGTGTATTAGTAAGGAATCTTGGTCTGTATTCTTCTTCCAGTACTAGCAAAAGCCTGACATAGGAAAACACCTTTGGTGCTTTTATAAACACCACCTATAGTCAGCTGTCAAAACACATAAAGAGTGTCCAACTACAGTATTCAAAAATCTGGCTAAAATGACTCTGGGCAAAAACAGACCATATATACATCTGTGATTTATCTCTTCATTGATGAGGAACTCTACTAGTAAGGTAGTAACATGTCATTTCAGAAGGAATTTGGCAACCTGGAATCTATAGGTCTGTACCACAGAGACCATGGGAAATGAGCTCCAGACACCAGGCACAGTCTACACCAGTCTTCAGCGTGTGCAGAACTGACTGGCTCTTCTCAGGCAAAACTCACAAGTTAGCATGCAATGCCATGCTGTCTGGGCCCTTAACCAACACCAGGGAATCCTTGGGTGGTCAAATGAACTTTATCCTATAATGCTAACACTTATTCTCTCTGGACCTTACCTCTGATTTTTAGCTGGCCACAAGGACCTCCTGTTGGTTTACCTGGAAATCATCCATTGTGCATGCACTCAACAGTTCAGATGAACTCCCTGTAGGTTCCTGGAAGTTTCTTAAATGTCCCTCATCTTGCTGAAATGTCCTCTTTTGAAGTGCTCTAGGCACACTGTAAGATATTTATTCAAGCTGGACAGTGTGGTCCACATGCCTGTAATTCTAGCACTAGAGAGGGTGAGGCAGGAGGATGGAACATTCACAGCCTAAGCTGTGAGTCTGAAGCCAAACTGGGAAACATAGTGAGATACTGTCTCCAAATAAGAAATAAAAGAGGTGGGAAAATAGTTCCCTGGTAGAGCACTTGCCAAGTGTAGGCTCAATCTCTTCTACCACACAGACACACAGAAGTGAAAGCAGGCGGATAAAGTCTTTATATCTGCAGACATTTATTTCATCTATGGTGTCTAGATTTGATTCAAAGCTTCAAGAAAGTTTAGTAGAAAAACTTGAGCTAAGTGTGTTCACAGGTCACATAAAAGATTTCTACTTCATTTGTCACAATTAAAAGGCATGTGATACTTCTTTAAGTTCAACATTTACATGAAACTAAAAAGTGTAGGGGAGACATACTGTATTTTTTAACTTCTGTTCTTGGAACTTTCAAGTTTTTTTTTTTTTAAATAGGAAGGAATCAAGAGGCCAGAAACTTATTCTCAAAAATTGTTTTCCACTAATGAGGATTTTTTTTTTAACTCTTTAAAGATGTAACAAGACTAGGCAGAGCATGGAGTGAGGTATGTCTTTAATCTCAACATTCTGAAGGCACAGGCAGGCAGATCACTATGAGCTCAAGGCCAGCCTGGTCTATACAGTGAGACCTTTTCCCTAAAGAAAAAAAGATGTAGCAAGAAAACAAACAAACAAACAAAAAACAACTCTGATTCCCTTCTATCTAAGCTGTACTTTTTCATACTTGTAGGTTTCTCCACTTTTGTTTTCCTTTTTGTTGTTGAGCTTTTTGTACTTTGTTCTCCTGATGTTTTCATTAGGAGTGTAATGGATGTGAGAGCATTTCCTTCCCACTTTTCAGTAATCTGTTTTTACATGGGTCCTTCTGTATTTCATTAAAATGTAGCTATTGATAAGCCTAAGATAATTTCACAATATCACTGCTCAAAGAATAATAAGATTCATTGTGCTCTAGGTTTATCCAGCTGTGTTCTACTGTTCTAATAAGCCTTTGAATTAGCTTGGTAATTGTTGGAGGTTGAATTGGGGATTTCAAGACTATATGTCGGAGGATCCAAGATGGTGCCGACCATAGAGCAGTGCATCTGAGTAGTAGGTGAATGAGATTAGTCACTGTGGAGTGAATGTGAGGTCCCCTAGCCAACAGTGAAACACAGACGGTGTATGAATTCCCACAGCGAACATTGAGACCGGTCACCAGGTAAAACAGCGCATGGAGCTCCCGGGAACACCACCCTGAGATCAGCCAGTTCTGTCACCAGTCTGGAGAGGAGCTCTGGCTAGAGATCTAGCCCAGGAGCGGATCCAGTCCACGGCTCCAGCCACAGACCAGCGCCGCCGCCTGTCTGCCTGATATCCAGCCTGCACTCAGACATGTACACCCAAGAGGGAAAAACAGCCACACCACAAGAGCAAAGGTAAGTGAGATTATTTTTTCCGGAGTTTCCAACATGGCAGCACAGTGTGCACTGTAGCGGAGAGGCAGAGACCTAACCCAGTCACAGCAAAGCAATTAGGAGCCAAGACTGCCTACAAACAGAGCCCACAACTGTGTGTTCTCCACAAATACTGGGGTGGGTGGGTCACTCACCCTAACACCCAGGCATCTGAGGCAGTCAGCAATAGGCACACAGAGGCCAGCATCTGTTGTGGGTGGAGCTCCCTGCCTGCAAAGTCAGCCTAGCTGGGGAGCCAGAATGACTGGGTCAGTGAGAGGAGAACACAGACCCAACCACAGCTCTACCTGCCTTTCTGAGGAGACCTGTCAGCTCCCACGTCCTCAGAGGCTAGCCCTCTCCCCACTCCAATCCCCTCTATATTGGTCCAATTGGGTCACAAGCAGTCGAGGAGAGCAGCAGCCACCCTCCTGTCCAAGAGCCAGTCAGTCTATTACAGGAACCTGCCTGCCATCTGGAGGTAAACACCAGGATCTCAGGATCAGCCAACCCCCAAGACAGGGAGTTTTCCTGAGCACCAAGGTCAGGTAACAAAAGAAACAAACAGATAACACCTGGGTCCATCGGATGACAAAAGGTCAGCACAAGAACATGGTTAAAAAAAAAAACCAAAACAATAGAATGTCTCCAGATCCTAGCAATAAGGCTACAGACAACTCTGGACAGCCGAAAACAATTGAAGCAAAGGAAAATGACCTTAATCCTACACTTATATTAATAATAGAAGGCCTAAGGGAGGAAATAAAATACCTCAGAGAGCAACAACAAAGTACTGCAAAGGAGGTGATGGAAATGAATAAAGCGCTTAAAGGAATGGAAGACCTGAAAAGAGAAGTTGAAGCAATGAAGAAAATCCAATCTGAGACATCCATAGAACTGGAAAACCTTAAGAAAAGAATTGGAACTACAGACACTAGCATCACCAACAGAATACAAGAGATGGAAGAAAGAAATTCAGGCTCAGAGGATAAAATTGAAGAAATGGATACATCTGTCAAAGAAAATGTCAAATCTAAAAATGTCCTGACACAAAACCTTCAGGAAATCAAGGACACAATGAAAAGACGAAATCTCAGAATAATAGGAATAGAAGAAAGAGAAGAGTCCCACCTCCATGGACCAGAAAATATCTTCAACAAAATCATTGAAGAGAATTTCCAAAATCTAAAAAAAGAGATGCCTATAACTGTACAAGAAGCATACAGAACTCCAAATACATTAGACCAGAAAAGAAAATCTTCCGCCACATAATAATCAAAACACTAAATGTACAGAACAAAGAAAGAATTTTAAAAGCTGCTAGGGAAAAGGGTCAAATAACATATAATGTCAAACCTATCAGAATCACACCTGACTTTTCTTCAGAGACTCTAAAAGCCATAAGGGCCTGGACAGATGTCTTGCAGACCCTAAAAAAACACAAATGCCAGGCCAGACTACTATTCCCTGCAAAATTGTCAATCAACATAGATGGAGAAAACAAGATATTCCATGACAAAGCTAAATTCAAACAATATCTATACACAAATCCAGCTCTACAGAAGATGTTGGAAAGAAAACTTCAATCCAAAGAGGTTAACTACACACAAGAAAGCACAGGAAGCAAATAGCATGCCTGAAGTAAAACCAAAAGAAAAGAAGCTCACTCACACACTATTTCCACCAACATCAAGATGGCAGGAAGTAACAAAAACTGGTCATTAATATCTCTCAACATCAATGGACTCAATTCCCCAATAAAAAGGCACAGGCTAGCAGAATGGATGCGAAAACAGAATCCCACATTCTGCTGCTTACAAGAAACACACCTCAGCAAAAAAGATAGACATTATCTCCAAGTAAAAGGCTGGGAAAAGATATACCAAGCAAATGGACCCAAGAAAAAAGCTGGAGTAGCAATTCTAGTATGCAACAAATTGGAATTTCAACCAACATTAATCAAAAGAGATAGGGAAGGACTCTATATACTCATCAAAGGAAAAATCCACCAAGATGAAATTTCAATACTAAACAGCTATGCCCCAAATGTAAGACCACCCACATTTATTAAAGAAACACTACTGAAGCTCAAATCCCACATTGAACCTCACACATTAATAGTGGGAGACTTCAACACACCACTCTCACCACTGGACAGATCAACAATGCAGAAACCAAACAGAGAAATAATGAACCTCACAGATGTCATGAATCAAATGGACCTAATTGATATCTACAGAACATTTCACCCCAAAACAAAAGAATACACTTTCTTCTCGGCACCTCACGGAACCTTCTCCAAAATCGACCATATAGTCGGTCACAAAGCAAGCCTCAACAGATACAGGAAAATTGAAATCACTCCTTGTAACTTATCAGACCATCATGGAATAAAGCTAGGCTTCAACAATAACCAAAACAACAGAGTGCTTGCAAAAACATGGAAACTGAACAACTCTCTCCTCAATGACCTCTGGGTCAGGGAAGAAATAAAAAAAGAAATTAAAGTCTTCTTAGAACTCAATGAAAATGAAGGCACAACATACCCAAACTTATGGGACACATTGAAAGCAGTGCTAAGAGGAAAGTTTATAGCTCTAAGTGCCTTCAAAAAGAAACTGGAGAATTCCTATACTAGCCACCTAAAAGAACACCTGAAAGAGCTAGAACAAAAAGAAGCAAACACTCCCAAGAGGAGCAGACGAGAGGAAATTATCAAACTCAGGGCTGAAATCAACAACTTAGAAACAAAAAGAACAATACAAAGAATCGACAAAACCAAGAGCTGGTTCTTTGAGAAAATCAACAAAATAGACAAGCCCTTAGCTAAACTAACTAAAAGGCAGAGGGAAAATACCCAAATCAACAAAATCAGAAATGAAAAGGGGGAAATAACAACAGACATTGAGGAAATCCAAAGAATCGTTAGGTCCTACTTCAAAAACTTGTACTCCACAAAATTGGAAAATCTAAATGAAATGGACAATTTTCTTGATAGATTCCACCTACCAAGGTTAAATCAAGAACAGGTAAACAAATTAAACAGTCCTATAACCCTTAAGGAAATAGAAGAAGTCATTAGAAGTCTTCCAACCAAAAAAAGCCCAGGCCCAGATGGTTTCAGCACAGAATTCTACCAGACATTCAAAGAAGAGCTAACACCAATATTCTTCAAACTCTTCCACAACATAGAAACAGAAGGAATACTGCCAAACACATTCTATGAGGCCACAGTTACCCTGATACCTAAACCTCACAAAGACCCAACGGAGAAAGAAAATTTCAGACCAATTTCCCTTATGAACATGGATGCAAAGATACTTAATAAAATACTTGCAAACCGGATCCAAGATCACATCAAAAGTATCATACACCATGATCAAGTAGGCTTCATCCCAGGGATGCAGGAGTGGTTCAACATTAGAAAATCCATCAATGTAATGCACCACATAAACAAGCTGAAAGAAAAGAACCACATGATCATCTCATTGGATGCTGAAAAAGCTTTTGACAAAATACAGCACCCTTCATGATAAAAGTCTTAGAGAGATCAGGCATACAAAGACCATATTTAAACATAATAAAGGCAATTTACAGCAAGCCAATAGCCAACATCAAACTAAATGGAGAGAAACTTAAAGCATTTCTTCTAAAATCAGACACAAGGCAAGGCTGCCCACTCTCTCCATATCTCTTCAACATAGTACTTGAAGTTTTAGCTAGAGCAATAAGACAACTAAAAGAGATCAAGGGGATACAAATTGGAAAGGAAGAAGTCAAAGTATCCCTATTTGCAGATGATATGATAGTATACATCAGTGACCCCAAAAATTCCACCAGAGAACTTCGACAGCTGATAAACTCCTTCAGCAAGGTGGCCGATACAAAATCAATTCAAAAAAATCAGTAGCCCTTCTTTACACAAAAGATAAATGGACTGAGAAAGAAATAAGGGAATCAATACCCTTCACAATAGCCACAAATAATATAAAATACCTGAGGGTAACTCTAACCAAGCAAGTGAAAGACCTGTATGATAAGAACTTCAAGTCCCTGAAGAAAGAAATTGAAGAAGATATCAGGAGATGGAAAGATCTCCCTTGTTCATGGATAGGTAGGATCAACATAATAAAAATGGCAATCTTACCAAAAGCAATATACAGATTCAATGTGATTCCTATCCAAATACCAACTCAATTTTTTACAGATCCGGAAAAAACAATTCTCAACTTCATATGCAATAACAAAAGACCAGAATAGCTAAATCAATCATGTACAATAACAGAACATCTGGAGGTACCACCATCCCGGATTTCAAGCTGTACTACAGGGCAATAGTAATAAAAACAGCATGGTACTGGTATAGAAACAGACCAGTTGACCAATGGAATCGAATTGAAGACCCAGAAATAAACCCACACACCTATGGTCACTTAATTTTTGATAAAGAAGCCAAAAACATACAATGGAAAAAGGAAAGCATCTTCAATAAATGGTGCTGGTCTAACTGGATGTCAACATGTAGAAGAATGCAAATAGATCCATACTTATCACCCTGTACAAAACTTAAGTCTAAGTGGATCAAGGACCTCAACATAAATACAGACACACTAACATTAATAGAAGGGAAAGTGGGGAAAAGCCTTGAAATCATTGGCACTGGTAGCAACTTCCTGAATAGAACACCAATAGCTCAGGCACTAAAACAAACAATCAATAAATGGGACCTTATAAAATTGAAAAGCTTCTGTAAGGCAAAGGACACTGTCTTCAGAACAAAACGGCAGCCTACAGACTGGGAAAGGTTCTTCACCAACCCAACATCTGACAGAGGGCTAATATCCAAAATATATAAAGAACTGAAGAAATTAAACACCAAAAAATCAAATAACCCCATCAATAAATGGGGTACAGAGCCAAACCGAGAATTCACAGAAGAGGAATCCCTAAAGGCTGAGAGGAATTTGAGGAAATGTTCAACATCTTTGGTCATCAGGGAAATGCAACTTAAAACAACTCTGAGATTACATCTCACACCTGTCAGAATGGCTAAGATCAAAAACTCAAATGATAGCACATGCTGGCGAGGATGTGGAGAAAAGGGAACACTCCCCCATTGCTGGTGGGACTGCAAACTTGTGCAACCACTTTGGTAATCAATCTGGAGATATCTTAGAAAATTGGAAATAAATCTACCTCAAGACCCAGCCATACCACTCTTAGGCATATATCCAAAAGATTCAAAACAAAACCACAAGGACATTGCCTCAACAATGTTCATAGCAGCTTTATTTGTAATAGCCGGAAACTGGAAACAAACCAGATGTCCTTCAACTGAAGAATGGATTAAAAAACTGTGGTACATTTACACAATGGAATACTACACAGCTATCAGAAACAAGGAAATTATGCAATTCAAAACAAAATGGATGGAACTAGAAAAGCTCTTCCTAAGTGAGCTGACACAGTCCCAGAAAGATAAACATGGTATGTATTCCCTTATAAATGGATATTAACCATACATCAGAGGATAACTATCCTACAACCCACACACCCAAATAGATAGGAACCTAGCATATCTATCCTAGGAAAAATTCAACCTACCAGTGAGTCATGGAATCTGTTGCAGGTGAGTGGAACACCACACCCTAGATGGTGTGCCTTATCAAGCTCCAGTACAAGTGACAGCTCTTGGCCCTCACATGACGCAAGATCTGAGGGAGTATCATAGGTGAGGGCCCACCTCATCTGAGGAGAAGGGGAGTACCAAGTAGAGGAACAAGGAGGAAGGGAGGGAGAGAAGGAGAGAGGAAGGGAGGTCCAGGAGGGGAGGAGGGAGGAAACTCTGTTCTAGAAGTAAATAATACTTTTTTAGAGTTAATAAGCTTAAAAATATAATAAAAATACAATATAAAATTTTCAAACTCTAATTTACCAAAGGTATAATTGCCTTACTGGCATCACAGGAAAATGGCCTTAATTTCAGATTAGAATGTTAGACTGCAGGTGGCCACAGAGATTACACAAACTTGATAGCAGCTTAAAACTTCTTTTTTTTTTTTTTGTAGAGGTATAGGATATTTCCATGGTTTGGCATTAAAAAGCAGGTAACAGGTTTAAAACACTGTAAATAAATTAAAGGTGACAGCTGTTCAACCTGGTTTTACAAACCACCAAGAGTTGAAAAAACTTAGAGCTAAGGTAAAATAATGCATGGTGTTAGCCCATGCCTTTACCTCCAGCAGAGACAGGAGGATCACTATAGAGTTAGTTGTCTTATAAATTCTAGAGTTACAAGAAACAGGGTGGTGATGGTGCACACCCTTAGTCCCATCATTGGAGAAGACTACACCCTTAATCCCAGCACACTAGAGACAGAAACAGGCAGATCTCAGAGCTCAAGGTCAGCCTGATACAAAACAAGCTCTAAACAGAGAAAAACTTTGATCCAGGGGTGGAGGAGCACATCTTTAATCCCATCAGTTGGAAACCACATGTCTTTGATCCCAAAATGTAGATTGCAGAGACAGGCACATAGGATTTGGAAGGATTTAAGTTTAAAAGCTACTTACAAAAGGCAGGCTGCAATTCAAACAAATTGTCCTTTGAGATCTCAAAATATATACACTAAAGGTTTGTTTATCTCCAAAATATCAAAATAATTTCCTCTTTAATCCAGATTGAAAGGCAGTACTTTATATATTGTCAAAAAACCAAATTTGTTCAAGGAAAAATATTACCTGACCCCCCCCCCCCAAAAAAAAAAGGTAATT
>CAJQZJ010032307.1:354468-375448 GCA_907164525.1 Lophiomys imhausi
AGACAGGGTTTCTCTGAATATCTCTGGCTGTCCTGGACTCGCTTTGTAGACCAGGCTGGCCTCGAACTCACAAAGATCCGCCTGCCTCTGCCTCCCAAGTGCTGGGATTAAAGGCGTGCGCCACCACCGCCCGGCTAAGATGTTTTTTCTTAACTTAAGATTTTCTGATATTGAGATATGTCAGCTCCTGACAGCACCCCCCCATTCTATTTCAAGTAGATGAGCATCAAAGAATCTCCATTTGGAGATGGCTGTACTAGTGTCAAGCTAGCCACAGGGCAAGAAAAAGCCCTTGCTTCAACTGTAGACAGAATGCTGTCCAAAATGGACAAAACTTGGAAGCAGGTAACTCAATGGCCTAATTCTGCCAAGACAGGATGAGAAAGTCCTTCATAATTCCTCCTTTACAATTAAGTCTGTCCAGCCGAAGATTCCAGGAGCACTAACAGCTGCAAGTCACAGAACAGGAATGTAATGTGGAAGCTTGCCTGAGGGTTTCTGTTTCTGTTCTACTTTTCATTAAGACTGGAATCAAGCTTACATGTAAACTATTGATAATTTAAGTTTCCTTTTGTGTCATTCATTGTAAAACTGTCTAATTTGACAAAAAATGTAGGTTATGAAAAATAAAAATTTAGGCACTGTTAAAAACAATTAATGTCTGTCAGAGATACTGGGCCAAAAGCCTGAAGATTGATGCTCGAACATTATAGAGAGAAACTGGGGACTGTTCAGGCAGTCAGATGTCTGTCATTTCTTAGTTTTGGAAGCTGCTTGCTCCACACTTCCTGTTTATTCAGATATATTTATTCTTCTCCCAGTCTCTGCTGTGGTTGAAGACTAGATAATTATAGTCTCACAGTTAGGTTTTAAGTTCTTTAGGAATTAAAAGGATATTCTAGGTCTAAGAAGATGTTTTAAGTTGGTAATGCAAGTTAGGATGGAAACTGAGTTAGGTATAGAACTTTAAACTCATTGAGATAGATAATAGAATATTCTTATTAGTTGCCAAATACATATGAACTAGACATTGGGAATATATGTCATACCTTATAGTTTTTATAATTGTTTCCTAATTGTTAAAAAAGAGATATAAATATATTTGAAAAAAATTATATTTGATGATTTTTGAGGCTTGTTCCAGGTCTTATCCTCTGTGATGTGTGCACCACCCTTTTCTAACTGAAAATAAATTTATTTTTTATAAAGAAAAAATTTAATTTCTAAATAGGGAAGGAAGGAATATGTACTATCAAAAAAGGAAGAAAAAGTGAGGGAAGAAGAACATTAAAAATGGAAAGAAGAAAGGTTAAAGAAGTAATGAGAGAGAGAGAGAAGAAAGGGAGAAAGCAAACAAGAGGAGAGAAGAAAAGAAGAAGAGAGGGAGGGATGAGAAAGGGAGAGGGGGAAGGATGGTGAGAGGAACAAGAGAAGAAGTTAGACACTTTTGACTGTCTTTTAAGAAAACGAGAATTCAAATATAAAGCAATCTAAAAACTAAGCTTAAAACACGGGCCATGTTTTTGGAAAAATTTGAAATAGGCAAGAATATAATCCATTGGGCTTTGATGCTATACTAATTTGGGAATCATGGGAATAATAACATTCAATTCACAGAGAAGGAAAAGGAATCCCAGATTATCCCCGAGCCACTGGCATGGTGGTAATGTGATTCAATGCTGTTCTATCCGAGTCAACTAGAAACAAGGTCTAGGAAAGGGACTCTGGATTGTAGGACAGGATGACCCATAAAATTAAATAAGTATCTGATGGAGACAATAGGAAGGGAAAATCCAGTCACTGAGTAAAAAAATCCTTTGAGCACTGTTGTCTGCTGTTCAACACATGGCAATGTACAAATCACCTGCACACCTTTGGCCTTGCTGTGACCCCTGCTATAACTAAGCCTCTTCTCCCAGTCTAGCGAGACCTTCTCATTGTGCCCACCCCATCATCAATTTCTCCACGCAGAAAGACTTTGGCAACTCCCACCTACAGTGACCTCATGGCTGAAACCAAAGCCACGTGTGGAGGGTATGTTACAAACTCAAACTGACATACTAGGCAGAGGCTATGAATATCCCATTCTTTCTTTTTTAAAGATTTATTTATTTATTTTACATGTATGAATGCTCTATCTGCCTGTACTCCTGCATGCCAGAAGAAGGCATCAAATTCCAGTATAGATGGTCATGAGCCACCATGTGGTTGCTGGGAATTGAACTTGGGAACCCTGGAAGAGCAGACAGTGCTCCTAACCGGTGAGCCATCTCTCCAGCCCAAATATCCCTTTCTTAATACTGCTCATGAAAGCAAAACGCACACCAAATGTGGTAACAAGGGGAAGTTTTCATGCTTGTTGGAAAAATGTTCTGAAAATAGGGAACGTGATCTTTCCATGGAGAACATTCTTAGTGCTTTCAGCTCTCAGTGCAAAAGCAGCACAAATCCTGAGATTCTGGCCACCACTATTCTTTTAATAATAACAAAGAGGACACTATGATGGGGATGTAACTTGATGTAATAAAAAAAAATGTGCGCCCAAATGCTTGAGGTGGGGGTGTCCTTGTGTGTACAGGCACATGTGTATGTAGTGACCAGATATGAACCGAACCTCAAGAGCCTTTCTTCTGCACAGTGCTTCTCACTGGCTGAGGGCTCACCAAGTAAGCTAAGCTGGCAGAACTCCTGGATCTGCCTGCCTCCTTCCTCAGTGCTGAGGTGCAAGCATGCTGCACCACAGCTGGCTGGCTCTTGCATATAGGTTCTGGAGATCAGACCCAGATAGGTTCATCTGATGCCACCCCATTCTTCCACTATTAAAGACTTTCAACTCCACTGCCTGCCTGCGAGTGTCTGAAAAAGCATGTGACCCCTTGCTATAGAGGCGCTGGCTCATTGGATTTGACTTCACTGACTTCCAAAGCCACAGTCTCAATCACACAGCCCCAACCTAGACTGCACCCCTGTAAGGCACCAGGTAAAGGATCCAGCTCAGATCCACCCAGATCTTGTTTTAATCGACCATAAATTTGTCTTGTAAAACATGATATTATATGTTTTTATATGTATATATGTATGTATGTATATAAAACATACATGATATTGTAATCATACACCCACCCATGGAATACAATTGCAAAAGAGAGAAGAAAAAAAAACAGCAAGGGGAACAACCTATACCACTTGAATCAGAACCATTAAAATAGCCAGATCAGAAAGCGTAACTAAGTATACTAAAAGAGTAAAGGAGCGGGTAGCATTAGTCACATTAAGCATCTAGAAATTGCGTGAAACAACAGCAAGTGGAAGTGACATCAGTGTAGGCTCAGTAAGCAGAGTGCTTTACCAACGGGCACAAGGCTTCAACCACCAACACCTGCCTTGAGCATGTGTTAAATATCATATGTCATAAAATAAATTATACATTAGTAAATATTTATCAGAATAAATAATTATATTGATTATTCCGAGAATATAAATACGACCAAAGAGATAGTGAGTAGGAAGATGTGACCCAAAGCTTCTCCAAGAAGGGCAGTTGAGGAGAAAAAGAGGTGGAATGGGAAGATGTTAAGAGGCACAGATGGAGAGCAGAACTAATGTGCACATTCCATGCATAGGAGAGCAGGGAGAAACAGAGTGAAGAAAACTGGGGCTGGAGAGATGGCTCAGCAGTTAATAGAGTGAAGAAAACATTTCAAGAGATAATGGAGTTTACCTAGAAACCAAAAGACTGACGTTCTCCAGCTGAGAGATGTGCAAGGCATATCCTTATGGAGGCATGGTCACATCAGAGTGGAATTTAAAGATACTGAGGACAAAGCTGGTTCTCAAGAGCTTCCAGAGTACCAAAGCAGATCACATTGACTCCGCGCTCCTCACTGTTGAGGAGTGATGTTTGGCTCAAGGGACCAACAGGACATTTTCCGAGTACAAGAGAACTGCAACTAGGATACTAGAACCTTATAACTGGTCAAAAGGTCACTGAACAGAGAGGATGTGAAAGCAGACACTGTCAAACTATGATGTCATCACCACAGCACTCCTGGAAGAGGCTCAGACGCAGAGCACAGATGGGGGAGCGTCACCATGAAGAAACGGCTGGAAGTTGCTGGGAGTGCTCAAGGAACAAAGGAAGACAGAAGCAGAGTGGCGAGGGAGATGACAGGGATGAAGTTTTAATGTAGGCACGGGCCAGAGCATGGGGACCATGTAAGTCATGAGGATTTCTTCTAAGAATAACTGATGAGAAGCTGTAGTATCTTTTGAGGAGGAAATTTGAAGGAATTTCTCTTCTGAGTATATCATTTGCCAACTATGTAAAAAACATGACCAGTAGGGGACAGGAGTAGATGCACTATTCCAATCAGAAGTCCCCACTGCAGTGTTTGCAAGGGGTGAGTGTAGAGAGAGGAAGTGGGATTGGGGCTGGAGATTGGAAGAGATGAACACCTTGATAGCTTGACCTAGGTGGGTGGCAGTGGATGTGGGAAAAAAAAAGATTCATTATATATTCTGTAGGGAGAACAGGCCGATGCTACTGATGTGTTTATGAACCAAAGAAAGGAAGAAAATTAACATTAACATTAAGTAACCCTGAAAGAGAAACAGTTTCGAGAGAAAACATTAAAACAGATACTGTGTTTCCAAGGGTGAAGCCGGAAGATGATAATCAAATGGAGAGGTTTGGTGTTCAGCAGTGAGGTCAAGGCTAGATTTGCAATTGTTTGTAGAGGTGACATTTAAAATCAAGTGGAGAAAAGAATTAGCCAGAAAGAATATGCACAGAAGGTAGTAGAGCAGGGGTGGGTAGGGGAGGAAGAGAACTGGCAGCTGCAGTCTGGTGGCAGAGATAGACCCAGCAAAGGAGAATAAAGAGTACTCTAGGAGGTAGGAACAGATCCATAGAGCATGGTTGTGGGCTACAATCCAAGAGAAAATGAGACATAATAAGGCTGGAGAAATGAGTGGGGAGTAAAATGAGGAGAGCAATTGGCCGCAACCTGGGCCATGATGGTGTCGATGGATGCCATTGTAGAGCAGAGTTGGGGGCAGATTGGAGCAAGTGGGACAACAGTTAGTAAGGAAGTTAAGATGTCTACTAAAGTCTAAGTGTCATAATCTAAGAATTTATATTTGGGGTCCTGGGCGTGGCTCAGTGTTAGAGCCTACCATCTAGCTCTGAAGTCCTGAAAAGAGAAAGGAGGAGGAGGAAGAAGAAAAGGAAAAAGAAAGGGGAAAATGTAGCCTATGGAGTCAGCAAACTGTGTCTGTGTGTGTGTGTGTGTGTGTGTGTGTGTCCGTCCATCCAAGTGAGTTTAATTAAAGTTACAGGCACATGGGCAACTTATCAGTGGCTATACCACTGAGAAAATTGTCTCGTCCTCCCTCCGCAACCATTGACTGCTCACAGATCCTCAGGGAGGGGTGGAGTCTCATAAGCCCTATCTGGTCTTCTTGATGGAAAGATGAAAGGTCCAGCGTTGTGTAGATCTCGTCAGTAACATTGTTATAAAGAACTAAATAGTGATATCTGAGCCTTTGTGGCTTTTATTATGTATATTGTATAATTATTCATGTGGTCAAGCCATTGCAGTGATTACCCTTGTAAAACCTGTTACAGTTTCCAAGAGGATGTGTGTATCAGACCATCAGTACAACAAAATGTTTGAAGTAATTATACAGACAAAAGGGTTAATTTGGCTCATGCTTGGAGGTTTCAAACATGGAGGGTGGCATTTTCTCTGTGCCTATGATGAGGTAGTATATCAGGGTAAGAACAGAATAATTCACCTCATTCCCACAGGACTCAGAAAAAACAAGCATCTAGCATTTCCCTTTGAGTGGATGCTTACAGTGATTAAGAATCTCACTGTGTGCCAACTCCTGATGGTTCTAGAACCCATTTTCCCAAATTGCTCCTAGGAAGCCGAAGACTCCAAACATGAATCCTTTGTAGACATACTCAAATTCTTTCCAAATCATAGCCATGATTAAGTGATGTCTACAGGGCTTTGAAAAGCAACTCTGTCAATGACATTGCTGCCTGACTATTGAATTTAATGGCTTTAAACAATCATTGCTCCTTTTTCTTTCGTCATTAGGTAGCTTTGAAGGACTAAGCTGGTGCTTTAATTAAACTCACTGGGATGGACACACACACACATTTTGCTGACTTCATAGGCTACTTTTTCCCTTTCTTTTCCCTTTTCTTCTCCCTACCTTCTTCTACACAAGGTGGTAGCAGCTAAAGTCCCTGTTGTAGATAAATTCATCTGGAAGCTCAGCTAGGTCTATACCCAAGATGGTTGAGCCCTTGGTTGGGTGGCTGGAAACTGTCCAGGGCTCTTTCTATTCAGTGCCCCACCATTCAGTGGCCTGTCTCTATTAGTGACTTTTCTCATGCTATGACTGAATACATGACAAACACAGCTTACATAAGGAAGTTAATCTGGTTTAAGAAGGTATGCATCCATCATAGCAGGAAAGGCATGGTGACAGACACATAAACAGGTGGTCACAGTGCATCCACAGTCAGGAAGCAGAGAGACATGAACGCTGGTCCTCAACTCACTTCCATAATTTTCTTTTTTATTAATTCGGGGACCCCAGCCCATGGAATTGTGGCACCCAATCATGGAGGGTCCTATTCTCTGTTAAACAAAAATACTCTCTGATTGGTTATTATATATCTGGTGTAACTCCACTGACAAAATAAGCCAGTTCCAGTCAAATTAAAGTAAAAGGGCAGGTTCATTTGGGAACCAGAGCTCCTGGGCGAGTCCAACAGCCTCAGGAGATGAGACCAGAAGAAGTCACACATAGATTAAGGGGTGGAGGGGTTTTATGGATTGCAGGTGAAGGGGAATGATGTATCCCTCATGGACTGGGACTCCGGTGCCATAGGGAATGCCAGGAATGTGGAACTGGTCTTCCTGGTGCCATTCCCACACAAAGGCCTTCCAGCTGGGTGAAGTTAGAAGGAGAAGGAGGATGGGACTTCACAGGGCCACGTGGGGGGTGGGGAGGTGGCCAGGAATTCCAACCGAATACTCTCACAGATACACTTAGGTGTTTCCTAGATCATTCTAAATTCCATCAAGTTGACAGGGGAGACCAAGCATCATAACAGATCAAGATTTTTATCTGGCTTTGGGCCCATGAAGCAAACAATGGAGACACATAAACTTTTAAAATCCTAAGGCAACAGTTACACATTACTCTTTGCAATTCTTTTGGTCAAACAAATCAGAAGGTTGGACTAGTTAAGTGGAGGGAAGAATGACTGGCCTCTTGGAGGTAAAAGTGACTCCATTCACACACAGGGATTGGAAAGTCCTCTGAGGGCCACTGTCACAGTCTACCACAGAAAATTAGAACTCCACACAATTTGTGTTTAAAGAGACAAGAAAGATTTTCTCAGAAACACAAACACATAGAACACTCAAGTCCTTTGTGTCCTACTAGTGAAAATTATTTTTAAGTTATGGTCTAATGAAGTAGCAAAGTATTATGCATGGCAAAGACATGATATGAATGTTCTGTGAGTGAAAACTGAAACAAGTTTAAACAGAATTAAATCAAATTGTTATAAATAGAATTGGTATGTGCAGACAGAAAACCAGTTCTTTAAAGATGAGTCATGTTGCCTAAAAATAATGATTCACTAATCGAATATGTGTCCAAAAGTTTAGTGTACATAAACAAAGACTAGATAGACAGAATATGAAGACTGTGCCTGGGTATAAGCAGATGACCCACCAGCAGCTAAATCCCATTTGCACAGGGGCAGATTGTATTTTTATTTCAAGGGTCATGGTCAGCAGATCAAGTAAGATAACCAAGACTCTGTTTCCCATTCCCTCAAGATGATCCCCACTTTCATACACTCACTCAGGTGTCCAGCCAAAAATCCTCAGTGGTTAAGAGCACTGGCTACTCTTCCAAAGGACCTGGGTTAGATTCTCAGCACACATATAGAAATTCACAGCCATCTGTAACTCTGGTTCCAGCGTATCCCATGCCCTCTTCTGGCTTCTGAGGATACCAGGTTCATACAAGGTGCAGACATACATCCAGGCCAAACACTCATCCACATAAAATAATACCAATTTATAAAACACCCATAAACAAAAAAGAATAAAAAAAATTAATTACAAGGTATTTTCTTCTGCAGGACTCATCTAGCATAATGTGGTTCAGAGAACTTCAAAACAGGACAGACAGATTTTTATCAGGTAGCTAAAAAAATGAAATCAGGGGCTATGATATGAACTTTGGCCAAGGATAATTCAAGGCAAACATCAAATGGAACAAAAGAGAAATATTATCTTGGCGGTGAATATAATCCACAATCCATAGTAAAGTTATGGTACACAAAATCATGTATACACTGTACAACAAGAAGTGAAAATGCCAGGATGCAAGTAGTTGAAAGTCAAAGAAAAAAAATGTCAGAACATATTGTCCAGAGCTCCAGGGTTCTTCGTGTACCTGTCTCCCCAGTGCTGGGACTCAGTTTCTCATGCTTGAATGGCAAACACTTTACCTACTGAGCTATCTCCCCAGTCCCAGTTTTTGAGGCAGGATTTCACTATGTATCCCTGGCTAACCTGGAACTTTCTCCTTAGCCTTGGTTAGCCTGAACCTTGCTATCAAGACCAGGCTGGCCTGGAACTCACATAGCTCCACCTGCCTGTCTCATAAGTGCTGGGATTATAGATGTAGGCCACCATGCTTGGCTCTAACTTCGGTAGTTCTGACTAACTGAAACAGCTACTTTCTTCAAATAATCTCCATCTGTCTCCTGAGGGTGAATAGGGCAAAATATGAAGAATAAGCAAGGTTATATATCACTCCTTATCAGGACATATAATTAAACAATTACCACTTTTTTTTCAGCTTAAACAAACTTTTTTCCAGGCATTTTTCGAGCCCTTGACATTCATCTCTACTTGTCCTGCTACCCAGGGAAGAGAAACAGTGTTGTGGTGCCAGTCTGGACAGTGCTTCTAGACCTAATGCTGCTTGGTGAAGTCCAGGGGAAAACAGCTTCATTAGAAATGACTCCTTTGCTAGCTGGTTCCTGAGAGTATGCACTGAGAGGAATAGTCAGTCCTTCCAGTCCACAAGGCCCCTGGGTAGGTAAAACCTGCCAAACAGGAAGCAAATGCATGAGGAATCACACTGCTCCATCCCCAGGGCCTTCCATTTCTGTGACTTATCTCCCTCACTCTCTCCTTCTCCTTCCTCTCCCCCTCTCCCACTACCTCCCTCCCTCTGAATTTGGACATGAGTATCAACAGAACATGCTGTAGTCAGGTTTGTTACTGGAGCCTAAGTACATACAGTGGTATTTAGAATGTAGCGCTGTAGGGAAGTCTTGTGGTCTTCTGTTCTCTTTTCCCTCTGAAGCTCCAGCAACGTGGACACACAAAATTAACTAGTGATAAACATGCTAATGAGAAAACACATATGAATTTACTAATGAATAGAAACATGAGCCATCTGCCAAGTGCAAGACTAAAAAGAGGGGGGTAGGCAGTGGCTTAAAATAGCATTCTCAGCCAGTGGAGACCAAGGCTTGAGGTCACCGTAGAGAAGGCCAAAGAGTGCTAAAGGCACTGAAGGAAGTTCCTCTGACTATGTAAATAAGTTCCCCCAACTGATAGTCACCAGAAACCCACTCTGGGCCAGGTATCACCCTGGTCTGTCTGCCAGTGGAAAGCTCCTACAAAAACTACTTTATACCTTCATTACAGATGCAAGTTACCCCCAAAGCACAGCTTTTCAGAGCTATCCTAGGACTGTAGCCCCTTTGAAATAGGCTAAAGAAGTATGTTTGAGTGATGGTTCATTTAGATTTCCCTCCTTAGGGACTCCATAGATGGATCCTAACACTAGAACATATTTTCCAGATTGAAGGAAGACTAGGGCAAAATGAATTCCAATTTCCTGAAGATTGACAAGGACGGTCCAGGTCCTGCTCCGTGCCACCTGCCTCTCTCTCTAGCCTGTTTCCTTCTCTGTTTCTACAGTTGGCTCTCAGCTGCCGGTGATCATGTAATCCACTGCTCAAATCCGATTGAACTATCTGTCCCCTCAGAGCCTCTGCCTCCCACATCAACCCCAGATACTCTTTGCCTCCCTCTTGCTTTTTCTCCCTTTGGTCTTTTTTTCCCCTAAATACCACCTGCAGGAGGGATCTTCCACAGTTCAACCTATTTCATTCTCTAACCTGGGACTGACACTAGGGCTCCAGCTATCCACGTCCTTTTTCTTTTCTTTTTCTCTTTTTTTTTTTTTCCTCACTGATCTATTCTACATCCCAGTAATTTGCCTGGTGTGCTCAGCTTCCCTTCTGCCAGTCCACCCTTACCCTCGGCATATCATGGCCACCAGAGCGAAGAAGATGATTTATTCTCCAGTACATCTCAAGTTTAGAACACAGCCGGGCGCATAGCTGCTACTAAATTATTGAACAAGGGACTTAGCACACAAAGGGAAGTGCGGTCGATGCCTTAAGTTTTGCTGCTGCTGAGCTGGTGGTGCTGAGTGATAACTACTTTTTTAAATGTTAGAACCCTGCTTTCACAAGCACTTATTCTCTGTCGCAGGTGGGAAGTAAACAAATACAAAGGTAAGGTCTCTATCCCCTTTTCAGCTCGGAGCAAAACACTCTCTTTGTACATCCTTGAGGTTCCCTTTATGACACGGCCACTTTGGTAACTGCCAGCTCGGCCGCACAGGACCACCGTCTGGTCTCCCTCGCTACCCTTCCTTCCCGCTTGGTTTCCAGCGAGGTTTAGACTTTGGAATGTAGGGCCAACCCCATCCCACCTCCCCGCGGCTTGTGCCGTGGAGACTACCACACACGCAAACCCTAGCAGCCGATCGCAGGCCGGGGACCATATCCCACACTACCACCCAGACCCCCCAAACCTCCAGCCCCTCGCAGCTGGAATTCTCCAGTCCTCGCGACCCCTTCCCCGGATCCAAAGTCAGTCTAAGGGGAGGTGCATGCGCGTCTGAGGAAGAAAGGAGAAAGGGGAAACCTCCCAGAAACAAACTCTGGCAGTGTCGGGGAGCAAGAGGGAACCGGGAGGAGCCGAAGAGGGTCAGGGCGGGTCCAGCCAAGTTTGCTCCGGGTTAGGTAAACTTTTCCCGTACCATACAGCCCAGCCTGAGAATTCCCAGTAACCCGGTTAATGCCCGAAGGTGGGCGGGACCTGGGGTCGCGCAGGCGCCTTGCTTTCACCTCCGACCAACTCGTCCCACTGGGTCCCAGAGAAGCAGGGAGGGAACCCAGGAGGAGGAGATCTTCAAAGAGGCAGGGTGGAGACAGACACAAAGCTTTCCCTCCCCCGTCCCCCCGCCACGCCCCTCCGCCCCTCGGCCTCCTCTTCCTCCTCCTGGGCGGGGAATCCTAGCCTCACTTGGTCACCGACCCGCCGGTCGGCCCCCACCTCCAGGATCTGCCCCAAGGGCGCGAGGTAAGGAGTGGCCGCAGTGAAGACCCCACCTCAAGTGGGGAGAAACGGGCACCAGGAGCGAGGTGCAGTGCCCCGCTGCCCTGCTGTCGCTTGAGATTAGAAGGGAAGAGCCAACAGCTGGCGTCCTCAGCGGTCCTAGGGGACCGATGGGGGAGGGAGCAGTGGGGAGTCAGGACGCCAGGACTAGAGGCTGGGTGACATTCTGGGGTCGGATCCAGGGAAGCTGACGGGGTGTCCTCGGCTGACCTTTGCAGGGGTTGGGAAGTGGGAAACCGCCGAGGAGGGTGCGGGCGGGATGACTGGTGGTACAAGGTGCGTGTGCGTGTGCACCGGAGCTGGGAGGTAGGGACCTTTGTTGAACTCTACCTGCGGCGCCGCCTGCCTGAGTCAAAAGTGCTTGTGCTGGCGAGCCAGACCTCAAGAGTCACAGTGCTACAAGAGCACACGCTGTGATCCGCCGCTTTCTCCCAACAGTGGAGCAGAGGGGTCAGCGAGTCCCCGGCAGGAGGGAGCGTGCACCGTTGCAGTGATTGACGGCGGCACAGCGGGCAGTGCGGGAGTTCTGGGTTCCAGCTGGGAAGGGACAGGGCCATTTTCCCTCCAGGTTGGTACTCCACGCTTAGCCAGAGCGCTGCCTGGAGCCTGGTTTCCACACTGCTGCGGCTTTTCGACGGCCGGGGGACGGCCTGGGGGATTGTAGGGCTTGCAGGGCTTGCAGAAGTTCAGCTGGAAAGTAGATGAGCGTTGCCAAGAAATACAAGGCAAGGTCGGCCTCAGGGCCTTGAGAGGCGCCTCTCTTCTCAGAGTCCTCAAGTCTCTGGGGCTTTCCTAGTTCCGCAGCAGAGGCAACAAACAGCCTCTGCACACAGTGCAGCCTCACTTTCTTGCAGAGCTTGGACACACGGTGGTTTCTTAGGAACATGGTCGGTCCACCAACAAGGCTTTGTAAATACCGAAGCAAAAGTAAACACTTGGCAACACTCAGAAATTAAGATAAATAGCAGCTTCAGCACGATGCTTTTTTAAAAAGAAACTTTAAAAAAAAAAAGATCCATGATGAGCAAAATGTCAACATTTTAAGTAAATACAGGTGCTGGTTGTTTGTTGGGGCATTATTGTTCAGTGGAACCAATACCCACCCCACCCCACCCCCCGTTTGCCCCTACTCAGTGGTTTATGAGGGTTGACAATGGCATGCATCAGATTGGGCAACTTGGGCTTTCTGCATAGTCATGTTTATTGACTGCAGAGCTTCTATTAACCTTTCCCCTAGTTCAGCTGGGGAGGATGTTTTGATAAGAGCACAGAGGGGCTCATTTTTCTCCTGGTCCCTGGACTTTCCTATTCATGCTTTCACATCCTTAGGAGACATCGGGCTTTGGAGGGTCTGGGACAGCAAGGAGTCTTTATATTTAGGACTTGGGAAGAAGGGTGTTGACAGGATCTTTTGAGTTGGTGTTTGTTCAAGGTCACTGAGGTTGGCATGCGATTGAGAGGAACAGCCAACTACCAGGAATCCCCTCATATACAGATAGGTTCTCATAGTAATGAGTTCCCTCTAGGTATGTGAGTGCTTGTAGAGATGACGCCTGTGCTGATTTGAAAGAGAATGGACTCCACAGGCTCATATGTTTGAATGCTTGGTCCCCAGTTGGTGGAACTGTTTAGGAAGGATTAGGAGGAGGCATGGCCCTATTGGAGGAGCTATGCCACTGAGAACTAAAGATGGACTTTGAGGTTTCAAAGTTCATGCCATTCCCAGTGTGCCCTCTGCTTCCTGTTTGTGAATCAGGATGTGAGCTCTCAGCTGCTGTTCCAGCACCATGCCTGTTTGCCTGCTGCCATGCTCACTGAATTGTGGTGATGGATTCCTAGCCCTCTGAAATTGTAAACCCCAAAGAAACCCTTCCTTCTATAATTTGCCTTGGCCATGGTGTTTTATCACAGCAAGAGAAAGGCAATCAAGACACCACCCCAGCAGTTCTCATCCTCCTCTAAGGAGACCCTCCTCACTGCCCCTCTAAAGTCAAGGCCCATGCTTACTGCAAAGAGTTGTTTTGCTCTCTAGAAGCAACCTCCTTCCTTAACTCAGTCCTCCTCTTCTCCTTGAAGACAGACACATCCTTTATCAGGGGCGAGTTGCTTTGGGAGGTCCTCATCACTGAGCCCAATCATCACATACCTCCTATAACATAACATGTAGATGTTATATAACTAATCCCTGATAGTCTATCTGGGGTGTCTAATAATCCTTCAGGGGTCTTAATGGTTTCAGTAAGGAAGGTTCCCTGCCTTCCTCCTCCTCTGCCTGGTGAAGCATCCATCACCACCACAACTAGAAGTATGTTTGTGGGCTTGTGTGTATGTGTGTGTGTGGGGTATCATACCCAATGAATATGCCATGAACTCTACTTATCCACTGTCAGTGAACTTCCCAAGGTCTAACCCTTGTGACTTGCCACTGAAGGAGTGTGGGTTGAATGAATGAATGAATGAATGAATGAGTGAGTGAATGAATGAATGAATGAACAGAGTATCCCTTTGTTAAAGCACTTTGAGGAGTGCACAACAGGACAGATACCTTCGGATGGTAAATACTCTGAAGAAAACAGATAATGTTTGTACAGATCTTTGTTTTTATAGATAGTAACTCAGTTGTTTCTCACACAACCCAAATCGCATTTTGTAGAAGAGGTTATGGAGGCCCAGAGGGGTCAAAGCACCAGCAGAGGCCAGCCCCCATGTCCAACTCCACCCCAGAGGATTTTCCCAGATGCAACAGGGCAACAGTATGGCCCAGAGCAGAAGATCCACTGGAGTGACAATGACATAGAAACCTGTTAGGGAAACGCACAGGGATTCTAAGATGACACCATGATGTGCCTTTCTCTTTGTGCAACTTCTGGAAAAGAAGTTGCCTGGAGTCTACCTGGGGAGATGTTTCTTACTTAACCCAAAACCTGCTGCCAGCTTTGTCAGTTTCCAAGGAGGGGAGATTCCATCCATTGTTCACAGTGATGAAAAGAATGTTCATTTTGGATGTCAGGAGAGCATAGTAACTCATCCACCGTGGTAGTCATCTTTTACCTATTCTGTGCTGATTGATGAGAGGCAGTTCCCCAGGGTCCTCTTGGAGCTGAGGATCTGGGCTGCCCTGAGGGACTGCCTGGAAGCCTTCTCACCTCAGCTACATTTCTCAGCTCTAAGAGTTCTCAAATGAAGCTCTGGGTATTGTCTACTTTCCTATGGCTTATGTTCCAGGGGGTTAGAGTCCATGTTGGTGGGTGAAGGCATGGTGGCAGGAGCTGGGATCTGATGGCTCACATCTTGAACCTTAAACACGAAACAGAGAAAGTGAACTCAACTCTAGCAGATGTAACTTTTATTCTCCAGATGGATTGTTGTCTTTGGGGGTTTATTGCCTCCATCTGCTAACCTAGGCCTAGTCCTTGAAGCATCTAGTCTCTGTACAATCTAAACTAGGCCTAGAATGCTTTTATCCTCTGAGACTTACTTCTGAGTAAGCTCACCATTTCTTGTTCTTTCTGAACTCTTGCTTCTCTCAGCCTCTGAATAAGTTGCTCTGCTTAGCCTCAAAGTAACTCTAGTAATCTTTTCTAATCTTCTTGCTCCTTCTCATTCTCTGGCTCATTCTGTCTTCATCTGTGTCTAGCTTGTTCTCTCATCAACCTGTCTCTGTAAAAACTCTCCAGGTAAAACTGCCCCCCACCTATCACTGTGCTATTCTCTCGCTTCAACTGCCTCTCTACTCACCGACTCAAGCTAACTGACTAGAACCCAGAGATCTGCATGCCTCTGTCTCTTGAGTGCTGGGATTTAAAGGTGTGAACCACCACCCCTGGACCTAAGCTTTTCTTTGCCTGAAACTTGATCTATACTGGGCTGGCCTTGAACTCAGAGATCTGTTTGCTTCTGTCCCTTGGATTAAAGACATGTCTATATTCAAGCCAAACAACATAGACCTAGAAGGTCTTTAGATGTGATCTCTTGCCAGAGCAGCCATGGTCTGAATTAAAGTTCCTCCGCAGGCAGAAGTCTTTAAACTCTCAAATCTGACCTGTGACACACTTCCTCCAACAATGCCACACCTCTTAAGCCTCCCCAAGCATCTGGGAGCAAGCATTCAAATGCCTGAGACTATAAGGGACACCTGCTTCAAACCACCATATATGTTGGACACATGAGTTGGACATCTCAGGATTCTTATACAAAGAACATATTTTTTTGAGGTTTTGGGGATGAATCGGGTACACACACATACCAGCAAATGCTATATTAGCCAGAAAGTGCTATTTCATTGAGACTTAGCTGATCCTGGAGTATGAAGATGCACCCATTCTGTGAGTTTTCAGTTCACCAACTTCTTGCTCATGTGGATTCTCTAGGATGTCAGTGCCTGTTTTTAACTAATGTAAAAGTAGTAGCTATTCTGTGGGGGGAGTTCAGACCTGGAACAGAGGGTTTTTCAGCAGTTACTCCTTACCTGAGAGGTGCAGCCCTCAGTTCCTGTGAACCCATTGTTTGAAGCCGGGTGTTTCTAAATCAAAGTTACACTACACTACACTCTTGGGGAAATTTTCACAGACTTATAAGCCCTGACTATCTAGCTTCCATTGCAACCTAAGAGACCTGATGAGGGAAGGCAGAGTTAGTATTTCAGACCCAAAGGAAAACTATAGAGTGACACCATGGGGAGAGATGGGTATGGTGACATTTCTGTCTCCAGTGCTGAGCACTGTCATTTGTCTTCAAAGTGTGTTGAGTGACATTCATATGTATTCAATAGGGTGGCATCACTAAGATCAAGAGCAAGAATGGGCTTCTCTGTTGGAGAGGGTGGTGTACCTAAATGAGGGGAAGAAAATGACTGAAAGGATAGAGATCATCAGCTAAATTCATGGCACATGTATGTGTGTTGGAGTGGGGCACATGTGCACACAGGCATGTGTTTGTATGTTGTTGGATGGGTGACAAGGAGCATGGTAGGAAGGAAATACCGAATGCGATTTTTTTCCCTCAGCACTAGGAATTGAAGCCAGCCCCAGTCTGTGTTGTACCAGTGAGTTTCAGAGGCAGCCTGTCTTTATTTTTATTTTGAGATTGGGTCTCACTAAGTTGCCTGGACTGTCCTTAACTTAATCATCCTACCTTAGCCTCTCAGTGCTGGGATGATAGACCTGTGCTCCCAGGATGTGTAGCTCTTGGTATGATTTTTAAACAGTTGTGTTCTCTTTCACCCACACACGCACACCACTTCCTTTGAGATGGAGTCTTTCATTGCCCTGGAGTTTATCTCTTAAGCTAGACCAGGAGCCAGGGAGCCCTAGGGACCCTTGTATCTGTCTCCCCAGCACAGGGATTATAAACACCATTTTTTTTTCTTTTGGTTTTTACAGACAGGGTTTCTCTGTGTAACAGCCCTGGCTATCATGAACCTTCTTGGTAGACCAGGCTGGCCCCAAACTCACAGAGATCTGCCTGCCTCTGCCTCCCAAGTGCTGGGATTAAAGGCGTGAGCCACCATGCCTGGCTCTTGGCATTTTTCCATGTGTCCTGGTGATCAACCTCAGGTCGTTGTGTTCACAGTGTTGTGTTACTGACTGAGCAGTCTCTCAAGCCCTAGCCTGCTGAGTTAAAGAACCTGTATATCACCTAGCTGTTGCAGAAACGTTCAGTGAGCGGGAGGAAACACAGGAGTCAGGAGGGCACAGTAAGTCACTGGGGCCCAGTGAGTGGAGGAACTTAGCCAGCATGAAGCTCCAGGTCAAATAAGAAGGTCAGAGTGGAGTTCTGGAAGCTCATCCCTAAGGTGTGTGTGGAAAAGGACAGGAAGAGCCTGTGCTGATGACAAGCCTGACGATCCAGAGCACTCAGCCTGCTAGTTACCAGCATCTGTAGTGAGTGGTTAGGACCCAGGCTGTCCCTGGTTAGGCATTTTTAATATCCACCGGGAGAAGTGTACAGAGTCTGGGGAAAGAACCACACAAGCTAATACAACGAGCAGCAAAAAGACTCCAGTATATTATTTTATAATGAGTGATTGATTAAACAACACTTCTTATTTCACAGCAGAAATGTTTTTTGACTTCCAAGTAGTTTGGTAAAAGTTTACACGTAGCTATTTTATGGAAGAGACCAAGAAAATAGAGAGTTGAATCATGTTTTAAAACGAGGCTGTGGACATCCCAGTCTGTGTAAGATAGCCTGCCTGTCATCACGAATCTGTGCTTGCAAGAATCTCTGAAAACATCCAGGCTGATGGACTCTGGTTGGGAATTCCTGATTCAGTTTTGTGTTATAAACAGTTATAAAGATATGTTGTGTTTTATTTAAACCATCTGTAAGAGTGATGTAAATGAGATTGATGAGCTTTTAGTATCCGAATGGGAAACAAACTCGAGAATTATTCTGGTTTCTGCTGTGAGCTTAGATCTGATGATGATCTGGCCAGGCCACCGTGCATAATGTTAGCGTGTAATCCTCCAGTTGCCTGCAATTGGAATTTGAGTCATTTTTTAAGTTCAGACTGGGAAGCTTTTGTTATTATACTTTTTAATGAATGAAGTACTCATACTTACATTCCTGGAGTTGTTGGGGTTAAAGTCTGGGCCATGGAAGCCCTGGAAACCTAGGCTTTGCTGCCCACCCTCAGTAAGCCAATTAAAGAGACAAGCAGTAGTGAACATTAGAGAAAGAGAGTTTCTTTAACATAGTCACTTTGGGAAGAGAAATGAAGAAGTCTGGTGACCCCCAAGTCCATCTTTACCTACATGTTTAAACTTCAATAGACTAGAAATTGGGATGCATAACTAAGCAGGATTGGTGATGATCTGGTCGCATGACTGCCATTGTCTTCCCTCCAGTCTCTCATACAGGGTGATGTGGAAAGTAGTCAGGCTGTAGAAGATCTCTTCCTGGGAGATGAATTCCTCCTCTGTCTGTCACTAGCTTTATCCTTTTTCCTTCCCCAAATTCCAAATTCCAAATTTCAGTAGTCAGTGACAGAGGCCCTGTTTTCATTAGTCAACAGGCAACAGGATTGGGGCGGGGAGTGAAGAGATAGAATGCTCTTGGCTACACCTATATTGTTGAAGGACAACACTACACCCCTGTGGACACCAAGACCTGCCTGACCGGCTCTTGATCCCAAAGCCTGTGGAGGGAAGGAGAGGAAAGGATTGGCAATTGATGCGACTGCAGGCAGGAGGGCACCCCTCCTAGTCTGACAGGGGTGCTTCATTTAGAGTGGCTTCTAGAAAGTTTCTTGGCTCCCGTTAAGGTTAACTGAAGTCTGGTGTATGAAGTGCAAACAAGCATCCCCCTGTCCTCTTCCATGTGGAGTACCTTTCCTGTCCATCTGTCCATGGGATGCCTCATCCCATTCTTCCTGTGTTCTGGGATTCCTGTCTTAACAAATGGTGCATACCCAGTATTATAGACAGTTTTCCTTCAGAGCATCTCATACTTCAATTATGCCTAAGGCATTTTGCCATTGGCTTTTCCCAAACAGTTTATGAAATGACCTTACACTATACCAATGCTGTAAACAAGACAAGAAACCCTCTATAGTTTAATATGGCACCAGACTGCCTTTCTTATATTGTTTCCATGGGACTCTGAGGTTGGAGGTAGAGTCTTTTGAAAGAACAAAGCTAAGAAAGGGTAGGTTCGGGGTGGGTTTCCAGACCCCTTTTATTGAAGAGTAATGTGACTTTGCACAAAAGGGAAGTACTTAATCCTGTCATGAGGATCTAAGAAGTATCACAGTGGAAAATGTCTAAGCTAGAGGATGGATTCATTGGTTTTCGATCATCAGGAATCAGGGTCCAGGCAGGAGTGATAAGCATGTGGAATGAGCACCGAAAGGAGTGTGCTGCACAGGGGAGGAAGATGCAGCCTACCGGGGCTCTGCTTACAATGCCAGACTCCAGCTGGCCTCTCGTGAAGCATGCAGGAAGATAAGGAGGCCGTGGGCCAGCAAGGGAGGCAATAACTTGTATGTGCATGATAAACAGAGGGCAGTGTTGGGGAACATCAGTCCTCAAACAGTAGATACACATTATCCTTCTGGGAAATAGTTTCCAGTTTCTGGGTTTTTTTAAAAAAATATATTATTACATTTTTATTACAAGGGAAGAAGTTGAGAGTCTGTGAAAGAACAGTCTAGCTCACAAGCAGATACCCAGAGTCCTATACAGATGTTTGAAGAAACAGCATTCTTTATCTAAAACAAGCTTATAGAAGTTTCTGTCTTAGACCAGGTTCTCTAAAAGTAAGCTCCAAGGTGAAAACGGATTAGGAAATGTTCCTATAGACAGAAAAATAGGGAGGAAAGAGAAGAAGCTGACTGGGAAGGAAACCTGGCAAGGATGCACATCTAGCAAACTGCCCAGAGGAAAACTTGGTTCTGTGTCACAGGAATGTTCTGGAAACAGTGTAGGCAAAGAGCAGACAGAGCAGAGGCAGCTTACTGGGGTGCTCACATGTTTGCATTGATCAGACTTTGACTGAGGGAAGCACCCAGCTCTTGAGCTCTCTCTTCTGGGCATTGGCAAAGCGAGTCTGTAGTGGGAAGACCATTCTCCAGCAGAGATGTGCAGCAAAAATATGCAGGGGTTTGAGAGAGAGACTCAGGCACGTGGGCTGGCCACTGTAGCACCTGCCATTACCAAAGTTCTTAGGGTCAGAAATTGAGTCCTGGCAACCCTAAAGAGACAGATAGTAGTGAAAAGCAGAGAAACTAGATTTATCCATTGTGGCTGCTTTGAGAAGAGGAACAAAGAGGTCCACTAATGACTCACCCATCCATCTTCAGTCACAATAGAAGATTCAGATTTAAATAGAATAACAAGAGGTATGTTTAAGCAGTCCTGGTCCAGGTGTGGTCCTACCCAGCATTGTCACACAGTAGTCTCTCTTGCAAGGTAGTGTGACAAGTGAGAACTTGTGTGTAATTTCCTGAGAGAGGTGTGCCTCCTCAGGATGGCACCTTTTTTCAGGTGTGTAGGATTCCTGAGGAAGTCCCAATTTCTTGGTGGGTGCATTGTTTTCAATAGTGGGATAGCTAAATGGAGAGATTGAAGTATTTCTTCTCTCTGAATATATTTATTCTTGTAGGATCCTGTCAGAGTTTATGATGTCTAGCTTTAGCATTGTTTAATGGGACAGGGTGGGCGATTACCAATAGTTCTCCTTCATTTCTCCTGACTGACTATCTGCTTGTGCGAGGAGCAAGACCTTCCTACCAGCTGTCTGTTGCTATGACAACCCAAGAGAATTAACTTACAGGAGGAGAAGTTTGTTTTGGTTTATAATTCCAAGGTTCCAAGCCATGATTGGTTAGCACCATCATTTAGGTCTGAGGCAAGGCAGTCCTCACATTGTAAAGCAAAGGTGCTCACCTTGTAGAAGACAGAAAGTGCGTGTGTGTGTGTGTGTGTGTGTGTGTGTGTGTGTGTGTGTGT
>CAJQZJ010032307.1:375458-404087 GCA_907164525.1 Lophiomys imhausi
TGTGTGTGTGTGTGTGTGTGTGTGTGTGTGTGTGTTGAACATAGATTGAGATTGAGGCAGTAGTTGGGGACCCAATACTCCCTTTGAGGAAATAACCTCAGTGACCTAACCCTGCCACCAGAATCCACTCCTAAAGCTTCCACTGCCTCTTAATAGCATCAGGGGCTAGGAACACAGACATTAGCACATAGGCCTGGAGGATAGTGAGGACCCACCAAATCTTAGTGCATAGGCCTGGGGGTGGGGGGGGATTGTGAACATCCAAGTCATTAGTGCATAGGCCTTGGGGATAATGAGGATCCACCAAGTCATTAGTACATAGACCGTGGGGGATAGTAAAGATTCATACCATGGCAACATAGATGGCCTCTAGGTGCCTGAGTGGCTACACTGGCCAGCCAGAGACTAATCTTTCCAGGCTGGGTTTGTTTCTGGTAAATCAGATACAGATTTTTATCCCTTTAGTGAAATTCTTAAAATTTTATCCCACTATACTTAATGAGATACCTATAGATATGCAAATATCCTTTTTGGGAAACAGTTTCTGTTTTGTTTTTTGAATTTAGTTTGATTTTTATTTATTTTGTGTATCTGTATGTAGGTATGTGAAGGTCAAAGGACGACTTAGGGAAGTTGGTTCTGTTCCTCCACCATGTGGGTTCCAGGGATTGAATGGGTTGTTAGGCTTGGTGGCAAGTGTCTTTCCCGGCTGAGCTGTCACACAGGCCTATTTTTAGAAGGGTAGGATGACAATGGTGATGATCGTCATCATGGCGATCATGATTTGCACTGGAGACCAAATGCACATACCACACCCCAGCTCTCCATTTCTATTTTTATTTGTTTCCGTTTTCCCTGAACCCTAACTGATGAGGTGTAAAATAGAGGTGTTGAGAACTTTAGATCCTAAGATGCCAGAGAATGTGAAGATCAGAAGGAGAGTTTTCTAATCAGGCCCGGGCATAGCAACACTTGCTGTCACTCAGCAGGCCAGTTCCTGCCAAGTCTTTACTCCTGTACATTCACATGAGCCTCTGAGTCCCCATTTGTTTTCCTGCCTCTATCCTCTCTGCATCTTGTTCACCTGTCTCGCTCCTCATCTCTGATAGGCTCTGCTAATAGGAGCCAGCTATGCAAGTTGCTTTAAAGTAGCCTATCACTGGAGGCTTTAGAAATGAAGCATATTGTTATTACCAAGAGGTTTTGATTGAAAGGGGAGAATATACCAGTAATAAACTATTAGTAAGAATTTCACACATCTGCTGTTCTGAGCCTGCAGTAGCTGGAATAACACTTGAGACACAGAGAGCAGAACACAGAGTCATATGAGATTTTTTAAATTGTCTTTCAAGGACAGTACCATGATAAGGTATAATTAGGGCTGTTGATACAATGTAGAAATCCATCCCTTCTTCATTCCCTCCAAGGTGTTTCTGTTGTTGTTGTTTTGTTTTTGTTTTACTTAAGGACCAAGAACCATACAAATAGTAATTGTAAAAGGAAGAAAACTAGCAACTACAAGGAAAGAGTGTTGACAGCACACGAGGATAGTGTGGCTGTTTTAGCTTCTGTTTCCCCACACCCTGCAGTTGATTGGCATCATTCTGATGAGTATTTATTTTTTCCATGAAAGATAATGCAGGAAATGTGTACTCAGGTCTCCCACAGAAGGAGTCTGACTAATCTCCAAGACTTCATATTTTTGCAGGGATTCTGATTTTTAGGAGAAGTCCTGGGAACAGAACCCAGAGCTTTGTGCCTGCCTAGTGTACACCCTACTACTGAGCTATACTTCCAACCTCGACATTATATTTGTTTTTTATATTGTTGTTTGTTTGAGATAGGGTCTTGCTATACAGTGTGTAGGCTGGCCTTGGACTCATAATCCTTCAGCCTCAGCTTTCTGAGTGTTGGGATTATCAGTGTGTGCAATTTCACTGGGCCATGTTTTTGTCTGTGGAGGAGCATTTTTGAAGTGCTGAGCATTGAATCTTAAGTCTTCACACATGCTAAGTAAGTGTTCTCTTCCAGAGCTAAATCCCTAGCCCCTGGTCATTTAATGAGATAAATGTTCCAGAAGAAGCAGAAATAATGTTTTGAACGTTTTATTAGCTGAAGGTAGCACAAGTATATAATCAGCTATATGATTAAACGTTATTATAATCTGACAAAACTACCTTGGAGGAAACTGCTTGTTTTGTTTTGTTGTTTTTTGAGACAGGGTCTCACTATGTAGCTTTGGGTGGCCTAGAACTCACTATGTAGACACCTCTGCTTCCTAAATGCCAGGGCAAGAGGTGTGCCAGCATGCTCATCTGAACAAACTGGGGTGTGTGTGTGTGTGTTTACTGGGGAAATTGTCCAAACTATGATACAGTTTTATTCAGAATCTTCATATACTGTATTAGTTACTTGCCTGATACCATCAAATACCACACAAAAGCAGCTTAAGGAAGGAAGAATTTATTTTGGTTCACAGTTCCAGGGGATAACATCATGACAAGGATCTGGAAGTGATTGGCCACATTGTGTTCATAGTTAGGAAGCAGAAACAGACAAACGCAACCTTTCTCTTTTTCATGCAGTCCTGGACCCCAACACATGGGACGGTGCCACTCTCCCTCAGGCTTCTCAGTATTTTACTCTGACTCCGCTTGCTAAACACCCCCCATTGCCTTCCATCCTCTTTACTCTTGCTTCACTGAGCAACAACTCATTTAGAGGAACATTAGTCACTCCAGGCACTACAGGACCCTCTCTGCTTTGCATGCATACCTACACCCTGCCTCCCTCCTTTCTGGGTAGATGGGAAATTGGTGTCTCTGTCTGGGGTCAATGGCTTTCCTGTAGCAATTGTCATTCTCTTTCCTGACTCAAAAGTCCCTTACCTTCTCCAGTCAGGAAAAATCCCAATTTAGTATCCTCCATCTTTACAGAAATTTCTTTTGACACAACATCCACATACTGCCTCTTTTCTCAACTTCATTTTCCTCCCCAGCTCTTCACAAGAAGGTCTGTGCCCATCTGTCTCCCAGTCCTTTCTGCCTGTCCTTTGGAACTCTGCTCAAGTGGGAATGCTGTGCCTGGAGCTGACCTGTCAGAACCACCAATGACTTCCTTGCACATAACCATAACCATCAGTTTGTTTGATTCTCACCGCATTAGGTTTTCTAATGAGGAGCTCAGGTGGGACCCCTTATAAACAGTGAGTCCTATGTGAATGCCAGGGTTGTAGGGCACAAGGCTGGCCTCGGAGCCATGCAAGTTCACAAGACACATCGCCTGAGGTAGATGTACCACTGAGAAGCACTTCATGACCCCAAGTAGTGGCTGCAACAGCTGAGGTTACTTAGTGCATTGCATGGGCTTGTCTGTCTCCTCAGGGCTTCTCATCTGATGCCCTCGTTTCAGAAGGCTGACAAATCCATGAAGTGGCTTATGTGTCATCCCTGTGGCACATGGGAAATAGTTGTATTTTCCTTCTTTTTCTCAGATTGTAGAAATCCAGGCATGGAGAAGTAGAGAAATTTGGTTACAGTTGAAAAGTTTAAGAAAAGTAGGTCTACTGTTCACCTCTTGCCTGTCAAATCAAGGACCTATGCTCTTAGCAATGACTTTCATATCTGTAGAATATCTGTATAAAGAATACTTGAGGCTACCAGAATCTGGGAGAGGGGACAGGAACCCATTCTTCCCTGGCATCTTTAGAAAAGTATAGCCCT
This sequence comes from Lophiomys imhausi, assembly GCA_907164525.1. Classification (NCBI taxonomy): domain Eukaryota; kingdom Metazoa; phylum Chordata; class Mammalia; order Rodentia; family Muridae; genus Lophiomys; species Lophiomys imhausi. The sequence goes on from CAJQZJ010032307.1 coordinate 379,181, forward strand.
GCTGGCAACCTGACGTCTAACTTATTTCCAGAACTGTCTGTCACACTATAAATTTCTCAATTTCAGTTTTTGGTCTGTTGATACAGAGCCCTTGTCTTTAATGGACAAACAATGTGGGTGGTTCGTGAGCACTGGACAGTGACAGTCTATTCATTAAACTAGTGCTGCTTTCCGTAATTGTCAGTTGATGTTTGGCTAAGGTTAATGTCCCCTGGGGTGTCACCACTGGATGATCTAGAGCTTCTCTCTGCTGCTGTGCTTCAGCTATGCCAGAGGACAAGTGATTGCATCTGGGAAATCAGTTGAATATTTAAATTCCTACTGATGAATGACTCTGGTAATGAGCAGTATCAAATCATATCACAGATTATGAATATGAAAACAAAAAATAATTCAGTGTTGACATTTTGTGAAAGAGTATAAAATGTAATCCACACAAAGGGGATGATCTCATCTTGTACACAATTCCTTGTCACCCCCTTGATGTACCTGTGACCAGCCCAGTCCTTGACCTCAGAGGTTCCTTCATTTGAATCCTGAAGTTCATCCCATGAAATAATTGCACTAGGTGGCTGCCAACCAGCTATTGAAGGTAGGGTATGGGGGCCTCTACCTCTAGGAAATGGTAAAGAAAGAGTGCCAGCATCCAAACACAGATTGTACAGTATACAACGCATCAAGAGTGACTTGAATATCAGTTCTTCTCTGTTTCTAACCCCAGGCAGCCAAGCATCCATTCTTTAAGGCAAGAGAGAGGTTTGGGATTGCGTGAGAGACCAGAATCATGGACCTGGATAAGGTACCCAATCCAGTCCAGCCCTGATGTCTGTTTTCAAAAACAATCAGATAAGACTGTGGACTGGGCGTATTTTCTTGCTCTTCGAGTAGTATATGATAAGAACATGCTGTTTTGTGCAACTAGAGTGTCTGTTTTCAAAAACAATCAGATAAGACTGTGGACCGGGCGTATTTTCTTGCTCTTCGAGTCGTATATGATAAGAACATGCTATTTTGTGCAACTAGAGACGCAGGAGAATGTTCAAAAGCAAACGCTTAGAGAAGAACATAAAACTTTTTCCCATTAAGAAAAGCTTTGGTTCTCCCTTCTCAGTGGCAAGTGAAGGAATCAGAAATACCCATAAAATAGTTCATATTCTAGAAAAGGGACAGAAGGAAGAGAAGCCCAGCTGCTTAACCATCAAATTGCTGATAAGTACCAACAAGGGTGGGTCAGCTATGTTGAATGGTGAAGTATGTCTGAGCTTCCACAACTATTGCCCCATAACAAGCCCCTGGGTGATGCTGTAGCAGGAAGTCATATTCAAAGATCTCCCTGCTGCCGATTACAGGCAGAATTTCGGTGGAGTGAGAGAGGCCTCGGTGGCAGATGGGAGAACGACTGAGATCAGAATGATTCTAGATTGTGGGGGAGAACTAGAGATAAAATTTGGAGAATAATTGAACAGAGCTATGATAAATTTGATGTGATAAGTGTGCAAGAGGTAGTTTGAGTGGTATTTTCTCATGACCTCCTTTATCAATGAAGGTGCCAAACTGGCAAATCTGGGAAGGAGCATATGTGGTGGGTTTGACAGCCTTAGAAGAACCCACAATCAGATGTCACTCAGGCTATCTAGAAAGAACTGGAGCTTAAATGGGAGCTTTGGGCTACCGTGCAGAGTTAGCAGTTTCCATAGAAAGCCAGGGGAGGGTGATGCTGCCCAAGTTAGGGTATGCTGAAGCTGTCCTGGGGCTAGCAGCTAGCCGGAAATGTGGAAGTTAATTTTTCTCAATATGGCATCTAAAGTCCTTGGACACATTGCAGTTCAAAGGTTTGCTGAAGGTTCGTTCATTCCCTTTAACTGCCTACCTTCCCTGAAAACAGAACGTACAGCCTACCTTTCCTTTCTTTCTTTTTAAATCTTCTATATCATAATTTGTTATTTTCTTTAGATTTTATTTAACATGAGTATTTTGCCCATATGTATATAGGTGCACTACCTGCATTCTTTATTCAGGTTGGAAGAGAGCATTGGATCTCTTGGAACTGGAGTTGTAGGAACAGAAGGTTGTAAGCTGCTATGTGGGTTCTGGGAATTGAATCTGGATCTTCTACAAGAGCAAGTGTTCCTAACCACTGAGCTGTCTCTGCTCAGTCTTCAGCTCCAAACAAAATATACTTTGAGGTTGTTATTTGGAACATAAATATCTGGTTGTCCATAACAGAGAAGCTTTCTGAGCCTGGTAGAGATAAGCCTGCCGTCTAGTTTGTAACTGAGAATATCACTCGATTTTTTTTTAATACAAAAAACTATAGGTAGCTTGCACAATCACAAATGCCTGTCATAAGAACCACATTGAGTATAGCTGTGTGTAGTGGGGTCAGTCTTAAGTGGGGCATAACCCATATAACCCACACACTGTCTTATTAAATACTTCCCCTTTAAGATGGGTTCCTTTATACCCATTCCACACTGTGAAAACAGAGGTCTGGAGACTAGGCAATTTATCACATTAACCAGAGGTGGAATGGCCGGGGGGTGGGGGGTGGGGGGGGTGGGGGGGCTGGGCCTGGTTCTATTTATTGTCAGAGCCTAAATACCTAAGTGCCAAGCCATAATGTTTCTGGAAGTCAATGCAAGGAATATCTCCATCCTTTGGTTCTCGGTTGGGCATCTACATGTGAGACTCTGCATTCAGGAACCTCATCCCACAAGGGCTGCCTGACCTTCCAGCCCTACTCGAGGTGAAACTTTAGGGAAATACCAGAAAATTCAGTTCTACATTTTCTCTCTGAAATGGAAATACTAATAGTGCTGCAATGTTCATAGTTTGTAGAGGCATTTCCAGACATTCTCAGCCTCAGTCTTTTGCCCCAAGCTCTACTTTTTACTTCTTAAAGCTACAGGAGCTTCCTCTTGTGTATGATTTCATTTTGCACAATTTTAGTTACCTACAATCTAAGAATGCTATTTGGGAAATTCCACAAACAGTTCATAAGTTTTTACTTGCACATGCTTCTGAAATGTCATGTGTACTGTTCTGTCCTGCTGTGGGCATGTTCACCCTTTTGTCTAATGTATCCCTGCAGTGTTCAGTATGTATCAGTTAGTCCCCTACAAGCCTTCTTGGTCATTAGACTAACTGTAGCCTTCTCAGTATATCATCGTAGAGTTCTGTGCTATCGTTAGTCATTTATTGGTAAGCTCTTACCATGCCTGATATGTAAATTAACTTTTATTTTCTGAAGAGGAGATAGGGATTGCCCTAGCTGCCCCTTGTTCTTATGTGGGCCCTTGAATTGGGTCTAGGAACCCAAATACTTCAAGAGCTGATTTATAAGAGAAAAGCATGTGGCCTTTCTTAGTTGTGAATGTTTACAGACCCCTTCAGGAGAGAGTGAAGTAGTAACTGAACAAAGAGCAGTTAATGTGTGAAGGGATGAAAGGAGGGGTGGGCATCTCTGTGGATTAAACCAGTGGTTCTAGGGCTACTCCTAGAGGCATAAGGGAGTGGGTATAGAAAATCAGGGTTACCTAATCATTTATTTAGGTTCATTCCATTCATTCCCAGTCACAGGCCTATGATGATCAAGGCTGCTTTCCTGCCTTAGCATGAGGAAGGGCATGCCTCCCCCAAGACTCTCTATGGTTTACCGTAATAGGACAGGACAGGCCTCTTAAGTCATAGTTCCTTGATGATTTTAGTTTCAAACAACCATTGTACCAATTTGGCCCATTTTGAGGTGACACTATTTAACCCCTTCATGTGTTCAGGAAAACTGCTGGTTCTACAAGGATTTGGAAGTTGTCTGTGGTTTCAGGAATTCGCTGGTAGTCTGGGAATGCACCCCCTCTGATGTAAGGGAATGCTAGAAAGGCTGAGAACGGAGTGTGTTTGGGGAGGGGGGGTCCTTTGGGAGTTTGTCTATCAGGGAAGGGAAGTTTTTTTTATCCTGACCTTTGTCTCAGTGGAGGGTGGATTGTTAAAGGGCCTGAGCTCAGTGGGTGGGAATTAGGGAGGGGGAGGTCCTGGAGATCCCATTCCAACCCCAGGAATCCCTTTTATCCCTCATCCCACCAGGCCTCTGCTTTCTGCCACATGCCCCGTTGGCCTCTGAAAAACTGAGATCCTGGAGTCTGATTCAGGGAGGCAATGGCAGGTGGTGGTGGAGGCTAGCCATAAGCCTCTCTTGCAGAAGAGGAGTAAGTCTCTGTATTCTCCACAGTTTCTACCTATTTGAGCATCAGAGATTAAAAACTCCACACACCAATCACCATTAAACTTCATCAAGGGATTCAACAGGCCTTTAGAATTTATTGGTTAAGAGTGACCTCGCCTAACGTCAGGCTCTATGAAATAGGATTGAAAGCTACACCTTCAAGTTAACTGGCCCTCATTCCTCAGCGCAGAATAGGCGCCATTATTATTTTTTTTTCTCAAACTTTATGTTAGTTTCTGGTTGAGAATAGATCTACTTCATAATAAATAGAAGACTTCTTCTTCACATGAAACCTTTAATTTTCTGGTATTTTCATTTTATGTAAATTTAAAATCCAAAGGTTACTATGAATAAACAAATAGGCTGCCCAAGTTCTTTCTTTTTGACAGTCCCAACTTTATTTTTGGACTGCTTATAATCAACTTTTACACTGCTAGGTGCAAATGCAACTTAATTGAATTTTGAGAAGCTCAGAACATATGACCAGTCATACAGGAGTGTGATTTCTCTCCAAACCTCTGGAGCAAGAGCACATCATCTTATTAAAGGGCTGATTGTTCCTCCTATCTTTTTTTTTATTTACTAAATATTATTTTATTTTATTTTTTATAATTTATTTTTTATTTCTTCAAGTTACATCTCAATCACAGTCCCCTCCCTACTCCCCCCTCCAGTCCCACCCTTCCACCCTCCTCCCCCTCAACCCCCCATCCTCTACCCTTTTTTTTTAAGTTTAAGGAATATCTTTTCCCCCCCAACAGCTCCCCCTTTCAGTCCAACAAATGGTTCTTTCTCTTATAACAATAAATACAATACAAAACAACAGAAATAAATAGGCCACAATTATGAGAGTTATATGGCTTAGCATACATTCCCAATGTCCAGTCCATATGTATTTGGCACCTGACTTTAACACACACACCTGAGCACAAAAGGACTGAACATCAAATGATTCTATTAACATTTTTAACCATTTTCCCATTCTTATTTGGGCCCCAAACAGGTTTACTACATCCCAAATCAGCAGGAAGTCATTTTAAGAGAGCGACATCCCATCCCCAGAAGGTGGGGAGGATGTTTTCCTCCCCCTTTGGTTATTTGATGGATAATAGAACATTTTGTTATTTAGGGGAAGAGACTACAAGCTGTTAAATGGGCTTGTTAAATGGGTCTTGGAGGTTAGACCCAGGGACCTCTCTCTTTTGCTTTTCTGTATCCTCCTTTGTCTCCTATATAGGAGTGAACAGACTTGAGAAAAAATGGGACATAGACATAGTATAGGAAAGATCAAGAAAAAAGGACAGATTTTTGAATATGGCCTTATACCTTTGTATATTGATACAAAATTAATATTATATTTGGCTAAAGTGGTATTGATCATTGTATATTGATGCAAAATTAAGATTGTATTGGACTACATCAGTATTGATCTTTGTATATTGATACAAAATTAAGATTATATTTGGCGTCGGGCAGTTTTGGTGCATGACTTTAATCCCAGCACTTGGGAGGCAGAGGCAGGTGGATCTCTGTGAGTTCGAGACCAGCCTGGTCTACAAAGCAAGTCCAGGACAGCCAGAGATATACAGAGAAACCCTGTCTTGGAAAACCAAAAAAAAAAAAAAAAAAGATTATATTTGGCCACAATGGTATTGACCCTTGTATATTGATGCAAAATTAAGATTGAATTGGGCTACATAGGTATTGATCTTTGTATATTAATACAAAATTAAGGGTAACGCTTCTTAAAGGTATTGTACCTAGTAGTGCTTAAAAATGAAATGTGAAATTTTGGCCTTTTGCTACCAACCGTCATAAACTGTTTAGGATAATTAAGAAATCCTCCTGTCTTTTTAGGATAGGTGAAGGTGAACTGGCCTTCCTGAGGGATGGTCCTTTGGCCAGGTGATTTCTAGCCCACCTCACTGGATTAATTTCTGTGTTTTGAGTAGTTTGGAATGCTAGGTCTCTACCCAGGCCAGAGAGGTAGATTTTCCTAATGGGTTTCCACAGAGCCCTGGTCAAGGCTACTGTAACACTTGGAGAGGAAAGCTGAAGTCTTTAGACGAAGAAGACACATTTTACCAGGCATAGTGACGCATGCCTTTAGTCCAACATGCGGGAGGCAGAGGCAGGCAGATTTCTGTGAGTTTGAGGCCAGCCTGGTCTACATAGGATGTTTCAGGAAGGCAAGGCTGCATAGAGAGACCTGGTCTTTAAAAAAAAAAAATAGTAAAAAAATACAACTTTGGAAATGCAGAGCGTAAGGAAGACCTTGGGCATTGATATGTGTGTTCATGCACCTGATTCCCTGTCAGGTGTGTTGAGAGTCAGTTTGGTACAAACAAGACTCTGAATTAAAGCTGTATGAGCAGTCATGTGGACTAAGAATCTGAGAAAACAAAGACTCACATAGACTCACATCACCCAATTTTACAGAAAGGGAAATTGAATCTAAGAAAAGTCAAGTGAAAGGACCGATTTAGGATCACCCTTAGGTGTGGTGTGTGTGCTAGCACCATAGGAGGAACTTAGTCTGCTTAATTTACTGGGAAGCCCCCACACTGTTTGGCATGTAAGTACTTTGTCCCCCACTTTCCCCATGGAAGCTTTCTAGTGAACAAAAGCCCCAAGAGCTTGGGTGACCTCCTTCCAAATCGAAAGCGTAGGAAATGGAGGTGGATGTAGTCCTGGTGGCAGCAAAGGCTGTCTCCGAAGCCTAGTGTAGATGTGCTAGTGTGGGGATCCTGTGAGATTTGTTTTAAAAGATACATTTGTGAGTTATTAGTCCTCCACCTTAATGCATAGAAATCCCTTAACATATGTGTGTATATATTAAAAGGTTTATCAAAATGCAATGTTAATTTTTAATTTCTGCAGAAGTGGAGGGGTAATTTAAATTTTTATTTCAAAGTACACCTACAGAGAAGTGTGCTGCAACTAAAAATAGTGGTTTTTAAAAAATAACACTGAACCTGTGTCCATGATTTTCTTCAACTTTTTTATTCACTTTTTTTGGTTAGCATAAAAAGTATGCTTTGTTATGACACGTTCATATATGCCAATGAACTTTGCTTACAGTTGCCACAATTATTAGCCCCAGTGTTAAATCTAGATTCTACATAAAAAGAAGATATGTGATATTTGTCTTTCATACCTCCATTAACCTTTCTTGTCTCCCATTTATACCCCTCCCCCTACATAATACCCTTTCTACTTCTGTTATATATATATACTTATTTACTTTTGTTTATTCTGAAATTTGTTTTCTGTATGTGTGTTTATGAGCTCATGAGTATGGGTGCCTACAGGGGTCAGAAGGGGTCTGAGGGCATTGGATCCCCTAGAGCTGGAATTACATACAGCTGTGGGCCACCCACTATGGGTAGTTGGAGCTGAACTCTGGTCCTCTGAAAAAGAAACAAGTACTATTTACTGCTGAGCCATCTCTTCTAACACACACACACACATACACATATGTATACATATCTATGTATGTACATGTATATATGTATATATAATATTTTAAAATTTAGACTCTACATAAGAGAAAATACATGGTATGTGTCTTTTCCCCATTACCCTCTCTTATTCCCCTGTCTTTTGTCCCATTAGACTTCTTCCCCTCAACACAGCCTCCCTTCTATTTTGGTGCCCTGTATGTGTCTGCATGTATTTATTTGTGTGCATATGCAGAGATGTGTGTGTGGAGGCCAGGGGCCAACCGCAGATGCTGTTCATCTGAAGCCATCTACTTTTTTTTTTGAGACAAATTCTCTCACTGGAATCTAGGGTTCACTAATTTGGCTAGGCTGACTGGCCAACGAGCCCCAGGACTCTTCATGTTTCTATATCCTCAGCAATGAGATTCTAGGCATGCACCACATGCCCAACTTCTCCCCATTGGAGCTGGTGATAAAACCTGGGTCCTCGTGTTATGCAGCAAACACTGTACTGTCTGAGCTGTTTCCCAAGTCATGTATCGCATTTGCGTGTGTATGTGTGTGTGTGTGTGTGCGTGTGTGTGTGTGTGTGTGTGTGTGTGTATTAAATTCCACTTTTAGAGAAAACTTAGTTGTCTTTCTGAGGCGTTGGCTTACTTTATTAACACGATCTCCACTTCTATCTGTTTTGAATAATGTTCTGAATAATGACATAATTTCCTTGTTCTTTCCGGAATGGATAAAACTCCATTGCCTATATTATACATTTTCTTTATCCACTCATTCATTGATTAGTAACCAAAGTCTGTCTCTGTGTCTTGGGCTGGTGTGAATCACATTACAGTAGCCCTGGATGTACAAGCATCTCTGTGGTATGCTGACCGGAGTCCTTGGGTACATATACCCAAGAGGGACAGCTGTATCAAGTGGTTTTATTTTTCATTTTTAGAGGAGCAGATATTGGTGTTAGTGGGAATCCAGGGTTCCTTTTTGAGTTCTTAGATTCACTGATAAAAGAATTTTACGATGGACTCAGCAAGAAGTTGAGGACAGTTTTATTAGAGTATGAAAGAAAACAACAGGGCAGGAGAGCTGTGAACTTTGACAGCTTCTGGGAGGATGACAAGAAGGGAGAAGAGGAAGAGAGTCGTGCCATTTTGAGTACAAGAAAGTCATCATGTTCAGCAATGGAGGTCAGCAAGCAGCTCTGTCCTAGGATGGGAGGGGAGCTTTGCAGAAACAGTGAGGAAGCCCAACGTCAGGGAAGGCATGCTTGGCTTTTGTCTAGAATCTGAAAAAGAGATAGAAGCAAAGGACTGCACTAGGAACACATGGTTAGAAAGAGAGAAAGTTTATTAAGAAGGAAAATATTGGAAGGCTTAGTGGCATATGCCTTGAATACCTGAATTCAGGAGGGAGACAGACAGGCTGATGGCGGTCTATCCGGTGAGTTCCAGGATAGTCATTTGGAGGTGTAACTCAATTTTAATAAAAGAAGGAACCTACTCCAAATAATAAGATTAGGCTGCCGAGCTGAGGGAAAAACCCCAAAAGAGTTGGGCCACGGGTTGCACGGCCTTTTGAGAGACATTTCTGATTGACCCACCTAGCCCTATTTAGATAGGTCAGGCATTCCTCGTGCAGGTTCTGTTCCTTAGGTGAGGCCCAGGTAAGGAAGGGCTTCCAGGCTTTCTCTGCCAGCTGACCTCTTCTGTATGTTCATGTTAGTGTGTCAGTTTGTAGCTCCTACTCCCCATCCACACTGGGGTTTAGAGTGCTCCTGTGAAGGGGATCCCAGGTTCTCTTGACCCTAAACAAGGAAGTGAGCAGAAACACACTGTTGTGGCAAGGAGGGAGGAAGCTGGGTGGGGCACAAGGTTTACTGTGTTTGTTCTGTTTACGTTGTCCTAGATAAATCATCAAGCATCACACGCGTTGTTAGCGTCTTTAGTCTCCACCCAAGTGTGTGCAGTTTATTATTATGGCAAATGATAGGTCACATTCAGACACTCTGGGTTTTCCTATCTTCTTCTGGTTTCTACAAAATATGCCGACTTCGAAGCACTTACACAAGGCCCTCCTGGTCCTCATTCTCCAGCCTCAGAGTTTCCACAGTGATTTCCACAGAGACAGCCCAAGTTTGCATTCCCACTAGCAGCGGGTAAAGGTTTTTCCTTTGCCTACACAGCAGCATTTGTTGTTATTTGTTTTCTTGATGATAGCCATTCTATTTGAGATAAGATGAAATCTTAGTATAAATTTAATTGCATTTTCCTGATGTCTAAGGATACTGACCATTTATAGTTCTTCTTTTGAAAACTGCCTGTTCGACAGATTTTTTTTTCCATTTATTGTGTTTTTGGGTTTTAATTTTTGGAGTTTGTTTGTTTGTTTGCTATTTGAGGCATAGTCTTCATAACTCTGACTGTCCTGGAACTCACTATGTAGACCAGGCTAGCCTCAAACTCACAAAGATTCACCTTTGTCTCTGCCTTTCTAGTGCTGGGATTAAAGTTGTGCACCACCATGCCTGGCTATGAAGCTCTTTATATAGTCTATATATTAATCCCTTGTCTGATGTATAGTTGACAAACATGTTCCCCTGGGTGTTCTCTCACTCTACTGATTGTTGCCTTTGCTGTACAAAGCAGGGTTTTGTTTTTGGTTTTACTGTTACTGCCTTTGATGTACAAAAGTCTTTTAATTTCAAGCAATCTCATTAGTCAAATCTTATTTTTTTAAGCTATTAGAGTACCTAGAAAACCCATGCCCATGCCTACATTTTACAATTTCATCATTTTAGATCGTACATTAAGCCCTTTGAACCATTTTGAATTGATTTCTGTGCAGGGTTTCTATTCGGGGGCTCTTGTGTATTCCACACATCAACTTTAGGATTGCTCTGTTTAGTGCTGTGGTGAATGTCATTGGGATTTTGAAGGGAATGTATGAGATATGAATATTGCTTTTGGTGATAACCATCTTCACAATATTAATCCTGCTGATTCATGAGTATAAGGGGTCTTCCTTTTTCTAGTGTTTTCCAAATTGTTTTTTCTTCACTATTTTACAGTTTTCTTCGTGGAAGTATTTTACCTCCTGGTTAAGTTTATACCTAGTCATTTTATTTTACAAGTGGCATTTTTCTTTGATTTTTGTTGTCAGTAAGTTAATTATTGGTATGTCGAAAAACTACTGATTTTTAAAAAAATCTTCCATGTGTAGGTTGGTATGGCATGCATGCATGCGTATATGTGTGCTTGCTGTTTGTAAGTGCACATATATGTTCAGGTGCACGTGTGTGGAGGCCAAGGTTGACATACAAGGCCTTCCTTAACCATGTTATTCATTGAGTAGGGGCTTTCAATTGAACCTAAAATTTGCTGCTAAGCTGGCCAGCTTGTTTCTGCCTTCTGAGCTCTAGGATTGCAGGTGGGCTGCTCTACCCATCAGGTATCTACTTCTGTTCTGGGAATTTGAGCTCCAGTGCTCATGTTTGCACGATGAGCCCTTTAACCCCCTCTCCCTAGCCCAAAGCATCTGATTTATAGTGTTGGTTTTGTATCCTGATATTTTGCTGAAAGGATTTATCAGATTTAAGTTTTCTGATTGAACAAGAAGGCCCTTTAAGTCTAGGGCCATGTTGTCTTCAAGCAGGAATAGCTTGAGTTCTTCCTTTCCTACTCCCAGTGCTTTTATGCCTTTCTCCTGTCTTACTGCTCTTTGTTAAAACCTGAAACACAATGTTGACTAAGAGAGGGGAGAGTGGACACAGTTGTCTCATTCCTGATTTTTGAGGAAACGGGTTCCCCACTTAGTGTGATGTTGGGCGTAGGTTTAATATAGTTTTATTATGTTAACGTAGGTTATTTCTGTTCCTAGTCCCACCCCACCCCCTGACCCCCAGGGATTTTAGAGTTCTCTGTACCAATGGCAGGAAGCCATATGTCCAGTAGGTGGCACTAGAAGACGGGTTACCTGTTGACCTCAGACTCCTGGCTATCAGGACTTTGCAGTTATTGTGGAGTGATGGGCATTAAGCTCTGAAGACAAGGCTACTATGTATTGTACCTTTCACTCCCCGAGATAACCCCCTCTGCCGCTGCTTTAGCTCTTCAGGACGTCTGTAGCCAGCCTTCTTCCCCAATATGGTTTTACCCTCCATGGTGTCTGCCACCTAGGATGTGACAAGTTGTCTCCAGGCTCCCTGATGTGTCATTGTTCCTTGGTGTTAAGCCCCTAGTATACATCAGTTTTAAACAACAGGTTCCCTTCCCAGATAACAGGATCCAAATGAACTTCTGTGGAACACAGCTCCCACCAATCCTGGTGCTGTTGTTCTGTCCCATCAGAACCCAGCAAATGACATTAGGGTTGTAACTGAAAAACATCTTCCATATTTAACCGGGTTTCCAATAATGTGATTTTTCTCAAACTAAATTCCCTTTCAATTCATTCAATATGCATTTCCAGAGAAGACTAAAGCGACCCTCTCCTCACCTCCTCCTGAGGACCTTTTAATCTTGACCACTGCTCAAAAAGGTTCTCCACCAGGACATTCTCAGGGTCTTCCCTGGGCCCTCAAGTCTTTAGGCCTCATATCCAAAGCCACATATTGTTCTTGCCCTGTTTGGATCGACTTTCAGTTTGGTGTCTGTATTCCTATCTCTGCCCTTAGGGATTCCAGTCCACGTAAGTTTCTTGGAGGCTAGAGGCAAGAGTCCAAGTGGAGAGCTGTCTTCATCCAAGTTCCCTCTAGAAGCAAACCTGAACAAGGAGAGCTGGAAGTAGTTTACTTAGGGATGGTCTCCAGGAACCCTTAGGGAGTACAGATGTGAGATAGGAGGGAGGAGGAACACCGTGGCATGCATGGAGTAGATTGTGCATCACACAAACCACATCCTGCTCATTTGAGAGTGTGAGAGTGTGGAGCTGGTCTTCGTAGGCCATCTCTCTTCAGTTACAGGGTGAAAGCTGTTGGGAGGTGAGAGGGGTTGACACCCAGTATTTCAGACCCACTGAAAGAGCCAGGGATATCCTCAGGTCAAGTGGTGCAGATGCTGGCAGTGTGAGAGACAGTCGCATCTACATTGTTTCCTCCCGGGCTGAGGCTCCAGGTTAACATGGTAATGTGCTGTCCTGTGTCTGAGCAAAGAGCATCACAACGCTGACCAAGCCAATAAAGAAATGACATGATTTCAACACCAGAGGGCGTATTTAAATCAGGAAACCCAAGCACTGCCTTTGGCTGCACCCAGTCTGACTACTAATTAATGGTCCAGAAAAGGAAACAGGGTGCAAACCCAGAAAGCATGAACGAGTATGCAAGCAGAGCTACAGACTGAAGAAAATAGAGCTCAAGAGGCAAAGCATTTGCCATCATAAATGTGCACACACTCATTATCAATTTTTTCCCAAGTGAGGGCATCCAAGGCCCTCTTCTGTCCTCTGCAAGTACCAGACATGGGAGTGGTGCACAGACAGACATGCAGACAAAGAGCACTCATCCACATAAAATATGATAATAATGTGTGATGATGATGATGATAAATTTAAAAATGCTAGAAAAGTGAGAGTCGTTATAGTGTCCTTGTATGTGGCCCTTTGCAGTAACTTAACTTTAGGCTGTGGGGCAAAGTATTTTTCCAACAAAGTTAAATGGCGGCAAGCATTTCTGCCTATGTGTTCTCCTGGCCTCTGTCCCGTCAAGATGAAAAGCTTATCTATTCCCTTCAAGCCTGGGTGGCTTTGTGTCTCACTTTACCCAGTAGAATGGGACAGAAGTGTTGCCACATTTCTTCTGTGAATAAATTGGAAAGGAAAAGATCATTCGACATCCATTTTGCTATCTGGATCATTCTTCCTAGATCGGTGAGCTGTGCCCTCTAAGCAGTTAGATTGTTCTGAGGCTCCCGTGCTATGAGGAAGCCGAAACTAACCAGAGAGACCAATGACCAAGCCACGAACCACATGGAGACATGTCTTACCAGCAGCCAGGGCACACCTCCTCCTGCCCCCAGCCCCATGTCCCAGCCCTAGCTACCATCTGGCCACAGCCTCATCTGATACTCTCAGCCAGAAAGGCTCGGCCAAATTCTTCTGGAATTCCAGACCCTCGGAAACCATGGCAATAAGAAAATGAGTATTGTTTTAACCCACCAAGTTTTGTGGTCTTATTACACAACAATGAATAACTGGGATGAATAAATCCTTAAGGAATAACAATGAGTTCCAGAGAAAAACAGCAGTTTGCCTAACAACTTTTTATGTTAGTTTTTGTTTTGGACACTTTTTTTGAAGAGGCTGACAGTCCAGAACATGTGTGTTTTTTTTTAGAACAATTATGCCCCTCTTAGACATAGCTTATAAACAAACCTTTCCCCTGAAGAAGAATTGAGATATTTTTAGATGGCTTCCTTTTCCTTTTGTCTTTCTATTTTGTAGCTGGGAAGCTTGAACTCTCTGTTGCTTTTGGCAAAAGCTATGGGGGCAGATTGTTAGAACTATTTACATTGTCTGTGGATGAAACAAATCAGAAAGATGCAGGGATTCGCAGTACGTTGCCCAGAAGTATGATTTTTTTTCTCAGACTGGATGTGAGATTTATTACTGAACATAATTTAGTGGAGTGTAGGAGAACATGGTGGAAACCCTTGGGGATGCAAATGTCATCACTTGTCCAGGGGAACCACAATTAAGAGCATCTTTTACTCCATAGCTATCCGAAATAAGCCACTTCTCAGCTGTCTTCACATTCTCAGAATCTTCAAATTCATCTGCATTAAAGTCAGTGAAGCCCCATTTCTTTGAGATATGGATCTTCTGGCGTCCAAGGACATTGAATTTGGTTCTAGGCAGGGCATTAATCATATGTTCCTTATTCTGCAACTTGGTACAGTGGACATGACCTAGCGGATGTGAACCCTGGCCACTGTCCCTTGGGGCTTCTCAAAGGCATGCATACCTGTCTGGAGCCTACACTGGGGACAGGATTGAGATTAGAGACATGAATAGCTGCCAGGGAATTGTCTCAAAGATCCCTTAGGAAAACAGACTGTGTACATGCCCATAAAGGCTGCTGTTTGCAACCATTGCACACCAAGTGTCCATGGGGTGTTTTGTTTCTTTAGTTAGTGTTACAACCGAAAGTGGAATTTTATATAAGTGTGAAACAAGAGAGACAATTGTAAGGAACTCATGAAGTCTCATGGAAAATAATCACCCATTTCTTAAAACAAAGTCACAAGAATTAGATCTGCTATGTTCTCAAGGGTTTCTGATGAAGCCAAGCATGGTGTAGCTCCTGGCAACAAAACATATCCAGCATCTTAAGCCATCATAAAGAGAATGACCTCATATAGAGAACTACAATAAGACTTTGCTCTTCCTGGTACAGAGTCTAATGCTATGGAGTTAGAGTCTATCTTCATTTCGTTTCCTATTGCTGTGATAAAATGCCATGCCGGAAGCAACTTCAGGGAGAAAGGGCTTATTTTGGCTCATAGTTCAAGGACATGTGGCCCATCATAGGGGGAAGTGAAGGCGGTACGGCTTGAAGTAGTTCATCACAGCAGAACCACCATCAAAAATCAGAGAGAAGGGCGTGAGTGCCACCGCCTGACAACCTTTCTCCACTACAGGCCAGGATCCCAGCCATGAGATGGTGACACCCATAGTGGGTGGATCTTTTTCACCTCAATTAATGTCATCGAGGTATTCCTCCACAGGCAAACCCAGAGTCCCCATCTCTCAGAAGATTTTAGACTTTGTCAAGTCGACAATTAACACTAGCCGTCACCGCGCTACACCTTGCCAACTTGGTACTCAAACACATCATTTTAAAGCCATAATTTTCTGCCCTGTGTCCCCGCAGACTCATGAATGTGTTAAAATAGAAAATATATTCAGTGCAACTTTAAAAGTCCCCCAAGTCTTCAACAATTCTAACACTTCGAAAGTCCTACATGTCTTACCCATGAGCTCTTATAAAATAAAAAAGCCAGCTGCATACTTCCAACAAGTAACAGCACAGAGTAAATATTACTATCCCAAAAGAGAAGAGTCCAGGCACAGCAAAGAAAGGCTAGACCAAAGCAAAATGAAAATCCAGCAGGGAAAACATTAAATCCTGTAGCTTGGAGTCCAGCATCTGCGGCACATAATGCAATAAACCGGCCTTCGGTGGCTTGGCCAGCCCCATTCCTGCACCTGAAGCACACACAGTCTCCTTCTTAAGCGAGCGCCACTCCATGCCTGCAGCTCTCCTCGGTGGATGTCCCATGGTCCTGGCACCTCTAACATCCTACGGTCTCCATTGTACCGGCGGCCTCAGCATGATTCAGTATCTTCTCAGAGAGGCACCTTCACAGACTCCAGCCCTGCCATACGTTTCATTGTTCTGCCTCAGTTTCTCTCAGAGTCCATGAAGCAGAATTGCAAAACACCCTTAATCTTGTGTTTCCTGTGCTCAAAAATCAGTACCACATGGGCGGTGCTGGCAAGTTTTTCCGCCAGCTTTAGATGCAGCCTGGCTCCCTTGGACGTGAGCAGAATCAGCATCTGTGTGAACACTTCTCTGGGCAAGTTGCCTCTGAGGGTCATTGGACCCCTTCAACTTAGGCTTTCTTCCTGTAAACGAATTTGGATCATCACAGGCTGGAGCCTCCAATGGGTAGAGTTTTGCCCTCGGGACACCTTTCCTCTTCCCAGCGCAATGCAGGCAGGGGATTCAGTGGCACCAATGGCTTTAATGATTTCAGATGCTTTCCAGTCTGATGCTCTCCTGGGTTCAGTTTATCTTTGTTAAACAAGTTAGTCTGTTTCTTTTAAATCCAACTTTGCCCTTGTTATAAGGGCACAGGCATAATTTAACCAGATTCTTGACCTATCATGTGAATTCTTGGCCATTACGTGAATAGCCCTTTTTCCTGTCCCTGATAGAGTCCTTGTTTACCTCTGAACATTGGTTTTACATCACCAGTGATTAACACTTACTATAAAACTAGATAATTACGACTGTCTATTTAGAACAAAGGTAAACAAACAGCTTTAACAGAAGCCAGAGCCAGGAAGTAGATGTACAAGCTATGTAGTCACTTGGCCTGCCACAGAGGCCACACCACAGTGTAATTGAGAAAAGAGAGCCTTTCCCACAGCTGAGGCTAGGTGAGTACACAGTCAAAGAAGAATGATGCTTACTTCCACATAGGAAAAAAAAAACCCTACCTGTTAAAACTGAAATGATCTGATACCTAAGAACATCTGTGACCTCCTTCACTTGATATCTGATGTTATTCACTTCAATAAAATCCCCCACTCTTTTTTGGTACATCACACTCTTTCAGTTGTCTCTCTGTTCCCTTATGACTTGTCCACCTCTACTAACCTACTTTCTCTTGTTTTGCTCAATATCCTGTCCACAGTTCACTTCTTTCCTCACGCTACCAACTGTGTCTTTGGGCATCTTACCTTTGGTTTCACCTGCCTGCTCTCTGAAAACCTCTTCTCACCTTCTACCCATTGCTCCAATCTGCTTTCTCCCCCTTGGGGGTCACAAGAGTGACAGGGCATTTGGCCGTGGTCATGTCCTCCTCATACATTTCAGTCCTGCCTGTAGCACCTTCTGGGGCTGAGGCCCAGTCTGTACTTTAATCTTTGATGAGAACGAAATCTCTCGTATCTTAAGCGCTGGCGCAAGATTCCTCGCCTCGAGTTGCAAGTTGCCCTTCCTCCACTTTCAACCTCTTGGACCCAGGTCAGCCTCTGCATGTTATAGACTAAGAATAATCTTGTTTCCATGACAAAGGAAGCATTTTTTTTTCTTTTTTGAAACAAAGCAACTGCAGCCATCAAACCTGCTTCTCCAAATATGGCCACATACTTTGTTTCTGTTCACTTCTGGATAGGTGCCAAATTTATCATGTTCTTATTAAGTGTGGTACCCAGAATTTCTGAACAGAAAGCCAGAGAGTGGCCTGGCTTCCCTAGACCTCTAGCTTCCTCATTTTTGATTTACTATTTTCCGGATGCAGCGTTATCTATTTGTCTCTGGTAATGCCACAGCCACCTATTGGGTTCTTAATCTAGATCTGTGATGGAATCACTATCCGCTCACTCAAGAATGGAGTGATCACACACACTGACACCTGTCCCTTTGGACATACCGAGGCTAGTAGGTTGAAGAAGTGCCTGTGCTTCACACAGGCATTGAGATCCCAGGCCTTATGAACTAGGAAGGGTTGAATGTGCCTGCCCCTTTTCTTCCTTCGTTATCTGTTTGAGAACATGAGTTTTAGTGTAGAATACTTTTTATTCAGACACAGAATTATCCATTCTATTAATTTTTCACCCAGGGTTGGGCTTTTAGAGTTAGACTCAACTTCCCCCAAATGTGATAATCAGCCACCTGGCCCACTGCTCTTGACTTCTTTGTCCTCCATCTGATAATCATGTCTGACCACTTTTCATCGTGTCTGGCATAGTTGGGTAAAGTTTCCTTCCTCTGGTTCTAGTCCATAGTCCCCTAGTTCAGGTCCCTGTTACCAGACCCAAGTGTTTCTTCCACCTCTTGTGCCCTACCTTTATTCAGACTGTCATTGGCTGATGTAGGTTTGCAGACATTTGCCCAGCTGTCACCTGGCTTGTCTTTCCGTGATAATTCCCAGTTTCCTGAGACTGGCTAGAATTCTTCAGTACTTTTTCTTTAATCATATTCTTTGTTAGCCAATCCATTCTGTCTACACAAAAATATATTTCCCCACCACATCCCAGCAAAAAACAGCACCCATCTTTTGTATCCCTGAAACTCCATATGTGTTCTTGTAGTGTCCTGAGAAAACAGGTGTTAGTTAAACTGAATAAACAAATGTCCCTTTTCTTTACTTGTAAAGATGGAATTAGAAATGATTGAAAAATCCGTAAGAGTCAGGTGTAGTGGCACATACCTTTAATTCTAGTACTTGGGAAGCAGGGGCAGGGGGATCTCTGTGAGTTCGAGGCCAACCTGGTCTACATAGTGAGTTCTAGGACAGCCAAGGCTACATGGTGAGACCCTGTTTTTTTTTTAAATCTCTAAGATATATAAGCATTTGTAGAAGTATTGATCATTCTTGAATATGTTGACACAAAAATGTAGTTCTCACATCAAAGAAAATAAGAGATAGTTTATTGAAGAACCAATTGGAATGACCATCCGTGTCCCAGGAACACAGATTTAAGTTAGCCCAAATGTCACATTCTAACATGGGAAGAGTTTCATGAAGTTTTTATAGTAACAGAACAAAAAAATTCATAGCTCAAGAGCCATTAAAAATATATTGGTGGAGGGGCTGGAGAGATGGCTCACAGGTTAAGATTACTTATTGCTCTTGCAGATGATCTGGATTTGATGTTTTAGCACCCACATGACAGCTTACAACCATCTGTAACTCCAGTTCCAGAGAATCTGACACCCTTTTCTGGCCTCCTCAGGCACTGCCTACACATGGTACACAGACATACATCCAGGTTTAACACCCATCTTTTCTTGTTTTTTCTTTTTTTTTAAGATTTATTTATTTATTTTTATGTATATGAGTGTTCTGTTTGCATGCACACATGCAGCCAGAAGAGGGCATCGGATCACATTGTGGATGGTTGTGAGCCACCATGTGGTTGCTGGGAATTGAACTCAGGACCTCTGGAAGAGCAGCCAGTTCTCTTAACCTCTGAGCCATCTCTCTCTAGCCCAAAACACTCATCTTATAAAATAAAAATACATAAATATAAGTATAGAACTAGATATGATGGTGGACACCTTTAATCCCACCATTCAGAAGACAGAGGCAGGCTTATCTCTGTGAGTTTCTGGCCAGCTTGGTCTGCAGAGTGAGTTCCAGGCCAGCCAGGGCTACAGAGTAGGACCATGACTTTAAAACCTGGTAGGAACATATGGGTCATAACAACAGAAAAGAGGGAGTAATTGCTTTATAGACTTTCAATGTTATCTGATGACATCTGTAGACTTTAGTCTGTGGAAGCTAGGGATCTGCTTGTACACTTCAAAAAGATTTTACCTGGTTCTCATGAAGATGTTAGATCAAACACAGAAGTGAACAGTAAGTGACTCTTTGGAATGGGTCACCAGTACAGCTGGGTTTCTTTATTCTGTTATATTGTTTCCACTTCAGACAATCGATAAGAGATAAAGAGTCTTCTGAAGTTGCCAGATATGTTCCTTTCCTGAAATCCCGAACTATTATCTTTGTTTCTCCTGTAACACTGAAAAGGAAATGTGTGTTTCCTTCTTTCCTTCCTCATCCGCTTTCTTCTAGAGATATGGACAGAGAAGTTGACAAGGTCAAGTTGGCAGTGTGAGCTGGAAGGGGAAGCACCCAGGAAGTTCTTTTGAGGAGATGCATACTGGAATGTTCTTTATGACATGCATGCTTAGTGTGGCTTTTTTTTTTTTTTAATGTTCCGCCTGTGGGCAGCTAACCCAGTCCCAAGCTTAACAGCAAAAGTCTAGTTTTAAAATGTGTGGAGGGGGACCAGAAAAATGGCTCATAGGTAAAGTCACTTGCTGCAAAGCCATGGACCTACTTGGTGGAAGTAGCGTTGTCCTCAGACCTCCACATGCATGCTTACTTGTGAGTGTGCGGACAACCGACCAACCAACAAACATCAAAAAACTATTTAATAGTATGGAGAGATCAACCATGGTGGCACATATACATCTATCACAAGTGTGGTGTTGTTTGGGGCTGCATGGGAAGTTCAGGTCAGCCAGGGCTGTATTATGAGACCCTGTCTCAAAACACAAAACCAAGAAAAAATAGGGAGAGCATTCAAGTATATAGCATATTAGCGTATTTTAGGTTAATCGAATATTGGCAGAGTCCTTAGAGTGTGGCTCCCTGAGATTTGAACAAGAGTGGGCTCCATCATGGTCATCAGAAGAATCAAGTGGGTAAGACAAGCTTTAGTAATAGTGTATTATTTTGAGTGATACACACTGAGGAAGACACACAGAGTAAGACCTGAGAACACAGGGCAGAGAAGGTTCACAGGAGTGAGTGGCATGGATGTGGTTAGGGAAGGAGAGCAGACAGACGGAAGCAGTGGCAAGGGCCCTATAGGAGACAAAGGTGGGGACCAAGGTGACTGATTTTACAAAGGCCATATGGGCTTTGCTGCCAACCAGCTCACAGGATTGTTCAGGACTCAAATCCTCCAGCTGTGCTACAGTGACACAAAACCAACAAGTTCCCAAGCCGTAGGTTGGTTTGAGGGACAAAAAGTTTCAATAGAGTTCCTGTTCCTCTCTCTCTCTCTCTCTCTCTCTCTCTCTCTCTCTCTCTTTAGTTTATTTATTACTTCAAGTTACATATCCATCACAGTACCCTCCCTCAACCCCTCCCAGTCTCACCCTCCTACCCTCTCCCCCTTCTCCCACCTATCCTACTCCTCTGGTGTGGAGTGCCCCTTCCGTTCAACAGCATGAGGGCTAAGAGCTTTCTTTTGCACTCGGGCCTACATGGCAGCACCATTAGGGCTAAGTGTCCCACTGTCAGGTAACAAAGTCTATGTTCCTGTTCCTTTTGGTCTGTTGGTTATAGGATAGTTATCCTGTACTATATGATTAAAATCCAATTGTAAGTGAATAGGTGCCATGCACGTCTTTCTGGGTCTGGGGTAGCTCATTCAGGATGAGCTTTTCTAGTTCCATCCATTTGGCAGCAAATAGCATGATTTCCATGTTTCTGATAGCTAAGTAGTATTCCATTGTGTAAATGTCCCACAATTTTTTTATCCATTTGTTGATTGAGGGATATCTGGGTTGTTTCCAGTTTCTAGCTATTATAAATAAAGTGGCTATAAACATAGTTGAGGAGATGTCCTTGTGGTTTGGTGAGGAATCATTTGGTTGTATATCCAGGAGTGGTATGGCTGGGTCTTGAGGTAAAGCTATTCAAGTTTTCTAAGATACCACCAGACTAATTTCCATAGTGGTTGTACAAGTTTGCACTCCCACCAGCAATGGAAGAGTGTTCCCCTTTCTCCACAACCTCCCCAGCATGTGCTGTCATTTGATCTTTTGATCTTAGCCATTCTGATAGGTGTGAGATGGAATCTCAGAGTCATCTTGTGTTGCATTTCTCCGATAATTAAAGATGTTGAGCATTTCATCAAGTATCTCTTGGCCATTAGAGAGTCCTCTTTTGTGAATTCTCCGTTTAGCTCTGTTCCCCATTTTTTGATTGGATTATTTGGTTTCTTGGTGTTTAGTTTCTTGAGTTCTTTATAAATTTTGGATATTAGCCCTCTGTTGGATGTGGGGTTGGCAAAGATCTTTACCAATCTGTAGGTTGCCATTTGTTCTAATGTTCTAATTGCCTTACAGAAGCCTGTTCATCTCTTAATAAAGGATCTTAAAAGACAAATAGGAAGGTAACAGCAGGTGGCAGCAGAGGGCAAAGTGTTATCAGCCAGATAGCATCCCTTTCTGTGTGTGCCATACATATAGAACCTATATGTTGGGAATATACCATTGTGTGGGTATGTGTATGGTGTATGTGTATTCAGGAAATGGCAGTGTGGAGGACATATGCAAATTTGCATTTTTTGCTAAATCACATGTTAAAAAGTTAAACACTTAATTTTGATGAAATACAGAATTTCATATATGCTGATAAATATGAGCATATATTATTGAGGTAATTCATGGTTTGTTTTTTTAACTAAGACTTTAAATTATGTATAATTCTCTACTTGCTGTATATTTCTACTTGGGCATGCAAAAGTTCAAGTGATCAAAACCCACCTAGGTCTAATGGCTGCCATATTGTACAGTCAAGATACTGAGGATCTTTTTTTTGGGGGGGGGGGTTTCAAGACAGGGTTTCTCTGTATAACAGAGCCTGGCTGTCCTGGACTCGCTTTGTAGACCAGGTTGGACTTGAACTCACAGAGATCCGCCTGCCTCTGCCTCCCAAGTTCTGGGATTAAAGGCGTGCGCCACCATGCCCAGCTAATACCGAGGATCTTAACTCCAGTAGTAGTTACTTAGTTTTTCTCTAAATATTGTTTTTCCTCTTTAACCTTTGGCCCAGAGATAAATGGTGCGGTGGTATGGATCTTGAGTGTCCCAGGGGCCCAGGGTTAAGGTTCATTCTTCCAGGGTGATATGTTTGGAAGCAATAGAATCTGTAGGAAATGGGGCCTACGGTGAGGTCCTTAGATACACTGTTCCCTCTTCTTTATTTTCTCCACAGTGAGGTCTATGTTTTTGTGCCAGGTCCTTGCAACTTAATGAGCTGCTTGACCACGGGTCTAAAAGCCACAGGCCAATTGATTATGGACTGGATCCTCCAGAACTGTGAGCCAAGTTGGTTAAGTTTCCAAAATTGGTTATCTTGGGTGTTTGTTATAGTAACAGAAAACTAAAGGCACTGGCTGCTTTTCCAGAGGGCCAGGGTTTGATTCCCAGCACCTACACAGTGGCTTCCAACCATCTGTAACTTCATTTCTGAGGAGTCCAACACCCTCTTCTGGCCTCTAAACTCACTGTATACATGCTTGCAAAATACCCATTTACATAAAATAAAGGTAATTTTTTAAAAAGAATGAAACTAAGGCACTTGATACCTTTTTTTTTCCAATGCAATTAATTTAAATGAAAAACCCAACAAACAAACAAAATAAAATGAAAAGTTAGGGGAAAAAGAAGTATAGGAGGCTGCCCTTCCCAGCTGGCTTAATCCTAAGAAGAAAAAGCTCCAAAGATGTTGGGAGCTCATTAAACATCCTTTAACCCTTGGTGATACTCAGAAATCTTGTGGCAAACAAAGAAACAAACTGTTTTACTTTGTGTAATTCCACACTTCTTAGCTAATTGGATGGAACAATGTTGTAACCTTTCTTAAACCTGGGAATCTAAATTGTGTACGAAAAATTGTGGGAAAGGCTAAATAAACTAGATTTGGATCCCAATTGGTGGTTGCCATGGAATTTCTAGGTAGTACACACGGGGAATTATGAGTGAATAGATTTTTAAACTGAGCTGATACCAAAGATGTGGTCCATACATGAAGATGCATGACCATTGTTTGGTACTAACAGAAACTTAGGCACACAAAGACAGAATGAACCTGCCTAACTTTCCTTTTTATAGGAACATATCAGGAAAACCAGGTATTTAATCCACTCCCTGATACTGTCCCAGAATATCCAAGCTGGATAAGTTATAATAAATGGGGGTTTATTGAACTAATGCGTCTAGGGACTAAGAAGTCCAGGATTCTGATGCTCGGCTACCATCTGGTTGGTGTCTAGTGGGGGTCTTTTTACTTCATTGTCACCTTATGGGTGGCAACCAGGATGAGTCAGAGCAGTTGGGGCAGAGAGACCTCACTTGTATAGCAGCCAATCTGCCTGATAATCCACTAAGCTATGAACGGAGCCCCTCAGCCCACAAGCACAGCCGAAAGGTCCCACCTCTGAACGCTTTTCCTTTAGGATCCATCACCAACTCTTAGGAGCACATTCAAACCACAGCAGTAATAGACCTAAGACCACAGCTGATGGCATCCACAGTCAGCGTGTATGAGATGTGATAGAAGAATACTTACAAGCCTTCCCTGGAGCAACTGTTTTTTTTGTTAACTTTTCCATTTTTTTCCTTTATTTTTTATTTCTTCAAGTTACATCTCAATCGCAGTCCCCTCCCTATTCCTCCTCCAGTCCCACCCTCCCATCCTCAACACCCCATCCTCTTCCCCTTTTTTTTTTTTTAAGTTTAAGTTTAAGGTATATCTTATTTCCCCCTACAGCTTCCCCTTTCAGTCCAACAAATGGCTCTTTCTCTTATGATAATAGATACAATAAAAAACAACAGAGGTAATTAGGCCACAGTTATGAGGGTTATATGGCTTAACGTACATTCCCAGTGTCCAGTCCATATGTATTTGGTACTTGACTTTAACATTCTACTATCTAAACATCTCCATGAGTTTAAAGTTCTATATCTGACTCAACATTCATACTAACTTGCAACACAATTTTAAAAGCATCTTCTTAGATCTACAACACTCTCTTGACTCCTAAACAACTCAAAATTTAATTATTAGACTCTAGCTATCTGTTCTTCAACCACCTCAGAGACCTGAGAGGGATAAATATATCTGATTTTATAGGAAGTACAGGGCCTGCAGCTTCCAAAACTAAGAAATGACATACCAGTGGCTGCCTGGACAGTTCCCATTTT
>CAJQZJ010032307.1:404487-429844 GCA_907164525.1 Lophiomys imhausi
TTCATACTAACTTGCAACACACTTTTAAGAGTATCTTCTTAGATCTATAACACCCTCTTGATTCCTAAACAACTCAAAATTTAACTATGAGACTCTAGCTGTCTATTCTTCAATCACCTCAGAGACCTGAGAGGGATAAATATATCTGCTTATATAGGAAGTGCAGGGCCTGCAGCTTCCAAAACTAAGAAAGGACATACCAATGACTGCCTGGACAGTTCCCATTTTCTCTCCATACATTCCTGCATCAGTCTTCAGCCTTTGGGTCCTGTTTCTCTGACAGAAATTTGTTGTAGAGCAGGGATTATGAAGGACTTACCTACCCTGTCTTGGCAGAGTTAGGCTGTCGACTTCCCTGCTACCAAGTTTTGTCCTTTTTGGACAGCAGTCTGTCTGCAGTTGGTGCAAGGGGTTTTTTCATGCCAAGAGATAGGCTTGCCACTAATTCAACCATCTTACAGTGGAGGTTCTTCGATGCTTATCTTCTACTTGGAGTAGAATAGGGGGTGATGTCAGGCACTGATATGTCTCGATATCAAAAAAAAGAAAATCTTAATTTAAGATAACATCTTTGAATGCCATATTCTGCAGATCTCTTGGGGTTTTTGAAGATGCCCTATCCATCTCTTGTATTTAGATAAGCAAATGTTGCTTGTCTCTTACCAACTTGATTACTGGGTAGTTCAGAGAATATCTGTGATAGACTGTCATAGTAGCTAACAAAGTGACGTGTTTGCATGACTAGGAGTTTGTTTTACTTAACTATCCTAGACCGTTTTAGACGGTTGGTATCAAGAGGTCAGAGCTTCACATTTTATTTTTAAGTATCTCTAGGTATGATACCATTAGGAAGTGTTACCTTTAAATTTGTATCAATATACAAAGATCTATTCAATTGTGATTAAATATACTCTTAATTATGTATCAATATACAAAGATCAATGCCTATGTAGCCCAATACAATCTTAATATTACGTCCATATACAAGGGTCAATACCATTGTGGCCAACTGTAATCTTAATTTTGTATCAATATACAAAGATCAATACCGATGTAATCCAATACAATCTTATTTTTGCACAATAAACAATGGTCAATACCACTTTTGTCAAATAAACTACTAATTTTGTATCAATATACAAAGGTATAAGGGCATATTCAATAATCTGCCCCTTCTTCTTGGACCTTCCTGTGCTATGTCTATATCTCATTTTTCTCAAGCCTATGCACTCTTACATAGGAGAGGAAGAAGGATACAGAAAAGGAAAAGTAGGGAGTCCCTGGGTCTAACCTCCAAAAGCCATTAAACAGGACCATTTATCAGCTTGCAATCTCTTCCCCTAAATATCAGAGTTTTCAGTTATCCTTCAAATAACCAAAAAGAAGGGTGGAGAAACACCTTCCCCACCCTCTGGGCATGGGACGTCGCTCTCTTAAAGTGACTTCCTGCTGATTTGGGTCGTAGTAGACCTGTTTGGGGCCCGAACCCAAATGGAAAAAATGGTTAAAAATGTTAGTACACTCCTTTTATGTTCAGTCCTTCTGTTCTCAGCTGTTTAGATGACCTAAGGGGTTTGTAGGCAGAAGCTGATCTTGCAGGCTTCACTGAGGATCCTGCCGGGGCATTGTGTAGAGCTGAATGGTCCCAGCGACATTGGATTGCTGTGGTGGTTGCAGGCCCCCGATGGAGACAGCTATTGAGGAAGTCTGCCAGGCAGAATCAACTGGGTCACTCGTCCTCCTTGGTGCCTGATTCTGCTCTCTGCTGAGGTTTCCGCTGTCCAGCCGTCCCCGGGCTCCCCTAATGGACGCTTCGATTCTTCTGGAAAGATAAGAACAGAGCCCTGCCCCAATCCCAACCCTGGGACAATTGCCCTCTTTTTTTTGGGGGGGGGGGCTAGGTAGTACTTCTCCTGAAGGAAATTTGGCCTTCCGACAACATACAAAGCGTTATCTTTCAATCCGGGTTAAAGAAGAAATCATTCTGTCACCTTGGAGCTAAACCAGCTCTAGTGTATATATTTTGAGATCCCAAAGGACAATCTGCCTGCATCGAGAAGGCCTTTTGTAAGTAGCCTCCAAACCTAGGTCCCTCCAAATCCCATGTGTGTGTCTCTGAACTCTAATTATTGGGATCAGAGACCTGTGTTTCCCATCTGAAGGGATCAAAGATGTGTTCCACCACTCCTGGATCGAAGTCTTTCTCTATTTAGAGTTTGCCCTGCATCAGGCTGACCCTGAGCTCCGGGATCTGCCCGTTTCTGTCTCCAGTGTGCTGGGAGCTGGGACCAAGGGTGTACTCTTCTTGAATGGTGGGACCAAGAGTATGCACCCTCACCACCCCGCTCCGTATGACTCCAGAATACATAAGACCACCAACTCTACGGTGCTCCCCCCACCCTTCCGTCTTCGCTGAAGTCAAAGGCATGGGCCAATACCACAATTCTCTTGTATTTTACCTTAGCTCCACGTCTTCTCTACACCTGGAGGTCTGCAAAACCAGGCCGAATGGCTGTATCCTCTATTCCATTCACAGTGTTTCAGCCCTGCCCCCTGCCTTTTTTTTTTTAAGTTAATAAATTTATTTGTTTGTTGCTTCAGGTTACATCCTTATCATATTGTCCTCTTTTCCGGCTTCCCAGCCCCACCCTCCCATGCTCTACCCCCTGACCCTTCCGTCTTGTTCCTCTGGGGTGGAGTGTCCCTGCCTAACAGTCTCTCACCACAGATCAGGAGTCATATGAGGGCCAAGAGCCTCTTCATTCACTGGGGGCCTACGAGACAGTACTGCCAGTGAAAGGTGTCTCCTTGCTACTGGGGGAATACTAAAAAAAAGACCAACAAACACACAAACCCACAAAAACAAAGAATATCAACAAAAAAAGAGAAGGGAAAAGGAAAAAGAAAAAATAAAAAAAGAAGGAAAAAGAAAAAGATAAAAAAAATTATGTCCATGTTCCTTTTGGTGTGTTGGTTGTAGTACAGATATCCTGTACGATATAGTTAAAATCCTACTATAAGTGAATAGATGCCATGTGCATCCTTCTGAGACTGGGTTAGCTCACTCAGGATGAGCTCCTCTAGATCCATCCATTTGGTTGCAAATTGCATGATTTCATTGTTTCTTATAGCTGAGTAATATTCCATTGTATAGATGTACCACAATTTTTTAATCCATTCTTCAGTTGAGGGACATCTGGGTTGTTTCCAATTTCTAGCTATTACAAATAAGGCTGCTATGAACATAGATGAGGAGACTTCCCTTTGTCTCCATGAGAGGTCCTTTGGGTGTTTACACAGAAGTGGTATGGCTGGGTCCTGAAGCAAGGTTATTCCTAGTTTTCTAAGATATCGCCAGACAGACCTCCATAGTGGTTGCACAAGCCTGCACTCCCACCAGCAATGGAGTAGGGTTCCCCTTTCTCCACACCCTCGCCAGCATGCGCTATCATTTGAGCTCTTTATCTTAGCCATTCTAACAGGTGTTAGGTGGAATCTCAGGGTTGTCTTGAGTTGCATTTCTCTGATGATTAAGGATGTTGAACATTTCTTCAGGTGTCTCTCAGCCCTTAGGGATTCCTCCTTTGTGAATTCTCTATTTAGCTCCATCCCCCAATTTTTGATTGGATTATTTGGTTTCTTGGCATTTAGTTTCTTGAGTTCTTTGTAGATTTTAGATAATAGCCCTCTATCAGATGTGGGGTTGGTGAAGATTTTCTCCCAGTCTGTTGGTTGCCGTTTTGTTCGAATGACAGTGTCCTTTGCCTTACAGAAGCTTTTCAGTTTCATGAGGTCCCATTTATTGATTGTTGATCTCAGGTCCTGATCTGCTGGTGTTCTGTTCAGGAAGTTGTCACCTGTGCCAATGAGTTCGAGGGTTTCTCCTACTTTTTCTTCTAGTATCTTTAGTGTGGCCGGCCTTATGTTAAGGTCTTTGATTCACTTGGAATTAAGTTTTGTACAAGGTGATAGGTATGGGTCTAATTTCATTCTTTTGCAGGTGGACATCCAGTTGGACCAGCACCATTTGTTGAAGATGCTGTCCTTCTTCCATTGTGCGGTTTTGGCTTCTTTGTCAAAGATTAGTTGGCCACAGGTGTGTGGGTCCATGTTGGGGTCTTCAATTTGATTCCATTGATCCACTGGTCTGTTTCTATACCAGTACCATGCTGTTTTTATTACTGTTGCTCTGTAGTACAGTTTGAAATCAGGGATGGTGATACCTCCAGATATTTTTTCATTGTACAGGATTGATTTAGCTATTCTGGGCTTTTTGTTGTTCCATATGAAGTTGAGACTAGCTTTTTCCAGGTCTATAAAGAATTGTGTTGGTATTTTGATAGGAATTGCATTAAATCTCTATATTGCTTTTGGTAGGATAGCCATTTTTATTATGTTGATCTTACCTATCCATGAGCATGGGAGATCTTTCCATCTTCTAAAGGCCTCTTCCATTTCTTTCTTCAGGGGCTTGAAGTTCTTGTTATATAGGTCCTTTACATGCTTGGTTAGAGTTACCCCCAGGTATTTTATGTTGTTTGTGGCTATTGTGAAGGGGGTTGTTTCCCTTATTTCTTTCTCGATATATTTGTTTGTTGTATAAAGAAGGGCTTCTGATTTTTTTGAGTTAATTTTGTATCCAGCCACCTTGCTGAAGTTGTTTATCAGCTGTAAGAGTTCTTTGGTGGAGTTTTTGGGGTCGCTTATGTATACTAACATATCATCTGCGAATAGGGATAATTTGACTTCTTCATTTCCAATTTTTATCCCTTTGATCTCCTTTAGTTGTCTTATTGCTCTAGCAAGGACTTCAAGTACTATATTGAAGAGATATGGTGAAAGTGGACATCCTTGTCTTATCCCTGAGTTTAGAGGAAATGCTTCAAGCTTCTCTTCATTTAATTTGATGTTGGCTACTGGCTTGCTGTATATTGCCTTTATTATTTCTAGGTATGGTCCTTGTATGCCCATTCTCTCCAGAACTTTTATCATGAAGGGGTGTTGGATTTTGTCAAATGCTTTTTCTGCATCTAGTGAGATTATCATGTGGTTTTTTTTCTTTCATCTTGTTTATATGGTGAATGACATTGATAGACTTTCGTATGTTGAACCATCCCTGCATTCCTGGGATGAAGCCTGCTTGATCATGGTGTATGATACTTTTTATGTGTTCTTGAATTCGGTTTGCTAGTATTTTTGCATCCATGTTCATGAGGGAGATTGGTCTGAAGTTTTCTTTCTTTGTTGGGTCTTTGTGTGGTTTAGGAATCAGCATGACTG
This sequence comes from Lophiomys imhausi, assembly GCA_907164525.1. Taxonomy (NCBI): domain Eukaryota; kingdom Metazoa; phylum Chordata; class Mammalia; order Rodentia; family Muridae; genus Lophiomys; species Lophiomys imhausi. Next base: position 409,768 of record CAJQZJ010032307.1, read on the forward strand.
TGGCCTCATAGAATGAGTTTGGCAAAGTTCTTTCAGATTCTATTTTGTGAAAGAGCTTGAAAAGTACTGGTGTTAGCCCCTCTTTGAAGGTCCGGTAGAATTCCGTGCTAAAGCCATCTGGCCCTGGGCTTTTTTTTGGGTGGGAGAATTTTAATGACTGTTTCTATTTCCTTAGGGGTTATAGGGCTGTTTAATCTGTTTATCTAATCTTGATTTAGCTTCAGTAGGTGGAATCTATCAAGAAAATTGTCCATTTCACTTAAGTTTTCAAATTTGGTGGAGTATAGATTTTTAAAGTAGGATCCAAATATTCTCTGGATTTCCTCAATGTCTGTTGTTATTTCTCCCTTTTCATATCTGATTTTGTTGATTTGTGCTTTCTCCCTCTGTCTTTTAGTTAATTTGGCTAAGGGTCTGTCTATTTTGTTGATTTTCTCGAAGAACCAACTCTTGGTTTCATTGATTCTTTGTATAGTTCTTTTTGTTTCTAAGTTGTTGATTTCAGCCCTAAGTTTGATGATCTCCTGCCTTCTGCTCCTCTTGGGAGTGTTTGCTTCTTTTTTTTTCCAATTCACCTAGTTTAGCTGTTAATTCACTAATATGAGCTTTCACATTTTTCTTTTTGAAGGCACTTAGTGCTGTGAACTTTCCTCATAGCACAGCTTTCATTGTGTCCCATAGGTTTGGGTATGTTGTGTCTTCATTTTCATTGGATTTTAAGAAGTCTTTGATTTTCTTCTTTATTTCTTCCCTGACCCAGTGGTCCTCTAGTAAAGAGTTGTTCAGTTTCCATGTGAGTGTAGACTTTCTGTTGATTCTTTTGCTATTGAAGTCCAGCTTTATTCCATGGTGGTCTGATAAGATACAAGGGGTTATTTCAATTTTCTTGTATCTGTTGAGGCTATCTTTGTGTCCAACTATATGGTCGATTTTGGAGAAGGTTCCATGAGGTGCTGAGAAGAAGGTGTATTCTTTTGTGTTTGGGTGAAACGTTCTGTAGATATCTGTTAGGTCCATTTGGTTCATGATCTCTGTTAGACTCATTATTTCTCTGTTTGGCTTCTGTCTTGATGATCTGTTCATCGTTGTGAGTGGGGTGTTGAAGTCTCCCACTATTAAAGTATTTGGATCGATGTGCGATTTAAGTTTTAGAAGCGTTTCTTTTATAAATGTAGGTGCCTTTGTATTTGGGGCATAGATGTTCAATATTGAGATGTCCTCTTGGTGGATATTTCCTTTAATGAGTATGTAATGCCCTTCTCTGTCTTTTTTTATTAACTTCAATTGGAAGCCTATTTTGTTTGATATTAGGGTGGCTACTCCAGCTTGTTTCCTGGGTCCATTTGCTTGGAAAACCTTTTCCCAGCCCTTTACTCTGAGATAGTGTTTATCTTCAATAGTGAGGTGTGTTTCTTGTATACAGCAAAAAGATGGGTCTTGTTTACGGATCCAGTCTGTAAGTCTGTTTCTTTTTATTGGCGAGTTGAGTCCATTGATGTTGATGGATATTAGTGACCAGGGGTTGTTATTTCCCATTATTTTGGTATAGCTGGTCGTCTTGTGTTTCTTTTTGTTTAGTTGCTGTGGAGGTTTCTATTTCCTCTGTTTTCTTGGGTGTAGTTATCTTCTCTGTGTTGGAATTTTCCTTCTAGGATCTTCTGTAGTGCTGGGTTTGTGAGGAGATATTGTTTGAATTTGATTTTGTTATGGAATATCTTGTTTTCTCCTTCTATGTTGTTAGAGAGTTTTGCTGGGTATAGTAGTCTGGCTGGGCACCTATGTTCTCTCAGGGCTTGTAGGACATCCATCCAGGCCCTTCTAGCTTTTAAAGTTTCGGAGGAGAAGTCAGGTGTGATTCTGATGGGTCTGCCATTGTATGTGACTTGGCCGTTTTCTCTTACAGCTTTTAATATCCTGTCTTTGTTCTCTACATTTGGAGTTTCTATTATTATGTGGCGAGAGGAGTTTCTTTTCTGATCTAATCTGTTTGGTGTTCTGTAAGCCTCTTGGATTTTTACTGACATCTCTTTCTTTAGGTTTTGGAAGTTCTCTTCTATGATTTTGTTGAAGATATTTCCTGGACCATGGAGTCGGGAGTCTTCTCTTTCTTCTATGCCTATAATTCTTAGGTTCCGTCTTTTCATTGAGTCCTTGATTTCTTGGATGTTGTGGGTGAGAGATTTTTTATCCTTCTCATTTTCTTTGGATGTTGTACTGATTTCTTCCATCGAATCTTCCATGCCTGAGATCCTGTCTTCCAACTCTTGCATCCTATTTTTCATACTCACATCAGTAGTTCCTTTTCTCTTCTCTTGATTCTCCATTTCCTCTTTTAACTCTGACTTTGTTTTCTATATTGTTTCCATTTCTATTTTCTTGTCTTGAATGGTATTGTTCTTTTTGTACATTTCCTTCTCCAGTTTGCTTGTTTTTGCCTGGAGATCTTTCATTGCTTTGTCCTTTTCCTGTTCAAGTTCAGTCACCTTGGCTTGGAGCTCTTTAATGGTGTTATTCGTTGTTTTGACTTGTAAAATTGTGGCTTCTTTGAATTCCTTCATAGTTTTAAGTTCTTCTTGAAGGAACTCTATCACTTTCCATAATGTAGAATTGTCATCGTTTTCATGTGTTTCAGTTGTGGCGAGGTGGTTCGGGCTGGATGGAATAGCATTGCTTTCTTTTGTTGGAGACATTTCGCTCTGGTTTTTTTTTTTTTTGGTCTGGGGCCTCTGGCCATGTGGAATTTTTTTCCTGTCTTCTGGACTTGGGTCCAAAGGGGGCGCTTTGGTGTAGGAGTAGTGTTGCCTTACTCCACCCCTATAAGGTGAGTAATAGCCCCGCCTCCCAAGTGGAGACCTAACTAATCCAGGTGACGGAGCTGTGTACAAGTAAGCTCTGGTTCCCCACCTGAAGGGCCCGTACTAGTACAAAATTCCGACATACGACAGTTTCACATATCTCGCAGTTTGCCTGGGGTTGGTTCCTGTAGCGGGTAAATCTGCAGTTCAGCTCCAATAGCCTGCTGCTCCCATGGCTTGTATACTGGTCAGTTTCATCACAGACTGTGATCTGCAGTCTGAAGTCACTTTGCAGCAGAGCTGCGCTCACTTCCAAGGGTCGCAACCTTTCGCCAGATAGTTGGATCGTCTGTGTGAGACCTGGGAGTGCCCAGCAGGGTGGGCATTATCTCTGCGTGGGTTCTGAATCTGCCTGCTGGGTATTAGGTTGGAACTTACCAGGAGTCTCTCCTGTTGGGGGATGGGTGATCCCGATTCCTGGGTCCAGTGGCTTCCTTGCATGTCCGAGAGTGGGAAGGAGCATCCTGCCCAGGGATCTTCTGTGGTCCCTGGGTAGCTGGGTGAGATTTAGAAGGGGTCGTGCCCTTTGTACAGCGTCCTGCAACACTTGCCGCCTTGTGACTGTTAACTCCGAAATCAAAATGCGTCCGCGCAGGCCGCCACCATCTTGGATCCCCCGGAGCAGCTTTTCAAAACCACCAATCCTTCTGTCTGCATATGAGAACATTCAGCCAGTTTCATCATGCTCACGGACAGCAAACAAACAATATGCCATAACATAACCTTTTAGGTCACTTTACCAGAATACATAGGGAAATTAGCAACAACCTCAATTTCCAGAGTATGACTGCATGGAAAAATGAAACTAGTTGGTATCTCAGCCTCTTCAACTTGCTTTTACCTTGAGGATGTTGTTGTCTTGTGTTCCTGGAATTGAAACTGAGGCTTCCCACATGCTAGGCAAGTGCTGTACCTTAAGCTCCATTTACAGCTCCCCATTTTACTTCCTATTTTGAGACAGTATCACTAGATTGCCCAGACTGGTTTTACATTTGTTTTGTATCCCAGGCTAGTCTTCAACTCAAGATCTTCTTGCTTCAGCATCCTAAGAGTCTAGGATTACAGACCTGTGCCACCAGACCTGGCTCCCTGAAGAGTTTTAATTTGTAAATTTATTTTTATTATTTTTTATTTTTATTTTTATTGTTTTGGTTTTTTGAGACAGGGTTTCTCTGTGTAGCCCTTGCTGTCCTGGACTCACTTTGTAGACCAGGCTGGCCTTGAACTCACAGAGATCCACCTACCTCTGCCTCCCTAGTGCTGGGATTAAAGGTGTGAGCCACCACACCTGGCAATTACAGACAGCTGTGAACTGCCATATGGTGCTGGGATTTGAACTTGGGTCCTTTGGAAGAGCAGCCAGTGATCTTAACCACTGGGCCATCTCTCCAGCCCTGTAAATTTTTTTTATAGGTAAGTGGAGGGTTTCTTTTAAATATGAGAATCATAACTCAGAATTTCCTATAGTGTACAGTACCTAATAGACACTGAATCAACATGTATTTATTGAACAAGTAGTTGTGATCAGGAAAATTCTTTCAAATCCCACAAATTTGATTTTCCTCCATCCAGAAATTAAATTAAACGTTAAAATAACTTAAAGCCTGAAGGCTAATAATCATTAGACAATTTCAAGTATGAGGAACCTGGGTACATCGGGAAGAAGTTTTTGTTCCTTCTGGGACACAACTTTGTTCAAGTTCACTAGCAAATGCAACAGCTGCCCTTTGCTGAGGAAATGCTGGGACACTACCAGAAAGGCCATGATACTGTCCCGAGCTGTTCCAGCTGCCGACCCCTGCCTCAAAGGAGCCACCGGCAACCTTTTTCTCATTTCGGTGTACAATCCTCTGTCTCTTCTACAAAGGCCTATTTTAAGTGACTGGTGCTTTGTATTTCTGTATAAAGCTTTGCAGCATTCATACTTCTTCAGTGTAAATTCGGCTTGGTGCTTCTGTGTTAGATGCTTTCTGGCTACTTAAATCATTGTACTTTTCAATGTCGGGTACCTTTGGAAGCTTTGTAGCATTTTACCTGATAGATGACTCCCCACCACCACGTTGGGTCCTCAAAAAACTATTTAAAAACATTTCTGGGTGATCCTATAGTAATATCCATGTAAATTGGGTCACATTGAGCAGTTTTATTCTCTGTTATGCCCATGTGGCAAAGATGTTGGAAGCCTAAAACTACAGAGTCTGTGTTCGAAGGGGTCCATGCTTCACTATATCGAACTATTAGACATGACAGTGACAGCCGGCCTCTTCCTCTGGGAGCCATGCACACCTTTTTATCACCTCCCCTAGAATGCCATTTTGTTAAATTCACATGGCAAATGTGTGCCAGAATTCTAAAACTCAGTCAAAACACCCTCATCCAAAGACCTTCCTCCTGCTCCATATGGTTGTCCTCAGACGAGGGATGACATAAGGCCAGGGCCCTGAACAGCACACAGTGAGAAAGCATCAGTAAGGAATGCCAGATCTATGTGAGAATCTATACAGCAGAGCCATTTAAGGATTTTTCATATGGAGGAGCTTCATGGAAATACAGATGTGAAATACAGTTAGTGGAAAACATTTAACAAGCCCAGGCAGGATGGAAGTGCATGTGAGTTCAGCTTTGGTTGTTTGGCAAAAGAGGGATTTGGTGTATAATAAGGATGTTCAAATGAGCAACCACAGCAAGCACTTATTTTCAGATTCACATACCAGCCTTATGGAATTTGAAGTAAGTTGGTTTGTTTGTTGTTTTGTTTTATTTGTCTTGGTTTTTTGAGACAAGGTTTCTCTGTGTAGCTTTGGCTGACCTGGAACTTGCTGTGTAGACCAGGCTGGCCTCAAACTCATAGAGATCTGCCTGACTTTCCCAAGTGCTGGGATTAAAGGCCTGCACCACCACCCCCTGGCTGCTTTTTGTTTGTTTTTTCCTCTTTATTTTTTATTTCTTCAAGTTACATCTCAATCGCAATCCCCTCCCTACTACCCCCTCCAGTCCCCTCCTCCCACCCTCTTCCGCCTCAACCCACCCATCCCTTCCTTTTTTTTTTTTTTTAAGTTTAAGTTATATCTTTTTCTCCCCAACAGCTCCCCCTTTCAGTCCAACAAATGGCTCTTTCTCTTATAATAATAAATACAATATAAAACAACAGAGGTAATTAGGCCACAATTATGAGGGTTATATGGCTTAGTGCACATTCCCAATGTCCAGTCCATATGTATTTGGCACCTGAGTTTAACATTCTACTATCTAACCATCTCCATGAGTTTAAAGTTCTATATCTAACTCAGCATTCATACTAACTTGCATCACAATTTTAAAAACATTTTCTTAGATCCAGAACACTCTCTTTTTTTTTAGTTACAATTTTCTCTTTTATTTTTTTTCTATGTGACAGGTTTTTTTCCTTTATTTTTTATTTCTTCAAGTTACATCTCAATCGCAGTCCCCTCCCTATTCCTCCCTCCAGTCCCACCCTCCCACCCTCAACCCCCCATCCTCTTCCCTTTTTTTTTTTTTTAAGTTTAAGGTATATCTTATTTCCCCCTACAGTTCCCCTTTCAGTCCAACAAATGGCTCTTTCTCTTATGATAATGGAAACAATACAAAACAACAGAGGTAATTAGGCCACAGTTATGAGGGTTATATGGCTTAGCATACATTCCCAATGTCTAGTCCATATGTATTTGGCACCTGACTTTAACATTCTACTATCTAACCATTTCCATGAGTTTAAAGTTCTATATCTAACTCAGCATTCATACTAACTTGCAACACAATTTTAAAAGCATCTTCTTAGATCTATAACACTCTCTTGACTCCTAAACAACTCAAAATTTAATTATGAGACTCTAGTTATCTGTTCTTCAACCTCCTCAGAGACCTGAGAGTACCTCTCAGAACACTCTCTTGATTATTAGATTTTAAAATGTTTCTTTTTGTAAGTGTCCACCCACATTTAAGTGCAGTGCCTGAGGAGGCCAGAAGAGGGAGTTAAACAGTTGTGACGTGCTGGATAAGGGTTCTGGGATCTGAACTCAGTCTCCTTCAAATACTGTTGACCACTCTCTCTCTAGCCCCTGAAGTAAGTTTTTATTGCAAGGTAATCTTTAATAATTTTTCAAAGTATATGCTGAAGGCTGAGAAGATGGCTCAGTGTAGTGGTGTACACTTTACCCCAGGGGTGGAGGGAGGAGACAGGCAGGTCCCCAGGGCTCCCTGACCAGTCAGTCTCTCTGAACCAACAAGCTCTACGTTCAGTGAAAAGATCTCCCTCAAAAAGTAGGGTGGAGAGTGATAGAAGAGGGTATCCAGGGTCAACCTTTGGCCTCTACAAGCACATACAGAAATAAGCACATCTGCATACACACACGTGCATGTCACAGGCGTGGTTATATTCTGGGTTGAAGCACCGTTATTAAGTGTGGGTTGTGACTGCCCCTCCTTCAGTGATGGAGACTAGCCAGTGGGCGAAGATGAGCATCTACCATAGTTTTAAATAAGAGTAAAGGAGAAGTGAGGAGAAAGAAGAGTGTGACTGGTGGTATTTCATAGTGTTTGCTTCTGTCTTGTGCATGTGAGTGTAGACATAGAACATGCTGGAAAATACATATGCTACTGTGGGCGAAAGTCAAGTAAGTTCGGATCTCATCAGTCTCGGATTCTCAGCCTCCACTGTTTGTCCAAATGCTATGAAGAGCTTTGAAGGCAGGGTGACTGCATTCATGTCCTTGTGTACGTGCTGCCCAAGTGGATTCTGCATGTGGTCCAGCTGCATTATACCCAGGCCTAACAGTTGAATCTTCTTAAGTAACTGGAGGATATCCCAGGCCAGGTGTGAAGGATGGATGTGTGTGATAATTACATGGGGTAAAGAGGAGGTCTAAGGTCAGATATAGAGCCTGTTGGAGAAGTGGGACAGAGAAATAGTTTGAAAGTGTGAAGGAAAAGGAATGAGACAACCTTGGTAAGTCATCCTTAGAATGTGATGAGCAAGGAGAATGAGCATACAATTAGCATTTATTGAGAAAAGTAATTTTTGGGTGTGTATTGTCTAATATTGGCATGCACACAACGATCAAGAAAGAATCTGAATTTAAACTGTCCACCTGTGCCGAGATACAGGTATTAGTGGCAGCGGTCAAAGGGACTCTCAGCTGTGAGCTAATCTTCGTGTTTGGCTTTCGAAACTTCATGAATGTGATGACAATATTTGTGTACTATGACAATTTTGACACGGTAGGGTATTGACAGGAGCAGTTGACAATGAAGTATATGGTAGCATGGGAATGCACTCTGGAAGCCTGGAGTGGAAGATCAAAGCCCCCTTGGGAAAGCTCATGAGCTCCAAAGACTAAGGAAAAATCTTGTCACATAATTGATAGTGACAGCAGGATGGCTGTCGATCCATCCTGTGTTTCAGGAAGACTATTTGGAGTCTTTAAATTCTGAGCAGCAGCTGGGAATTCAGAGGACATTACTGGTTCAGGAGACACCCCTCTCTCCCCCCATTTCCTGGTCCAGAGGTAGGCCTGGGGTCAACATGGACAAGAAAACCATCCCTGTGCGCCCATGTGTCGATGGTCTTCTAGAGCAGGCAGGGAACAAGTCACCTATGTGGTTGCTCACAGTGCTTTTGACTGTATACAAATCCTAAACAGTGAATTCTGTGTGTTGCAGATGGAGACCTGAGATAGAGACTTCCGAACTTCCACCAGGAAAGATCAAATATATGAGCCTTCAGAACTCTGCAGCAGACAGGCCAAAGTTAAGTGGGCCAGGCTTGAGCTGAAGTTAGAGGAGAGAGAGAGAGATGCTGGCCTGACAAGGTATGTGAAATTGAGATGGTGAGACCAAGCAACCCGGGGATTTAGTTCTTTTCCCGTCCAGTCACTGAGGTTGGGGACGTACTCTGTGGCAACTTTGGAAGGTTGCTGTGGAAACTGTTTGCAGGAGGATTCCATTCACGAGGTAGCAGGAGCGAAGCCAAGAGTCACGGCTTTTTAGGAATCCCAAGAATGTAAAGTAGAAGCGTACACACTGGGTCAGGAGCACTGAGCACACATCACGCATGTCACCTTTAGTAGGTTTAACTGGTTTAATTTTCACAAGAGCTGAATGGGGTAGGCGTTGCTTTTTTGCGCTGACGGCACCATCCAGAACAGAAAGAGCACACATTAGTCCGGAGCCTTTACCAACAGAAACTGTCATTTTTCCTTTTCCCTGTCCTAATTTTTCTTTCTCTCCTTCTGTCTGTCTGTCTTTCTTCTTCCTTCCTTCCTTCCTTTCTTTTTTTTTTGGGGGGGGGTAGAACTGTACATCTCTACCTTTTAGGAAACAAGCACACAAGGGTATCAGTTCAGACCTCTGTGACACTGTCCAATAATTGGCTACCATGGCACGGTGCCCGTCCAGAATCGTGCTGCTCCTCCATCAGTTACAAGGCCTACTCTCTCTCTGCTTCACTCTCTGCAGGACTTGGTGACTGAATTCACACATACTGCAAGCCAACTTTGAAGCACAAGGGAATGGCTTTCTCCTGGCTTACTAATTATCTTAGGACCCGTGGTCTTGAGAGATAGCCAGCGTGTCAGAGGGAAGACAGGCCCTGGTTCCAGTTGACAGCCCACCAACATGGGAGTGAAGCTCCATAAGGCTGGCCCGGCCTTCAGGTTGCCTCCACAGAGTCTAGTAAGGTGGATACAAGCTGCTCTTGATGAACCGTCCTTGCTGAGCCCTGCCATTGTGGCAGATTATGAGCGAAGGAAACATGACCGTTTGGGACTATTCGTTTCAACTCACAGCCATACCATTTAGGGCCGTTGTCATGACTTTCACTTACAACAAAGAAAGCCAAGAGCACATGAAATTAAGTGATACACCCAAGGCCACACAGCTAGCTAATCAGTTGCTTATATTGACCCAAAGTTTTCTATTTTCCTGATTGCTACACTTTACTGTGGGCCCTAGTTAGATGGCCCCTGATCTGGCCTAAGCACAGAGTCCTCCATATGCTAGATCTTTTGGTGTCTGCTCATGTTGTGCCATATACTTTTTGTCTGTCATGCAGAAGAATTGTCGTAGGACACATTGATCAACGTTTTTATACCATGTCTGACCTTGTGGAAGTTAGGGGTGGGTTTGTGTCAGATGTCTCATCTTTTTTTTTCTAGCATAGGTCTTTACCTAGTAGAGAATGGCAGAGTGCATGTGAAATCCACCAAACGGTATTAATGTGGATTGTTGTTGAAGAGATGACAACAGGGTAAGGAAGTGAAGCGTTCTGCGTGCCAGTACCGAACTGTTCTAGTGGTATTGAAAGCTTGTCTGTCTTTTGGGGCTGTTAAAAGTAAACTGAGGCCAGGCATGATAGTGCATACCTGTAATCCCAGCATTTAGGAGACCAAGGCAGATAGATGGATCACAAATTCAAAGGCTGACCTGGACTGTAGTTGTAGCTCAGTGGTAGAGAGCTTCCCTATCATAGACAAGGCTCTGGGCTCAACCCCTAATAACACTCTCCAAACCAAACAAACAAAAAAGTAAACAGCCACCAAAAAATTATTTTTGATTTTACATTTAGTGTGTGTGTAGGTTGGAACACCTTATAGGATTCAGTTTTCTTTTTCTACTGTGTGAGTTCCAGGAATTCAGGTTCTCAAGCTTGGTGACACATGCATTTACCTGTCGAGCCATTGCTGGCCTACAGTAACATCTTTTTTTTTTTTTTTTTAATTCTTTATTTTTTTTTCTTCAAGTTACATCTCAGTCACAAACCCCTCCCTATTCCCCCTTCCTATCCCGCCCTTCCACCCTCTTCCCCCCAGAAGTTTCCCCTTTCAGTCCAACAGATGGTTCCTTCTCTTATAGCAGTAAGTATTATACAAAACAAGAGATATAAATATGCCACATTTGTGAGAGTTAAATGGCCCAGTATATCTTCCCAATGTCCAGTTTATACACATTTGGCCCCTGACTTTAACATTCTACTATCTAACCATCTCCATGAGTTTAAAGGTCTATATCTGACTCAACATTCATACTAACTTGCAACACACTTTTAAGAGTATCTTCTTAGATCTATAACACCCTCTTGATTCCTAAACAACTCAAAATTTAACTATGAGACTCTAGCTGTCTATTCTTCAACCACCTCAGAGACCTGAGAGGGATAAATATATCTGCTTATATAGGAAGTGCAAGGCCTGCAGCTTCCAAAACTAAGAAAGGACATACCAATGACTGCCTGGACAGTTCCCATTTTCTCTCCATACATTCCTGCATCAGTCTTCAGCCTTAGGGTCCTGTTTCTCTGATAGACATTTGTTGTAGAGCAGGGATAATGAAGGACTTACCTACCCTGTCTTGGCAGAGTTAGGCTGTTGACTTCCCTGCTACCAAGTTTTGTCCTTTTTGGACAGCAGTCTGTCTGCAGTTGGTGCAAGGGGTTTTTTCATGCCAAGAGATAGGCTTGCCACTAATTCAACCATCTTATAGTGGAGATTCTTCGATGCTTATCTTCTACTTGGAGTAGAATAGGGGGGGCTGTCAGGCGCTGATATGTCTCGATATCAAAAAAAAAAGAAAATCTTAATTTAAGATAACATCTTTGAATGCCATATTCTGCAGATCTCTTGGGGTTTTTGAAGATGCCCTATCCATCTCTTGTATTTAGATAAGCAAATGTTGCTTGTCTCTTAGCAACTTGATTACTGGGTAGTTTAGAGAATATCTGTGATAGACTGTCATAGTAGCTAACAAAGTGACATGTTTGCATGACTAGGAGTTTGTTTTACTTAACTATCCTAGACCGTTTTAGACGGTTGGTATCAAGAGTCCAGAGCTTCACATTTTATTTTTAAGTATCTCTAGGTATGATACCATTAGGAAGCATTACCTTTAATTTTGTATCAGTATACAAAGATCTATTCAATTGTGGTTAAATATACTCTTAATTATGTATCAATATACAAAGGTCAATGCCTATGTAGCCCAATACAATCTTAATATTACGTCCATATACAAGGGTCAATACCATAACTGAAAACTCCAATATTTAGGGGAAGAGATTACAAGCTGATAAATGGTCCTGTTTAATGGGTTTTGGAGGTTAGCCCCAGGGACTTCCTACTTTTCCTTTTCTGTATCCTTCTTCCTCTCCTATGTAGGAGTGCATGGGCTTGAGAAAAATGAGATATAGACATAGCACAGGAAGGTCCAAGAAGAAGGGGCAGATTATTGAATATGCCCTTACACCTTTGTATATTGATACAAAATTAGTAGTTTATTTGGCTAAAGTGGTATTGACCATTGTTTATTGTGCAAAAATAAGATTGTATTGGATTACATCGGTATTGATCTTTGTATATTGATACAAAATTAAGATTATAGTTGGCCACAGTAACGTCTTAAACATCAGGCAACTGAATGGCATGGTTCCACAGCAGTGGTGATGAGTCACCACTGATAGAGGTAAGGAAGAGTCCCTGAGGTAGATGGTGTTTTCATAGTCACAGAAAACAAAGAAAAGATGGAGTTATGATTATAAGGTGACTGTATTTGGTTTCTCCCATTGGAAATACAAGAAACAACTAGACAGTCCTGTTCCCCTTATGCTTGCAAATCAAACAAAGCTTAGATCGCTTCTAAGGACCAATTGGTTTTGTCCACTCCAGGGTATGTCACTTCTTGCCTCCATCTTAATTTAACTTTAACAGAATGAAGCTTTCTTTCTTGCTCCCTTAGTCTTTCCTGTTAGATGAAACATCTTTGTTTTGGACCTGTTTAATAAATATCTCCAATAAAATGTAGCTCCAAGGTAAACAATAACAGGGACTTACACAGGGCACCCTGTACTTTATTAGATTATTAAAATAGTGACAAACATTTTTAATGGGGAAAAGCAAGTGTCTACCACTGGAGAAGACAATGGAGTGTGCTGTGGTTAATGTGCTAGCTACTTTTCCATTTATGATGAAACACGTGATGAAGTGACTTAAGAAAGGAAGGGTTTATATGGGCTTATGGTTGAAGATGCAGTTCACCACGGCAACAGGGGTGTGAAGGCAGCTGGTCACACTGTATGCCCAGTCAGAAAACAAAGACAGATGACTACTGATGCCCCCTCTTTTTTCACTCACATTCAGTGTGAGCCTTCCTCAGTTAAGCTTCTTTGAAAACATCCTCACAGACACAGGAGGTGTGTTTCCTAGGTAATCCTAAATCCCTTTAAGTAGGAGTCAAGATTACTGTCCCTGCTAGTCATCACCACAACTCATGGGGCTTGATCTCCAATGTACTGGGGATAGGTATTAGAGATCTTTAAGAGGTGTTAGATTGTTTGAACAGAGGTTTCATGGATGAATTGATGCTTTCCTTGCAGGACTGAGTTCTCATTCCTATGGGACTGGATTGGCTACCACAAGGGTGGGGTGTTAGGATACCAGCCTGGCACACCTACTCTCCTACACAGGAGCTTCTCTTCCATATGCACACGTTTGCCTCTCTACCACGAGGCCCTCAGCAAAAGCCAATGCTCTGTTCTGCTCAGACGTAGGCATTCTGTTGTAGCATCAGAAGAATGCTAGGACTTGTGCAAATAATAAATGTGTCGTTTCTGTTGGCTCTGCTCATAGGAATTATGGTACTGTGTTTTTCACCTTGCATATGAATGTATGTGTGCATGCGCACATCACTACAACCATTTGGGAACAAAGAGCAAACCTTACCTCTACGTTGTCCAGAATAGCCAGTACTTATCTCTGTACTTAGAATCTATAGGAACCCAAAAGTAATGGAGGTAGCAGCAAAACCAGAATGGGAGTTACTTATATTACAAAGCATTGGATCATTTGTCAAAAATGTTAGGTAACTTTAACTCTTTAATTGCATTTTGCATTAGCTAGACTATGAATTAGTTAACTTTGCTCCTTAATAAGCTGCCCCAGATGCTGGAGATATGGTTCAGCAATCAGGAGCACTGTCTGCTCCTCCAGAGGACCCAAGTTCAATTCCCAACACCCACATGGCAGCTAGAAACCATCTGTAACTCACTCCCAGTGGATCTGTCCTCCATGGGCACTGTAACACATGGTATACATGGACATACATACGGGAAAAATACAAATAAAAAATTTAAAAGTCCTTACTCCCAAACTTAGGAAGGGTTGAATATCCCTTCTGAAAATGCTTGGTATCAGTAGTTTAAGATCAGTAATGTTTCAGACTTTAGAATTTTGGTTTTTCTTTTTATTTTTCTCTTCTTCTTCTTCTTCTTCTTCTTCTTCAGATTTTAAGATATTTGTATTAGTTTTACTGATTGGGCATCCCTAACATAAAAGTTGAACCACTCCAAAAAGTTTTGAATTTTCATAGTAGAGATGTTCAGTTTGTAGCTTAAATTGTCATTGATTTGACTCATAATTCTGTGGGGTGATAATTTGAGCCAGGCCCAACCGGTGTACCTCAACTAATTCTAGTGCAACTTTTGCATTGTGGTCCTCTGCCAGTTGTCCAAGGAAAGATGTCATCATCGGGGTGGCTGCCCTCTATCTCTATCCGCTATTCTAAGCTTGCTGATGTGGAAGCACAGCTTTAAGAAACGGAGCAGGTAGGGCTCTTTGAGACTTGAACTTGAAAACAACGTGTGACTCTCCCACATCCTACTGGACAAACTAAATAGCAGGAGAGACCAGATTCAAGAAGTGAGGAAAGAAAGATTCAACCCTTGGCAGGAGGAGCCACTAAGGCACCTTGCAAAGGGAGGTGACACAGAACACAACAAGGTTGTGAATGAGAGCGCCTCCTTGAAATCTGAAGTACCATAGCAAGTGTAGACATTTCACTGAGGGGACTAGCAACATTACAAAGAGGGATGCTGGAAGGGAAGCTATTTGTGTGGTTTATAACACATGACCAAGATCTAATGGGATTGAGAAGGTGATAAAATGCTGAGATGGCCTTAGAATAGAACAGCCACACACAATCCCTCTTATCCATCACACTGTCTGCAAAGGCAGGATTAAGATGCAGACTGCAGAGCACATTTGGTGACAGACTTTCCCTCTTTGTTCTTTTAATCTTCTTATTGATGGGTTTGGGAGTAGAGGTGAGCAGGCAGACTAGAGGTAAAAAAAAAAAAAAGCATTTTTATCTGTCACTCAACAACAGACCCCACCCCCTTTAATTTGCCATGTCTGGAATCACATTGGTTCTGCATGTTTCTTGACATTGCAGCTTCAAGATCTGTGGTTTTATGTGTTGGAAGAGTAAAGAGTTATGGGGAAGTCCAGTGGTCTGTCTCCTGTATCCTTCTTTTATAATTGAAGCTAAGGAAGACTTCAGCTTCAGTACTTGGCTTCCTAACACCCCAACTCTATCTGTAATCCTATTAGTAACCTTATAAGGGTGGTCAGCCTTCCTTGTCTTTGGCTCTGTATCTATGGTTTCAATCAATAGTTGTTATAAAATAGAAAAGAAAAAAGAAGTCAGACCTTAGACTAACCAACTGGATTGTAAAACAAGATCTAACTGTCTGTTATGTCCAAGAAACTCATATGCAAAGACATTCCTAAACTGGGAGTCACAGATTGGAAATCAACCATGCAAATGAGAACTGAAGATAAGAGTGTAGGATACTGTACCTGATAAAGAAGACTTCAAACCAAAAACTAGTCAGAAGAGGTAAAGAGAGAAGCTACCTACTAGTAAAGGGAACAACTCATCAAGAAGATGTATCTATTGTAAATATTTATGCACTGAGTCATGGGCCTCTCTGTTTCATAGAGCAGATGTTACAATACAAAAATAGTGAGAGACTTTAATTCTCAACTCTCATATCTATATGGGGCTTCTATGGTCAAAAATCAACAAAGAAGTTAAATTGTACCATAGAGCAACTGGATTTAACAGATATCTACAAAAAAATATCCTACCCAATGGATAGGGAGTACACATTCTCAGAGGAAAATCAAGTTCCTAAAACTGAATGAAATAAGAGTACAGCCTACCAGACCTGTAGGGTGTAGCCAAGGCAGTCCTAACAGGAAGGTTTACAGCTATCAGTGCTCACATTGAAACATCAGATCTTGATAGGTAACCTTAAGGTTCTCAAAAACACAGAAACTAAAACTCAAATGCATTGGATAAAGGAAATGATAAAGATTAAAGCAGAAATAAATGAGATAGAAACTGAAAGAACCGTGTAGAGAATTGTGCTAAGAGTTGGTCATTTGAAAAGATTAGTAAAACTGATGCACTCATAGCTAAACTAACGAAAGGAAAGGGAAAGTACAGACTATTAAAATCAGAAATGCAAAAGGAACTGTCATGACAGATTCCAGTGAAATCCAGAGGATCATTAGGGAATACTTCAAAAAAATTATATTCTCAAAAGCATGAAAACCTACAGGAAATGCATACATTTCTAAATGCATTTTACCTACAAGATTAAAGTCAGGAGATATAAGCAACTTGAATAGAACCATGGAAGCAATGAGATAAACTCCCCACAGAGAAAAGCACCTGATTCACTAAATGAGTTGAGGTATGTAGTTTACAAAACTTCCTTG
Organism: Lophiomys imhausi; assembly: GCA_907164525.1. Classification (NCBI taxonomy): domain Eukaryota; kingdom Metazoa; phylum Chordata; class Mammalia; order Rodentia; family Muridae; genus Lophiomys; species Lophiomys imhausi. The sequence continues at coordinate 426,191 of CAJQZJ010032307.1, forward strand.
GAAGTCTAGCAACAATACTTCTCAAACTGTTCCACCAAATAGAAAGAGAGTGACACTAGCAATCTGATTCTATGAAGCTAGTGTTACCATGATACAAAAGTCAGATAAAAACACAACACAAGAAAATTACAGACCCTGATGAACATACAAGTGAAAATGTTCAACAAAATGCAAATAAATCAAGTTTAAGACCACATCAAGAAAATCACACATCTGACTAAATTGATTTCACCTCAAGGATAAATGATTGTTTCTATATATGTAAATTAATAAATGCATATAAATATGCAAAAATAGACCTAAGGGGGGCTGAAGAGATGGCTCAACAGTTAAGAGCACTGGCTGCTCTTCCAGAGGTCCTGGGTTCAATTTCCCACAACCATCTGTAATGGGATCTGATTTCCTCTTCTGTCATGCAGTCATACATTCAAATAGAGTACTCATATACATACATAAATAAATATTTTAAAAAGTTTTAAAAAATAGACTTAAAGACAAAAATTACATGATCATTTAGATAGATGCAGAAAAGGCACTTGAGAAAGTTCAGCACGCCTTCATGATAAAAATTCTGAAGAAATTTGGAATAGATAAAACATGTTTTCTGAAAAAGACAACAAACAACAAAGCTACAGCCAATATTATACTAAGTGGAGAAAACCTGAGAACATTTCCTCTAAAATCTAGAACAAGACAAAAGTGCCCTCTCCACTCTTCTTCAATACAGGACTGGAATTCTTAGCTAGAGCAATTAGACAAGAGAAAGACACAAAAAAGGATAAACTAGGAAATGAAATCAAACTGCCCCTCTTTTGCTGATGGCAAGAGTATATACAAAAAGGATCCTGCAGACTCCATCAGAAAACGTTCAGACCTGATAAACACTTCTAGTCATGTTGCAAGTTACAAAAGCAACATATAAAATCAGTAGCATTTATACCAATAATGAACTTGTTGAGGAAGAAATTAGGAAAAAACAGACTATTCACAGTGGCTTCAAAAAAATAAATAACCAGGAACAAACCTAACAAAGGAGATGAAAGACTTCTACAATGAACCCTTTAAGACACTGAAAAAGATATTGCAGAAGACACTGGGTGATAGAAAACTTTCCATACTCCTGGATTGGCAGAATTAATGCTATAAAAGTGGTTATACTATCAAATTAACATCTAGATTCAATGCAGTCTCCATCAGACTTCCAGTGGTGTTTTTCACAGAATAAGAAACAAATATCCTGAAATTCATGTGGAAACACAAAAGAACATAGATTTCTCCGATGCAATCCAAAGCAGAAAGTACACTGCCTGTGGTGTCAGAACTGTCCTCCAAACCATAGTAATAAAGACAGCATGGCACTGGAACAAAAACAGATATGTTTATAAAGGTGTCAAAAACACACTTGTGGAAAAAATCTATTCAGCAAATGGTGCTGCTAAAATTGTATAAACAACAGAAAACAAACCATCCGTGTCTTTCACTCTGCCAAAAATCAAAAGCCCAAAATGGACCAAAGACCTTAATTTAAAGCCCAAAACACTGAAACTACTAGAGGAAAACATAGGGCAAACATTTCAAAAAAAAATAGGCAAGACATTTCTGGATAGAACCTCTCAGTAGCACAGAAAATAGCCTTAAGAATTGACCAGTGGCCGGGCATGGTGGTGCACGCCTTTAATCCCAGTACTTGGGAGGGAGAGGCAGGCGGATCACTGTGAGTTCAAGGCCAGCCTGGTCTACAAAGTGAGTCCAGGACAGTTAGAGCTGTTACACAGAGAAACCCTACTTGAAAAACAATAATAATAATAATAATAATAATAATAATAATTGACCAGTGGGAGTCCATGAAGTTAAAAAGCTTCTATGCAGCAAAAAGAAACCACGCTCAGAGTGCACAGAAAGTCTGAAGAATGGAAAATACAGCCATCCATACGTCAGATGGGACTAATGTCTATACTACATAAAGAACTGCACAAATAGGGGCTGGAGAGATGACTCAGAAGTTAAGAGCCCTTAGTGCTCTTGCATTTAGCTCCCAGCCCCCACATTGAAATGGCTCACTGTAGCCTATAACTCCAGCGCCAGGAGAGCCACCTCTTCTGGAACACACACACACACTTTATAAAAATATAGAAAAAGGACAGAAATCAAACATCAAAAAATTACAACCACCAACAGATAAATAGAACATTTATTTCTCAGAAGAAACATAAATGGTAAAAAAAAAAAAGTCAACATCTTTACCTATCAGTGAAATAGCAATTAAAGGCATTTTGATATAACATCTATCAGAATGTATATCACCAAGAAAAAAATGGATAAATTCTGAGAGGAATGTGTGGAAATAGGGGCCCATATTTCTGTCATAATAATGTTCAGTGGTGCGGGCACTCTGGGAATCAGTGAGGAGGTTTCTCAGGAATCTAAAAATAGAACCAGCACGTGGGCCGTCTCTATCCTCGTGAGCTCTTGAACATGTACTCCAGGGACTCTATCTTACCGAAGAGGAATTTAGATATGTTTATTACTGCCTTACCTACAATTACAGGGCAATGGAATCAGCCTAGATGCTCATGAACAGAGGTGGTACCTATACTGATGAAATTTTATTTAACTGTAAGGGCAAACAAATGTGTGGAACAGATAAAGTTCTGAGTGAATGTAGATTGTTGACACGAACATGACCATGTCAAGGACTCACGTGCCCCAGACCATGGGGATGCCCTGAAAATTCTCTCCTACAGACATCTCCTGCCAAGATTAGCTAACCTGCCTCCTCCTCCTCATTCAGCTATGTACAGTAAAGCCACCTCCTCTATCCAGGTATATAAAATAACCGTGCTGAGCCCCAGGCTGCTGCTGGTGTGTCTCCATCAGAGTGCACATCCCACCCAGTTTCAGTTTTTTTGTTTTTGTACATGTGTCTGTGTGTTTCCCTTACCTTTGTTTCCTCCGTCAGGGCAACCTCAGAGCCATGGAGGTCACATCAGAACTAGAAAATAGTATATCAAGAGAGCCCACATTCAGAAAGACAAATTTTCTCTCTCAAATGAGGATCTTAGTTTCTCATTTCTGTAAACATGATTGTGTGGTATTGAGTGTGGGTATAAGAACCAGGAAAGGGGACCCTGGGAGGGGAATGCGATGTTTTAAGGAAGTGGGTGAAGAGCATTATAGAACAAATGTGACTGAAAGAACAAAGGGGAATAGTGAGGGGTCAAAGGCTACGGGTGACAGAGCGGAGAGATGTGGAAGAGAGGCAGAGGAAGATTGTTCCAAACAAAGTAAGTTTGGAAATGTCATAAGGAAACCGAGTGTTCTGTACGTGCATTAAAAAGTTTAAAGCTGCTTATAAAAAAAAAAACAGGAAACAAAACAATGAAAATCCCTGTATCTATATTGAACATGTATATGTATGTACCTCCCCCTGTCCTTATTCCTTTAATAATGCAACTATTTACATAGCATATAAGTTGTCCTAGAAATATACTGTAAATATGTGTATAGGTTGTATGTAAATACTTTTTCACTTTATATAAGGCATTTACCCATCTTCAGATTTTGCTGAGGGTTCCTAAAACCAATTCCTGGGGATACTGAGGGATGGAGATAGATAGATAGATAGATAGATAGATAGATAGATAGATAGATAGA